>JAJHZJ010000447.1:7887386-8254886 GCA_023548195.1 Bettongia penicillata ogilbyi | reverse complement strand
GGTGCTGCTGTTAAACTTATTCACATCTGTGCCCAACTGTTACCCATCCTTCCCTTGGGATGTCTGCCCCTTCTGCTCTTTTAATCCAGTCTATGAAAGCATTTAAGAAACTACAGAGAATTTCTTCTCTCAAACTACCTAGGACCTAGTGAGAATTGAATAAATGTGAACCAGAAGTAACAATGGATCAAGTTGACCTGCCGGGAATTAAGCCTTTGCCAGTTGACTTTACAGCAAATAGTCAGTGACTCAGCCCTAGCCCTTCCCTGCCTTAAAAAAGCCTTTACCCTTCATTCCAAATCGTAGCCAGTTCAACTTGTATGAGGAAGGGCATGCTAATCAAACTACCGCATGTAAATTTGCAAGAGACCATCCACACCTTGAGCAATTTCAGTTAAAATGTCAATAAAACTAATCCAGACCTGGGATTATAAAAGTGCATTTTATGAACAAAGTCAACACAAAGAAAAATATTTTATTGCAACCAGTTCAGTAGACATTCTCTACATTAAAGTCCCTCCTAAAGCATATTGTAGTGCTGAGCTGTTTCAGTCCTGCCCAACTGCATTTGGGGTTTTCTTGGCAAAGAAATGGAATGGTTTTCCATTTCCTTCTTCAGCTCATTTTACAGATGAGAAACTGAGCCAAACAGGATTAAGTGACTTGTCCAAGGTCATCTAGTTAGTAAATATCTGAGGCCAGATTCGAAATCAGGTCCTCCAGACCCCAGTGCCACTGTACCACCTAGCTGCTCTAAGGAAAAGGTACATAATCACTGCTACAGCAATGCTCTTACAGTGTACAATGTTCTCCTAGTTCGGCTTATTTCACTTTGCAACAGTTCATATGAGTCTTCCCAGGAATGAAAAAAGGAGAAGGAAAAAATGTTGCTCCTGTGGAAATTGAATCCTTTGGCAATGAGGAAATTAAAGTTTCTCAAGTCATCTCTGCTTCTTCACCCATGCTATCCCTACTTGGTCATCTCTGGAATAGAAGGCAAGTCTCCTCTGTCCAGAAAATGGAAGGAAGCATCAAACACAGAAAAGAACATTGTCTCTGGAGTCTGACCATGCAACTTGAAATTCCACCTCTGTCACAAAACCTGTGTGACCTTGGGGAAGTCGTTTAACCTCCCTATGCTTTAGTTCACTCATCTGTAAAAAGAAGAAAGTAGACTTTGAAGTCCCCTCCAGTTCTAAATCTATGGTCTCAACACTTTCCCTGACTCCAAGTTCCCACACACATCACATTCAACCGTTAGGGGGCTGTCCTTTGTTTAAGTATTATCCTCCCTAGACAGCCTTCTTTTAAAAAGAACGTGCTCGAGGGGGAGGCAACACATACTGACATCAAAATGTGAACTCATTTAGCAGATCCTTCTCACTCATCAAGAGGAGATATGTGAGTCCAATGTGAGTGTATTAAGAATATGGCAAATGAGAAAATGAAAAAATAAGAGGAAAAGGAAGGTGAGAGGGGAGGGAAAGGGGAACAAGAAAAGGGACAAAAAAAGCAAACTTCATCAGTTTCATAATTTTGCCTGTTTGCTAACACCCAAGTTAGTAAATTTGGAGTTCCTAATTCTTGGGCAAATACTTAAAGACTAAATGTAAGGTTGCTATTAAGTCTCCTCTGCTTCTACCCCAAGTATCCTGATGAATGCATGAATGAATGAATGATTTGGTGTAGTGGGTAGAGCACTGGGCTTGAAATCAGGGAGATTCATCTGGCCTCAGACACTTACTAGCTATGTGACCCTGTACAAGTCACTTAACCCTTTCTGCCTCAGTTTCCTCATCTGTAAAATGAGCTGGAAAAGGAGATGGCAAACCACTCCAGTATCTTTGCCAAGAAAACACCAAATGGAGTCATGAAGAGTTAGACACAACTGAAATGATTCAACAACAGCTATTATTAGAGAGATGTGTTGCTTTTAAGTCTCCTCTGATTCTGCCTGGGGTATCATGAAATTTATGAATGAAAGAATGACTTAATAGAATTTATTATTACATGCCTTTTGTTTTTAGACCACTTGTCATTTGGGGTTGTCTTGGCAATGATTTTGGAGTAGCTTGCCATCTCCTTCTCAGCTTATATTACAGATGAGGAAACTGAGGCAAACTTGACTTGCCCAAGATCACACAGCTAAGAGTATCAGAGACCAGATTAGAACTCAGGAAGATGGGTCTTCTTGACTCCAGGTCCAGTGCTCTATCCACTGTGCTCACCTAGCTGCCCCCTTTTATACCACATTCATTTCCGATTATATGACTCTCTTACGAATGACTTTTCCTTTATAGCATAGATTAAAAAAGAAAAGAAAAAGTTCAGCAAAATCAATAAATACGTCAATTATGTCTGACAATCTATGCACTGTTTCACACTCATCATACCTCACCTCTGTAAATAAAAGAATAGGCCCTGAATCATTCAGCTTCCATATCCAAACAAATTACCAACGCTTATCGATTTTGCCTCCAAAATTCTTGCACCTATTCAATTCTCTCTGCTGATACAGCCACCACCTAATACAGGACCTTTCACTTGGCCTACTGCCAAAATCTCCTAACTGATCTCCCTTGTTCCAGCCTCTCCCCCTCTACTCCATTCTCCACACAGCTGCCAAGCCAAAATGCCTAAAATATAGTTTTGACCATGCCATTGCTAGAAGATCAATACTACTAGATTTGGGGCAATTAGGTGGCACAGTAGATAAGAGAGCCTGGCCTGGAATCAGTAAGACTCATGTTCCTAAGTTCAAATCTGGCCTCAGACACTTACCAACTGTGTGACTCTGGGCAAGTCACTTAACTCTGTTTGCCTCCAAAAAAAGAAGAAAAATGCTTTCCTGATTGCCCCTAATTCTTAATATTCTCTACTTCTTGAAATTAGATTGCATTTATTTATCTGCTAAATTATATCCTCCCATTAGAATATTTACTCCTTAAGGGCAACTAAATAAAGAGTTGCTGGATAGAGTAATATTTAAGGTCTTAGGTCTTGAATTCAAATCCCAGATCTGCTGCTTGTTACTTCTGTGACCAGGGACCAGGGAGAAGGGAATGAGCATTTATACAGAATCTACTGCATGACAGGTAACTCTTCTAAGGACTTTACAATTATTATTGCATATGATCTTCACAACAACCCTGAGAGGTAAATGCTGATATTATTATCTCCATTTTACAGATGAGGAAACTGAGGCAAGTAGAGATTAAGTGACTTGCCCAGTGTCAAACAGCTGGTGAGTGTCTAAGGTTAGATTTGAACTCAGACCTGACTCCAGGCCCAGCACTCTATACACTGTAGCAACTAACTGCTTCTAGAACAAATTACTTGATTTCCCTGGGTCTCAGTTCCCTTTCTAAAAATTGGAGGGACAGATAACATTGGACTAGATGACTTTTAAGGTCCCTCCCAACCCTATCATATTCTTGGTCTTTGTATCCCCAGTACTTAGCACAATATCTCAAAACAACAGTAGGAATTTAATAAATGTTTATTGATTTAATTAATCAATGTTAATTAACTTAAATCTTCCATTTGGAAGAATAACTACAATAATCTCTACTTCGTGGTCAAGAGAAACCATTTTCTCCAAACCCCAGACCCTGATTTTATCCTGGAGGAATGGAAACTATGAATAAAAATTAACTGAATATAGAAGATCCCCAGATAACCAAATCTGTGTAGACTTGAGTAACTCAGTTTCCTCATCTGTAAAATGGGAGGATTGGGCTAGATGCACTCTAAGATAGCTTCTAGCTCCAGTTGTTCAAATTGTTCTCTGGAATGTTTGGACTAGTTCGCAACTCCACCAACAATGTATTAGTATCCCAATTTTTCCACATCTCACCACATTCATTTCTAAATAATTTTCCTGTACCATGTGAGCCTTCCCTTGTAGAAAATCAATTTGATTTTCTGTTTGAGGGAACAGCCACAGGACAACCATAGACTTCTCTGATTCATCGAAGAAGCCCAGTCCCTGTCTTATTTCAGCACTTAGTAGTATGGGTTAATAGACTACTGGAGACATGAAACTTCTCAAGACCAAGTTAGCCTGAGATATTGCCAACAGGCTTTTAAAAAGTAAACAAGTTTTTAAAGAAACAAGTAATTTATAGGAGAATTGTTCCAAGCTTTAAATAACTTCCTGACAACTACTGCAGATCAAGATTATGAACTCCTCCTAGCAATTAGAACATCCAACCCATATAAGCAGGGACCATAATTCAAGTCATTAGTAGCTCAATTATGCACAACTCTCCCCACAAATTACTAGAAGCAACAAGGCAAACTAATAGCATTTAATACTAATAATGAAAAAAGATTTTAATACCTGACATTAGAACCAAGATGCATTCCCGACATTGACCAAGACTGATAGCCAGAGGCACAAAGAACCTCACAAAAGATCAATTTCTGTCTTGGGATCAGTACAGACACAATAAGAAATGTAACAATAAATTTCCTGAGAAAATGATATACAATAACTATAAGAATGCAAATGGAAAGAACAATTAAAAATGAACACTTAATGATTACCATGACTGAACCCCACCTGAGAGAAGAGTTACAAAAAAGCACTTCAATTCCCTTACTTGAAGAGATGAAGAATTACGGGTATGAAAATGTGCATATCCTGTCAGATACAGTCAATGTGTTAGCTTTTTTTTCTTTAGCTAGATGAACTTTTTTTCTTCTCTTTTAATCCTTTCTTCAAGGGAAGACTCACCCTGGTACGGGAAAATTATTTAGAAATGATTGTGGTAAGATGTGGAAAAATTGGGACACTAATGTGTTGTCGGTGGAGTTATGCACTGGGCCAAATATTGCAGAGAACAATTTGAAACTATGCCCTAAGGACTATAAAAATATGCATATCCTTTGACCCAGAAATACTACTACCAGGAAGTAATATTGTATCCCAAAGAGATCAAAGGGGAAAGTATTGTACAAAGAATTGTACAAAAATATTGATAGCAGCTCTTTTTATAGTGGCAAAGAATTGGAAATTGAGGAGACATCCATTAATTGGTGAACAGCTGAATAAGTTGTGGTATATGATTATGATGGAATATCATTATTCCATAAGAAATAATGAGCAGTATGTTTTCAGGAAAACCTGGGAAGACTTACATGACTTTATGCAAAGTGAAGTGAGCAGGACCAAGAGAACACAGTATACAGAAACGGCAACATTGTAACAACAATCGACTGTGAAAGATTTAGCTACTCTGAGAAAGACAATTCTGAAGAACCCATACTATCCACATCTAGAGAGACAGCTGATGAACTCTAAGTGCAAATTGAAGCATACTTTTTTCTTAATTTTCTTTATTTTTCTTGGTTTTGTGGGGGGGGGGGTGGTGGTATTGTTTTTTGTAACATGGATAATATGAAAATACATTTTGCATGACTTCACATGTATAATCAATACCATATTATTTGCCTTCTCAAGAGGTAGGGAAGGGACAAGAAGGAAGGGAAGAATTTGGAACTTAAAATTTTTTAAAATTAGTGTTCAGCATGTGTAACCTATATCTGATTGCTTACTATCTCAAGGAGAAGGGAGGGGAAGGAGTGAGGGAGCAATAGAATTTGAAACTCAAAACTTTTTTAAAAAAATATTTAAAATTTATTTTAACGTGTAATTGAGGGGGAAAAATATTTTTTTAAAAAAATGAATGTTAAAAAATTTACATTTAATTAAGAAATATTTGATGAAATAAAAACATTTCTTAAAATGTGTTATAAAAATAAAAGGTATCAATTATAATAAATGAGTGCATGAACGGTGCTGAGAAACGCCACAAACCATTAATTTGCCAGCTCCCTCATCTACCTATGAATTTATATGGCCTACCGATCTATTAGGATGTAAACAAATTGATTTCTAGTGATTCTTCTTTCCATTTACTAAATGAATTCATTTATTCCTGAGTTCTGTTGAGGTGAAAAACACAAAGCAGTTTTCAGCACTGACATTTTCTCTGACATTGTTTGTAGAGATGCATGGCAGATAGAAGACCAGTGTTGGATGCATGAAGGTCTGGGTTTAAGTCTTGCTTTTGACTTATGTCAACAGAAACATCCTGGAGCCAGTTCATACAAGCCTATTGTTAAGATTTTCAGTGTGAGCAGTTATACCTCAAAAATGAGCAAATGCTACAAATCAGTTTGACGTTTTGTTTGTTCCATCTCTATACTTAAGAAAGCTCTGGAGAAAATGCTAATAATGCAGATTAAACTTCTTTTTAGTCAATCAGAGTTAAGTGACTTGCCCCAGGTCACAAAGCTAGAAAGTGGCTGGATTTGAACTCAGGTCCTCCTGACTTCAGGACCACTTCTGAATCCACTGTGCCACCTAACTGCCTCCAGATTAAGTCTTTTTCATACTTTTCGCCTAAAGAAAGTTGTCAAACATTTCCCAGCACACCCATTTCTCTCTGTCTCTATATTTGTCTCTCTCTTCCATCTCCTGTCCCTTTTCTGTCTCTCTCACTCTTTTTTTCTTTCAGACTACATTTTATTTATTATATTATTATACTATACTTTATTTATACTATTTTATTTATTTATACTAATTTATTATTTATATATAAATTTATTTATATATACTATATATGGTATATATACAGTATAAATTTATATATAGTATAAATATATATAATATAAATTTATTTATTTATACTAATTATACTATATTTATGTATATATGTATGTGTATATACATACATACATATATAGCCTATATGTAGTCTATATATGTGATCATAAAAAAGTCACTTAACTTCTCAAAGCCATAGGCAAGAAGCTAAGACAAAAAGTTAGAACCAAGGTGTTGATCAATATCAATAACGGACCTTTCTACCCTGGAAGTCTCCTATGTGGATAAAATCACAAATCTAGAATTTTTTTAAAAGGCTTTAAATTCACAAAATGCAAGAGTTAGAAGGGATCTCAGAGGTCATCTCTTCCAATTCTTACTTGAACAAGAATTGCCTGTAAGCATATCCAACAAGTGGGCATCCAACCTTCACTTAGGTCCAGCAAGTGAGAGTCTACTACCTCTCCCAAAAGTCCATTCCACTCTGGGACTCTCATAATACTTATTCCGAGCCTACAGTCACTATTATTCATATGAAATGTAATTTATTAATGCATGTTTAAATATCATTTAATAAAGGCTATGGGCTCTAATTTATATTAGTGCAAAATAGTTTTGATTTTAAATAAAATAAAAATCCTTTCATTTCTACATCCCGAAATAAAAAAAAAGCAGTTTTTTTCCTCAGAATAAAGTGGTCAGATAAATATTTTTTTTCATCTGCAGTCCAAATAGGAGAATAGTAAATCACTTGTTGCTTTTCTAAAAGATAGGATTAATATACGTAAGAAACTCCTACTTACATCGGTTCCTGTTAGTTTCAGGCACTTAACATGATTTTTGTAATGCTTCACTGTTCCAGAAGACCCTGCTTCTCTCTCAAGAAGTTATTCCAATCTCTTCCTTTAAATGCTTCCTAATTCCCCCATCACATGACATCAGACGCACTTAGCCTGAGTTGGCAAAGACACTTGACTGGCCTCCATCCAAGGGAATGAACAGAGAGAGAGATTTTTTTTCTCTGGCTACATTTAAACAAGCCAGAGCTAGAATTTTATCCAGGGTTACTTTTGATTGTTTCTCGTTGCTTAATCGTTCAGTCACGTCTGACTTTTTGGGACCCTGTTTGGGATTTTCTTGGCAGGAGATAGTGTAGGATTATAGATTTAGGGCTGGAAAGAATCTTAGTGAACCTAATTCAGCCCCCTCATTTTACAGATAAGGAAAACCTTCTGGGGTACTGGGGCTGAGGAACCTACAGCCTTGAGGCCCTCCAGGTCCTCAAGCAGCCCTTTGAGTCCAAACTCCACAAAACAAATCCCCTTAATAAAAGGATTTGTTCAGGAAAACTTGGACTCAGCCAAAAGGCCACACCCAAGGACCTAGAAGACCACATGTGGCCTTGAGGTCCCAGGTTCCCCACCCCTGCCTTAGATCAAAAAAACAAGGTAACATGCCCATGATTACAAAGTTACTAAATTACAGTCAAGATTTGAATCTAGGTCTTCTGACTCTCAATATTAAGTTCTTTCTACAGCAAAGTTCTGTCAATCATACTCCCTTCAAAAGTTCATGAATAGTTTTATCTTGACACAGAAAATACAGACATACTTTTCAGTTCCATTCACTATATAATTCATTATTTTGAGGCACCTAGGTGATGGTAGATAAATTGTTGTTAGGAAAACCTGAGTTCTAATCTTGCCCCATACACTTACTAGCTGTCACCTAACCTGTCTCCACCTAGGTTCTGTAGTAAAATGAGGATATTTATAGCACCTACCTTACAGGGTTGTGAAGGTCATATAAAATAAAACATGTAAAATATTTTATAAACCCTAAAGCACAATATAAATGACAGCTATTAGTATTTTTGATGTGTGTATCCAAAACAAATAAAAAACATAAACAAAGGAAGAATCACGAGCTTCCCTAATTCTCACTTCTCAGCAGGTAATAACTTTGATCCCACTTTCTAGTTTTAGACTCATAAGGTCATAGATTTAGAGCTAGACTATCTAGTCCAACCCTCTCATTTGACAAATGAGGAAACTGAGGACTAGAAGGTGATGTAACTTGCCCAAGCTCACAGGTACTAGGTTTTCATATCCACGACAAGAACTTTCTTTTCCGTGGTCTTGTAGTCTGAAGATAAAATACAAAGTTTTGGTTTAAAAAAATAACACAATGCCAAAAGAGCAGGCATAGTATGATTTCAGGGGCTCTAGAAAGGTCCCTTTGTTCCCAAATAACATTTCTCTTCATACATTGGGAAGTGTGTGAGATTAGGAGTCAGGAATCTGGGTTCAAATCCCAGCTCTGCAACTTACTACCTGTGTGACTTTGGGCAAACCATTTAAGTGCTTTCTCTATGCTGAGATTTCTTCCTCAGTCAAATAAGAGAGGTTAGACTTGATGACTTCTAAGACCCCTTCTAGTTCTACACTGATGAGCCATGATTGTATAATTGATGCCTGAAATTCCACAGGTAGAACATCACTAACTCAGTTTAAGGTTTTGTTGAAATATGTCATGCAGAATATCTCTTTGGGAGTAATTACAGGAGGTACAGTGGATCCAGTACTGGGCTTGGAACTAGGAAGTCATCTTCCTGAGTTCAAATCCAGCCTCAAACACTTCCCAGCTGTGTGACAGCTTTGTTTTGTGACAGACTGTTTGCCTCAGTTTCCTCATCTTTAAAATGAGCTGGAGAAGGAAATGGCAAACCACTTCAGTATCTTGGCCAAGAAAATCCTAAATGGGGTCACGAAGAGTTGGACACAACTGTAATGACTCAACAACATTCTAAGATGTTATCCGTTTAAATTTGGGGGTGGATGACTTTCAAATCCTTCCCAGAAAGCATGTTTTGTTAGGGAAAGTCAGGAGTAAGCATGAGGACTTTTGATACCCGGGTCAGGTTGGGGAAGAAAACAAAATTTGGAGAGTCCAGTGGTAATAATGTACAGCTAAGTGGCACAGGGGATAAGAGTGCTGGACCCTCATACCCCAAATCCAGAACTTTTTGCCCTACACAAACCCACCTGTTACATTTTGCCAAAAGTGAAATCCTAGGTTTCAGGTCTCACCAATTACTATTCTATTACAATTGTGTTCTGTTGTGACTCAAATTTACTCAGTGCTTTGCTTCGACAAAAGGCTTTTTACTCATTATCTCATTAGTAAACCTTTAGCCTCTACCACTTGGATCGGCTTTACTGAAAAAATACTAATCCTGCATGACAAACGAAGAATGATGTCTCAAAGTTGGTTAAATCTTGAAAATCTATTGGAGTGCTACTGTAATAACACTGTTACAGGGACTAAGAATGTGTTACAGTATCCAACATGATTCAAGATTTTAACATGTGTGGATTTATTTGCAGGTCCTTGATGTGGGCAGCTAGGTGGCACAGAAGAATGAGAACAGGGCCTGGAATCAGGAAGACCTGAATTCATATTTAAGTTCAGACACTTAATAATAGCTCTACAACCCTGGGTAAGTCACTTATCCTCTGTTTGCCTCAATTTCCGATATGCAAAATGACCTGGAGAAGGGAATGGCAAGTCTCTCCAGTATCTTTGCCAAGAAAATCTTAAATTGGGTCCCAAAGAATTGAACATGAAAAAATAGCAAATGATGTGATTTTATCTAACCAAAAAAATATCCAATAACAGTCACTGAATATACACTAAACATTAGTATTTTATTTGTCATTTAAGAAACATTGAGAAGACATGATCCTTTATTTCTCTAGTGAAAAATTCTTTGACTCCAAAATTAAGTTGACTCAGAGATATTGATAGGCTAAGTATAGTATGTTGAGTACTAGACTTGAAATTAGATATGAGTTCAAATCCCACCTTAGACACTCAGTAGCTTATGAAACTGAGCAAGTTATTTAATGTCTCCTGGCCTCAGTTCCGTATCTGCAAAATGAGAGGATTGGAATCAGTTGTCTCTAAAGTCCCTTCCAGCTCTAAATCTGCGATTCTCTGATCTTAAGAAACTCAAGAATGGAATTCAGAAGAGACAAAAGGAAACCACACCAATGAGAAGAAAAAGAGGAATTTGTCTGAAGAAACCAGAGTGGATACACAGAAAATTAACAAACAAACAAAATGTCTAAAAAGCCATGCACAGAATACGAAAGCAAGGAGAAGTGAGCGATCAATCCATGAACAAGAATTGACTAAGTGCCTACTACGTGCTAGGTATTATGCTAGGTTCTGGAAGTATAAAGACAAAAATGAAATTGTTCTTGTTGTCAAAGAACTTATATTCTGCAAGGAAAGACAACATTGTGAATGTAAGTATCTAAAAAAATAAGAAACTCTAGGTGGGATGAAGTGAGCGAGGAGAGGTATCCACAGCTAAGGGCATCACAAAAGACCTCATAAACTTGATCTGAGCTGGGAAAGAAACTAGAAATGCTAAGAGGCAAAGAAAGGAGGGAGAGAGGGATTGTATTTCAGGCATGGGAACAAAAAAATGGAGATTCAATGCTGTGGATAAGGAACAGTTAAGAGAGCCAGTTTGACTGGATTATAGAGTACACAAAGGGGAGAAATGTATAAAAAGGCTGAAAAGACAGGCGGTGTTGGGTAGTGACAACATAGAAGTTTGCATTTGATCCTAACAATTAGAGGCAGCCACTGGGGTAAGTTAAGCAGAGGAATGGTTATAGCTGAGCTGTAGGAATTGGCAGCTATGGATGGGAAGAGAGGCTTGAAAGAGGAAGGTCAAGGCTATTGCATTGTGCAAATGAGAGGTGATGAGAGCCTGAACTAATATGGTATTTGTATGAGTAAAAAGAAGGCAAGAGATACTGTACAAGACGTATTTTGAAGGTTTGTTTTTTTTTTTTAAAGGGGGAGATAAAACTTGACAACTAGTCCTGCCATTTCTTATTCTCCATGACCTTTCAGATAAGGACTTGGACATGGGCGGGGCGGTTGAATGAGGAGCCAAGGATAATTTAAAGATTGTATTTATAAAATTATGTAAATTCAGAAGAGTAGATTGGGAGGGGAGTTCTGTTTTGGACATGCTGAGCTCGAGATTCCTACAGAACAGCCAGTTTGAAATATCCAACGGGAAGTTGGAGAAGCAAGACTGGAGCTCCAAGTGGAAGATGAATACAAAAGTGTGACATGATCTTGTCAAATTAGTGCCAAGATTGTTGGAGCTCAGAATGAGCTGAGGCTGGCGAGGAGAGCTGAGGACAATTAAAAGAGACTTTAAAAGTGATATTAGGAGAAAGAGGATGATCAAAGGAGGGACAGGAAGGCTGCTTAAGGAGAAGGGCACTGTAATAACTGAAGACAGGGACAGCAAAGCTGTTGGATTCACATTTTGCTTCTGTTTTCTCTGCCAAAGTGAATAACCTTTGGACAGAGGAGAAAAGCAGGGCAAAAAAAAAAGAGATCATAGGAAGTTGACACCCAAGGTAAATAAGGAGAGTACGAAGGCATTTTGCTGTTCTTGTTGAATTCAAATCACCTGGGCCAAATGACTGACAGATGCCATTGCTGAATCACTGTCAGAGTTATCTGAAAGGTCATGGAGAATAAGAAATGGCAGGACTAGAAAAAGGAAGGGAAGGAAGGAAGGAAGGAAGGAAGGAAGGAAGGAAGGAAGGAAGGAAGGAAGGAAGGAAGGAAGGAAGGAAGGAAGGAAGGAAGGAAGGAAGGAAGGAAGAGAGGGAGGGGGCCGTTAGATGGCGCAGTGGATAGAGTACTGACCCTAGAGTCAGGAAGACCTGTGTTCAAATTTGGCCTCAGATAGTTGACACTCACTAGCTGTGTGACCTGGTTAAGTCACTTAACCCTAATTGCCTCAAAAAATAGAAGAAGAAAGAAAAGGGAAAGAGGAGGGGAAGGGAAGGGAACAAGAGAGGGAAAGGAATTTGTAAACTACAAGCAAGGGATTTTGTCTTCATTTTTGAGGAATATGTTATTAAAGAAAGGGTTAGTGAACATCAAGAAAGGAAAGCAGGATATACAAAGAGTCAGAATAACTGCATGAAGAACAGGTCATGACAGTCTAACCTTATTTTCTCTTTTAACAAGTTTCCTTAACTTGTAGATCAGGAGAATGCTATAGTTACAGTTTCCCTATATTTTAGGGAAGTATTTGATAATGTACCTTATGTTATTCCCATGGAATGAATGCAGAGAAAGGGATTAGACAACAGAATAAATATGCAGATTCCATACTGGTTGAAGTCTGCGAATCTTAGGCATCATTAATGGTTTCCAGCATTAACTGTCCCAGTTTGGCAAGAGAGTTCCAGTGGAGTGTTCTAGAGTGTTCTAGAGATCTAGGCTCAGACTTGGGCTTTATGTAATGTTTTTATCAATGACTTTGACAAAAGTGTAAATGGCATTTTCATCCTATTTGCAAGTGACACAAAACTAAGAAGGCTAGCTAATTAAGAATGTTAGGGAAATTAAATTAGCTTATCACGTTAAAAAAGAACTAGGCTAATTCTAATAAGTGAAATGTAATATAGATAAATGTAAAGTATTATAATTGGGTCTAAGAAATCCAGGTCACAAGGACAAAGACAAAAGAGTCATGCTTAAACAGCTGTTTGTCTGACAAAGATTTGGTTGTTGAGTCCTTTCAGTCAAGTCTAGTTCTCCATGACCCCATTTGGGGTTTACATGATAAAGATGCTGGAGTGGTTTGTCATTTCCTTCTCCAGCTCATTTTACAGATGAAGAAAGCAAGAATAGGTGACTTGCCCAGGGTCACACAGGTAGTAAGTATCTGAGCTCAAATTTGAATTCCTCTCCCCAGGGCCAGCACTCTATCCACTGTACCACCTAGCTGCCCAACAGAGAGCTAGACAACAAGCTAAAAAGGAACCAAGAGTGTGACATGAAAGGGAAGAAAAGTGAATACAGTTTCAGATGCCTTTGGAGAGGCACAGCTTCTAAGAACAAAGAAATGATCAACCTGCCTCTGTACTCTGCCGTGGTTGAACCAATATCTGGAGTATTGTGCACAACTATAAGTACCAAATTTTAGCAAGGAAACTGATAAATTGGATGGTGTCCAGAGGAGAGTAACAGAATAGTGAAAGGCTTCAAATTTATGTCATGCCAGAATTAGTTGAAGGAACTGAGAATGTTTAGCCTAGAGAGAAGACTCCAGGGGCACATTACAGCTATCTTCAAGTACTGGAAACATTATTGTTTGAAAGAAGATTAAAGAATGGAATAGAAGCAAGGACCTGCCTCAGCTCTCCCCCCAAACCCCTCAAAATACTTGTAAAAAACGACTTTCAACAAATTCTAGAGCAGTAGAAGTCACAAAATGATGGAGTAAAACAAATTCCCAATGCAAGACAATCTGGAAAGCTGACAAGGAGGGGTCTATTGCACCATGCTCAGAGTGGAGCACAGCCCAGAATGGGACATGTCAGCACAGACAGGACTTGAACAGGTATCAGGACACTGAATCACTGGCAGCTGTAGTGATTTCCAGACTTCTCAACTCACAAACATCAAAGATAGCTTCAAAGGTCAGTGGAAAAACTCTCTCACCTGGGTAAGAGAGGATATGGTCCAACCCCAATCCCAGTCCCAGGGAAGTGGCAGCCACTGCAGTGGCAGCACCTACTTCTGGATCTCTCAGCCTACAGACAGAGGGGGAATCAAGTGGCTAATCTGGGTTGCAGTCATGGATGGTGGTCCTGGGATGAGAAGGAGCATTGGCATGGCACAGCTGATGGTGGCTGAGCAAAGAGAATTCTACTTTCAGTTGCAGGTCAAAAAAGAGTGCTTGTAGTTGCTCACAGACCAGGGTGCAGGCCAGGAGAGGAAAACCACCTCTCCTTTGCTCATACCACTTTGGAGGAGGTTTGGAGAACTTACAGGTCCCTAGAGATATCTCTGAAAACAGCTACATAAAATCCCTGAAACTTAGGGCAAGGCACCCTCCATTTAACAAAGAGATCAAAAGTCAAGCAATTGGCTGGCAAAGTGACCAAAAAGGGGGGAAATAAGACTATAGAAGGTTACTTTCTTGGTGAAAAAGTATTTTCTTTCAACAAAGAAGATCAAAGTATATAACCAGAGGAAGATAGCAAGGTTAAGGTTCCTTCATCCAAAGCCTCCAAGGAAAATATGAATAGGTCTCAGGCCATGGAAGAGATCAAAAAGGACTTTGAAAATCAAGTTACAGAAGTAGAAGAAAAACTGGGAAGAGAAATGAGAGTGATGCAAGAAAATCATGAAAAATAAGTCAACACCTTGCTAAAGGAGACCTAAAAAAAACGCTGAAGAAAATAACCCCTTTAAAAATAGACTAACCCAAAAGGCAAAAGAGGTCTAAAAAGCCAATGAGGAGAAGAATGCTTTAAAAAGCAGAACTGGTCAAATGAAAAAGGAGGTTCAAAAGCTCACTGAAGAAAACAGCTCTTTAAAAATTAGAATGTAACAGATAGAAGCTAATGACTTTATGAGAAACCAAGAAATTATAAAACAAAACCAAAAGAATGAAAAAATAGAAGACAATGTAAAATATCTCATTAGAAAAACAACTGACCTGGAAAACAGATCCAGGAGAGATAAGTTAAAAATCATTGGTCCATCTGAAAATCATGATCAAATAAAGGGCCTAGACATCATCTTCCAAGAAATTGTCAAGGAAAACTGCCCTGATATTCTAGAAACAGGGGGTAAAATAGAAGGTAAAGAATCCACCCATCACCTCCTCAAAGAGATCCAAAAAGGAAAACTCCTAGGAATATTGTAGTCAAATTCCAGAGTTCCCAGGTCAAGGAGAATATATTACCATCAGCCAGAAAGAAATAATTCAAGTATTGTGGAAACACAATAAAGATAACACAAGATCTAGCAGCTTCTACATTGAGGGATCAAAGGATTTGGAATATGACCTTCCAGAAGTCAAAGGAACCAGGATTAAAACCAAGAATCACCTACTCAGTAAAACTGAGTATACTTCAGGGGGAAAAATGGTCATTCAATGAAACAGAGGATGTTCAAGCATTTTTGATGAAAAGACCACAGCTGAATAGAAAATTTGACTTTCAAACACAAGAATCAAGAGAAGCATGAAAAGGTAAACAGGAGAGAGAAATCATAAAGGGACTTACTAAAGCTGAACTGTTTACATTCCTAGATGAAAAGATAACATGTGTACCTCTTGAAACTTTTCTCAGTATTTGGGTAGTTGGAGGGATTATATACATATATATAGACAGAGGGCACAGGGTGAATTGAGTAGTAAGGGATGATATATAAAAAAATAAAATTAAGGGATGAGAGAGGTATACGTTAGGAGGACAAAGGGAGAAATGAAATGAAGCAAATCATCTCTCATAAAAGAGGCAAGAAAAAGTTTTTTCAATGGAGGAGAAAAGGGAGGGACATGAGTCACACTTGACTTAAGGAGGAAATAGCATGTACACTCAATTTGGCATGAAAACTTATCTTACACTAAAGGAAAGTAGGGGAGAAGGGAATAAGTGGGGTGTGGAAGGGATGATAGAAGGGTGGGAAAATGGGAGAAGGAAGTAATTAGAAGTGAACACTTTGGGGGAGGGACAAAGGCAAAAGAGAGAACAGAATGAATAGGGGGCAGGATAGGATGGAGAGAAGTATAGCTAGTCTTTCACAACATGACTATTATGGAAGTCTTTTGAAAAACTTCATATATATAGCCTATATTGAATTGCTTGCCTTCTCAGTAGAGATGAGTGGGGAGGGAGGAAGGGAGAAAAGCTGAAACTCAAAGTTTTAGGAACTTTGTTTTTGCATGCAACTGGGAAATAAAAAATGCAGATAATGGGGTATAGAAATCAATCTTGCCCTACCAGAAAAGAGAGAAGATGGGGATAAGGGAAGAAAGGGGTGTGATAGAAGGGAGGGCAGATTAGGGGAAGGGGCAATCAGAATGCATGATGTTTTGAGGTGGGGGTAGTGGAGAGATGGAGAGAAAATTAGAAACTCAAAATCTTATGGAAATGAATATTGAAAACTAAAAACAAATAAATAAATTTAAAAAAAAAAGAAAAAAGAAAGAAACCACTACTTCTGTGACTCCCCAAAAAAACAAATGGGAAGAATCTACCCATTACCTCCTGAAAGAGATCCCAAGAGGAAAACTCCTAGGAATATTGTAGCCAAATTCCAGAGTTACCAGGTCAGGGAGAAAATATTACAAACAGCCAGAAAGAAACAATTCAAGTATTGTGGAAACACAATTGGGATAACATAGGATAACATGGCAGCTTCTACACTAAGGGATCAGAGGGTTCAGAATATGATATTCCAGAGCTTAAAGGAGCTAGGATTAAAACCAAGAATCACCTACCCAGTAAAACTGAGTGTAATACTTCAGGAAAAAAAATGGAATTTCACTGAAATAGAGGACTTGCAAACATTCTTGTTGAAAAGACCAGAGCTGAATAAAAAATTTGACTTTAAAATACAAGAATCAAGAGAAACATGAAAAGGTAAACAGAAAAGTGAAGACATAAGGGACTCGTTAAAGTTGAATTATTCACATTCCTACATGGAAGGATGATATTTGTAACTTATGAGACCCTTCTCAGTATTAGTGTAAATAGAGGGAATATATGTATGTGTGTGTGTGTGTGTATAAAATGTGTGTATATAGGTATATTGTGTGTATGTATATATTATATATGTACAGATATGTGTGTGTTTGTGTCTGTGTGTAGAGAGAGAGCAAAAGCGGGGCACAGGGTGAACTGACTATGAAGGGAGGATGCCTAAAAAATATAATTAAATGTTGAGAGGGATGTACTGGGAGAAAGAGAAAGGGAAAGAGAAAGGTAGAATGTACAAAATCATCTCACATAAAAAAGGCAAGAAAGAGCTTTTACAATGGAGGAGAGGAGGGGGGAGATGAGAGAGAATAAATGATCCTTACTCCCATCGAATTTGAATTTGACTTAAGGAGGGAATAATATACATTCAATGGGGTATGGAAATATATCTTATTTCACAGGAAGGCAGGGGGAAGGGTATAGGAGAGAAAAGATAATAATAGAAGGAATGGCAGATTAGGGGACAGGGTAGTCAGAAGCAAGTACTATTGTGGGGCAACAGGTCAAGGAAGAGAATGGAATAAATGGAGGGCAGGACAGAATTGAGGAAATGTGGTTAGTCTTTCGCAACATGACTGTTATGGAAGTGTATTGCACGGCTACTCATGTATGACCTAGATCGAATTGCTTGCTTTCTCAATGAGGGTGGATGGGGAGGGAGGAAGGGAGAGAATGTGGAACTCAAAACTTCAAAAATGAATGTTAAAAATTGTTTTTATATGCAACTGGGAAAAATTGTACAGACAATGGGGTATAGAAATCTATTTTCCCCTACAGAAAACTAGAGGGAGGGAAATGTGAGACATGAGGGAAGTGATAGAAGGGAAGGCAGACTGGGGAAAGGTATGGTTAGGGTGCACATTGTCCTGAGGTGCAGGGAAGAGAGAGATGGGGAGAAAATTTGGAATTCAAAATCTTGTGGAAATGAATGTTTAAAAATGAATAAATTATATATTAAAACAAAATAAAGAGTATTAGATTGTTTTATTCCAAATGGCAGAACTTGGAACAATTGAGAAGAATGACAAAGAGGCAGTTTTAGGCTTATCCTAGTTGTTTCATAAGACTCTATCATGGGAACTATTGCTACATTACTATATCTTAAAAGCCAGATAAAACATTGTGGGAAAGGCACAATGAACTTGTAGTTAGACAGCAGCTGTTAAAAAAGATTTCTTCTTTATTTTTGATAAACTTCTCTGCCTATGCAGCCAGAACCAGACTATGTGACTTTTTAAATCTATGAATATCTATGAATGAGTCTATGGAAGAGACTCAGGAAATGCTTTTATTTCCTTCCATGGCCAGAGAGAAGCTTGAAAGAGAGAAAAGAGATTGAGAGCATGCGTGTGCGTGTGTGTGTGTGTGTGTGTGTGGGTAGATATAGATAAAGATATATGTGTGTACACACACATGCATATATACATATATAAACACATAAATACACACTTACATATACATATGTATAAGTGTGTCTGTGTGTATATGTACACACATAGATATCCACATATATAGACATACACTTATGTGTATACACATCTACCTATATATCTAGATAAACGCGTAGATATGTGCGTGCATGTGTGTGTGGGTAGATATAGATAAAGATATATGTGTGTACACACACATGCATATATACATATATAAACACATAAATACACACTTACATATACATATGTATAAGTGTGTCTGTGTGTATATGTACACACATAGATATCCACATATATAGACATACACTTATGTGTATACACATCTACCTACATATCTAGATAAACGCGTAGATATGTGCGTGCGTGTGTGTGTGGATAGATATAAAGATATATGTGTATACACACATACATATATACATATATAAACACATAAATACACACATATACATATGTATAAGTGTGTCTGTGTGTATATATACACACATAGATATCCACATATATAGACATACACTTATGTGTATACACATCTACCTATATATCTAGATAAACGCATAGATGTGTGTGTGTGTGTGTGTGTGTGTGTGTGTGTATAAAATCAGATTATCGGTTGACACAAAAAGCAATGGAGAGATCCATGGTGGGCATAAGTAGAGTGTGCTATATTTCTAGTGCATTTAAGAAGTAAAGGTATCATCCAGTTAATGTATTCAAATGTATACAAAAGATGGTAGACTGGTCAGGTAGAGAGAGAGCAAGAATAGGAGATGGATGGCCCAAGAACAGAACTGGTATGTATGGAAAGTTAAAAGATCTTCAGCATGTTTGGTGAATCATTGATGGAAGATTAATGGGAAGACCCAGGGAAGAATCACACAGGATAAGGAGTGCATAAGACAAGACTTATATTTCTGGAGGGAGTACCCACATTGAGAAGATCACAGAAACCTTCTGAAGTGTAGAAGTGTTACTACCATGATATTGTGATTATGTGTAGTTATCAACGAGAAGTTTTAACTATAATACACTTAAAACATAACTATAGTATAACCTCAGTGAGAATAGGAACCACATTTTTTAGTTAAGTCTGTATCTCCATCAGTAACTAAGACCATATTCTGCATGTAGTAATTACTTAATATTCCATAGTGATCCTGAAATAATAGGCTCATAGACACAGAGCTACAAGGGACCTCAGAGGTCATATAGTTCAATGCGCATATTTTTTTATAGATGAGGAAACTGAGGCTGAGTTTAAACATTTGCCCAAAGACACAAAAATAATAAATGACAGAATCAAGATTTGATCTCAGGGCTTCTGACTCATCAGGGCTTTCAATATGTTTATTAATTTGAATACAATTGTTTGGAATACAATTCTTAAGCAGGATATCTCCATATTAAATATGAAGAACATATTAATATAAGAACATATTAAATGCAAGTGTTTGACCTATTCCCATTGTTGCCCTCTGACTCTTCTGCTCTATGTCAGCTCCAGATATCTATCATTTTCACCAACAAAAATCATTTATTTCCCTTCTATTAATTAAAAGTTAGAGGAGAGAAGCCACATATTGCTAGACTTTCAAAAATGCTGGAAAAATTAATTAGTTTTTATTCAATCAGTAAATATTTATTGTGCCTACTATATGCCAGGGATAGTAGGTGGCACAATGTATAGAGTACCAGGCCTAGAATCAGAAAGACCTGAGTTCAAATCTGGCCTCAGACACTTACTAGCTGTGTGACCCTGGGCATGTCACTTAATCCTATTTACCTCAGTTTTCTCATCTGTAAAATAATCTAGAGAAGAAAATAGAAAACCATCCCAGTATCTTTGCCAAGAAAACCCCAAATGGAGTCAAAAAGAGTCAGACATAACTGAAAACTGAACAACAAACTATACATGCCAGGCATTGTGGTATGGAACAAGGATATAAGTACAAAGAATGAAATAATCCCTCCTTGCAGTGGACTAATTGGAGGAGACAATAAGTACATATAAAAGTATTATCTAAATATAGCTATAAAATACACATACTGTACACATATTATACATGTTATTATTTAATTATTACACATTATGGGGAATAGTGAATCCAGAGAGACACTGCCACATATTGAATAAAAAGAGATGGCCTTGATGGGGTGCTTGGCAAATGTGCTTGGACCCCAATTATAAAATTACATTTCTCTTTAAAAATCACATTTCTCCCTAGCCTCAAAACACTATTCCACGCAATTTCTCCCCAGCCCAAGGACACAGTCTGCCCCAGCAACAACCATTATCTCCCTTCTTGATACAGTAGCCAGCTGTACCTATAGAACTTATTAGTCTGAACCAGCTGTGTACTGGCTGAATAGGCTGTGCACTGGGTCATAACAACACCTACTACTCACTGACCAATCATATATATCCTAGACCTAGACATATGTATACTCTCTTACATTTATCTTGTCTAACAAGACATTGAGAGCAGCCTGGTACTCCTTGGTCGGTCCTGACTGCTAGTTGACTTAGCTCAGTCCTAAAATCACACTTGTAGGTAGCCCCATCTTGGGCTATTTCCTGGTGAACGCTGGGTAAAATACCTGCACAGTAGATAACAAAAGGGCATGTCCCTTTAAGAACTAACCACTCCTTAACCACTCCCTAATCCCACTGTGAATCACCTAATTAGCACATTTGGCACAAGGTTTACTATAGAATATTCTATGTAAACTTTATCTGTACCCCTCTAAGGTTGCAGTTTCCCTAAGAACTCTTGTCCACTGAAAAGCATTATAAATCTTTAAAACCTTGACCTCAACAATGCTTGAGTCTGTGAATTCTTTCAGACAGCCCATGCAGGGAATTCCAGTCTTGGAGTTCCTGTACTTCTATCTCTCCAACTCTTATCAGTCTTAAACCAAGAAGAGCTGTGCTCAAGTCCTACCACTAGCACATAGTGTCTGTGAACCAGGAGCAACAGTCACATGACCTCTCAGAGATATGTTATTCTCAAAGACTCTAAGGTACAAAACAGGTGCTGACCTGCATTGGTAGAGGGAGTTTCCTCATTGGAGTTTCTATGCCAAAGAAATCACATGTCCATCCCCTATCCTTCCCCTAAATTAATCCAGCATTAGGCTAATCTGAATTTTTCTATACAAAAAAAATAGGGGGGAAGAGGAAGAGTACTATTTTTTCTCTCTAATATGTATATGGTAGACAGGTCAACTTCCTGTCATTTATTTGTTTGTTTTTGGAGGCAATGGGGTTAAGTGACTTGCTCAGGGTCACACAGCTAGTAAAAAGTCTGAGACCTAGATTTAAACTCAGGTCTTCCTGACTCTGGGGCCAGTGCTCTGTCTACCATGCCACCTAGTTGCCTCATTCCTAATTAATCAACATCTATTCAGTGAGCACCTACTGTAGAGTATGTACAAGTTGTTGCTGTTGTATAGTCCTTTCAGTTGTGTCCAACTCTTTGTGACCCCATTTGGGGTTTTCTCAGTAAAGATACTGAAATAATTGCCAATTCCTTCTCCAGCTCATTTTACAAATGAGGAAACCAAGGCAAAGTTAAGTGACTTGTCCAGGGTCATACAGTTCGGAAGTATCTAAGGGCGCATTTGAACTCAGGTCTTCCTGATTCCAAGCTTGGCACTCTATCCATTGTGCCACCTACCTGCCTATTATGTACAAAACATAACGTTAAAAGGCAGATCTCATCCCAGCCCTAAGTCTTCCTTTCCTAAGTCTCTTATTAGCTATAACTGCTCAGAGACAGAGAGGAGAGGGCTAAAGTACATTATATATATATATATGTCTTAAGATCTCCACTCTTTCACTGATTGGGATTATTTGATCTCTTTGCTTTTGTTGCCTCTTGTTGTTTGTCCTTTGTTTTTGAAGAGGACTGATAACATCATGGGGTGAGGTCTTGACTTGCACATGAATTGGATTTAAGTGAGACAGAGTTGCACAAAATCAAGCCTTGCTCTCTCTTCAGAATTATCCAAGAGTCATCCTGTTCAGCCTATCTCACTTGTATGATCCCTATTCTACATGTGAAGAAACCAGATCAGAAAGTGACTAGCCTGGGGCAGGTAGGTAGCACAGTGGATAGAGCACCAGGCACGGAGTTAGGAGTATATGAGTTCAAATATGACCTCAGACACTTGAAACTTACTAACTGTGTGACTCTGGGCAAGCCACATAATCCCAATTGCCTGGCCAAAAAGAAAAAAGTGACTGACCCAAGATCACCCAGCTATCACCAGGTAGAGAAGCCAGGGCTAGAACTCAGGTTTTCCAACTCCCAATTCAAATACTGTGATTTTTTAAATCTCTGAAACATTGTCTTTCAAACAATGCATTATAAATAAAGACTGGACCTGGAATTTCATTCCCATTGGAATGTGCAGAAAAGGAAATGCTCTCTACCATTGTAGCTCATCACCTTCTCTGAAACTTAGAGGCTTATGAGAATTATCTGAAGTGACTTGCCCAGGGTCAATCCTAAAACCAGTATGTGTGAAAAATGGTATTTGAACTTGGGGTGGGCTGGTCAATGTTTAACTAAGACTCTTCCCAAGGAAATTCGTACAACTCCTTTTCAGTTTAATCTGCGTTCTTTCACAACTTACATCTACTCTAAACAATCAACCAAACAATAAATCAAGCCCAGATTTGTAGTTTGCCTATTATGGAGCTGTAAATGTTCCCACTAAAAATTTCATAATTGGCTCTCTCAAACTGGTTCAAACTGGTAAGCACACCCCTTATTTGAACTCAGCTTTTCCTGGCTCCGAGGCTACCATTTAAGCCATTACCTCACACTACTACTTCTTATAAATAAAAAGCCTCTATCAAATAGCCCTTTGCCCGTAAGAATAATTTGTTGAAAAGTAAATTTCTATTTTCAATTGGAATCAATTCAAAACGTATGTATTAAGCATCAGTACACCAGGCACCTTTCTAGATGCTGAGATGATGGACAAAAAAATTTAAAAACCAAGATCCAACCCACAAGGAGTTTACATTCTACTGGGGGAAGGGGCATGAATACATGTTTTAAAAAATATTTACAAAATAAGCACAAAGCAATTATACGAGATAGCATTAATAACCAGGGACATGAGTTAAGGCCTCTTCTAACTGGTGGTCCTTAAACTGAACCATAAGGCAGATAGAGCACTGGTGTGGAGTCAGGAAGACCTGAGTTAAATCCAGCCTCAAACACTAACTCACTATGTGACCTTGGGTGAGTCACTTAAAACTCTGTTTACCTTAGTTTCCTCATCAGTAAAAGAAGCTGGAGAAGGAAATGACAAACCACTCCAGTATCTTTACCAAGAAAACTGCAAATGAGGTCATATAGAGTTGGACATGATTGAAATAATTGAAAAACAAGATTCTGAGCAAACCATTTAGCTTCTCTTTGCCTTAATCTATTGGAGAAGGAAATGGCAAGCCACTCTAGTATCTGCCAAGAAAACCCCAAATGGAGTTACAAGAGTTGGACAAAACCAAAAACAACTGAAAAAACAACAAAAGAGGCTCCATGCGGCAAAGGGGAGAGGGGAGGGCATTCCCAGGCCAAGGCTGGACAGCAGGAGCTAGGATATTGTATACTGGAAATAGCCAGTAGACCAGTCTGACCAAAATAGAGCACGTTAGGATGCATAATGGGTCATCAGCCTGGGCATATACACCAGAGTCAACGTTCAAGTTAAAGATTATTGTATGTTCCCGTTGACTTCAATTTTCAAGCTGAACAGTCTTGGGGGACGGAGTTTTAGTCTTTAGATATAAGACGCAAGAAAGCAAAAACAAAATTTCCAAATCACTCTAATTCTGTAATTCTTTTTGCCAATTTTGTTTTTAACTTTCTAAGAGCAAGATAAAAATTCTCACTGGAATAAGAACTGACTTTTATAGAGCATTTTAAAGGTTTGCAACATGAAGCTTTAATCATCTCATTTGAGTCTCACAATAACCTTGCGGGGAAAGCTGACACACTCATGGTTACACAACTAAGTGGGAACTAGGATCTGAACCCAGATTTTCCTGAAGTCAAGTTCAGTAGACAATGCCAGGCTTCCTCTTACATTGATGTTCAAAAACTTAACAATAGTACAATGTTGTATTCAAAGATTACAATGCTAAAAAAGGAAATGGAAGAAAGTACTGTAAATTCTAGGATTATGACCTGCCTTCTCCATCGTAGGCAGTTCCTACTGCCAGGGAGAACAATTAGCACTAAACCACCCTAAGAGATGGAACTAAAGTTTTAGGCACTTTAGGTAAATGTTTTGCCTACCTCGGATAGTTTTTACATTTCTAACCTTGGTTTGGCTTGGGTTTTATTTTTAATTAGCTGGGGTTTCGATTGTTTGCTTGATTAGGAATTTCCAGATTTGTCCTGGAATTGAGATTTCATTTATGAAGAGAACTTGCAATGTGCAAATTTCTTCTACCAAGGTAGGTCTATGACTCTACATTTATAGTCTTAAAGTCTGGGAAGGGGAGGGGGAGCCAGGAAGAGACTGAAGGCTGCCACTCAGGATCCCATGGCCACTGTGTATAACACGAGGGACTTGAACCCTTACTCAAGGCTAGCTTTTCTCCATGCTCGATTGCCATACTTTCTCTCTAATCTTGGATTCAAGACATTTTCTTTTTTTTTAACCAGTTTTTCCATCATTTGAAATTACCGTCCTCTTCCACATATCTTTACCTAGAAATAGTTTTATAATCTTCACTGGGCACGGACAGTGAAAAAGAAAAGAAAGACATTTGGACTTGGGATCAGAAAGGAAGGAAATAAGCATTAATTAAGCACCTACTATGTGTCAGGCACTGTGCCAAGGATTTTATAAATATTATCTTACTAGATGCTCACAATGCCCCTGCTATTATAATACCTGTTTTACAGTTGGAAAAATAAAGAAACTGAGGCAGCCAGTAGTTGCACTGCTAGTGTCTGAGGCAAGATTCTTAACTCCAGGTCTAGCATGCTATCCACTGAACCACTTAATAATTGCTAATAATAGCAGCTAACATTTGTATAGCACTATGTGCTTAAAATTATGTCATGTGATCCCTTGCAACAACCCTGGGTTTATTATCCTCTTTTTACAGATGAGAAAACTGAGATACACAGAGGTTGAGTGACTTGCTCAGGGTCACACAGTGTCTGAGGCCAGATCTAAGACTCAGGTCTTCCTCACTGCAGGCCCAGCACTCTCTCCACTGCACGAACTAACTAGCTGCCCCCAAAACTAAACTATAATAAGCTGTAATGACTCCCTGTTACCTCCAGAATCAAATATAAATTCTACTTTCTGACTTTTAAAGTTCTTCGCTACCGGTCCCCTTCCTACCATTCCATTTCTTATTATTATACTTGACTATCCTCCACATACTCTTATGAACACTGGCCTTCTCCATCTCTTAATTCTGTGCATTTGTACTAGCTGTCTCCCATGCCTGGAATGCTCTCTCTCCTTACCCACTACCTGCTAGGCTTCTTGACTTCTTTCAAAACTTAGATACAAGAGGACTTTCCAGGTCCCTTCCCAGCCCTGTATACGTCTTCTATTACTATATACATAGCTGTCTGCATGTTGTCATTCCCATTAAACTGTGAACACCTTGAGGTCAAGAATTATATATTTGATTTTCTTTTCTTGGATTATATTTTTTGGTTTTTCAAAAGTTTGTTGTTGACAACAAATGTTTGCTGTTGACTTTAAAAAAAAGAATAAGTAATACTTGTAACTGTAGAATCCACCCGACTGGGTTGTTGGGAGGCTGAAATGAGACGACATAATAAAGTGCTTTGGAAACGTTAAGGCCTAGAGATATTATTATTCAAGAATGCTTCAACTAGAAGATGGAGATGCTTGCAAAGTGAAAGATTCACATGTCTGATACTGCTTATGAAAGAAAGCTCAACCCAATGTCTGCTGAGACATGTCATTATCAAGCTAATTAGTGCCAGCTAATTAGCTGGCTGATAACCATCAGGAAATTAGATTATGTTCATGTTGATCATTATATTAATGGTGTGCTTAATGGATGATATCCTCATTAGGGGATGTTAGTACATCTAATCAAACTTTGTTGAAATTGACAAAGCTTTGATATTTGTCCCAATCATATATGCCAGCTCATCAGAGTTTAGCCATGATACAGGAAGAACACAAATTCTCTGGTGGTACCACTAAGGACCTTCAAATTCTGTTAGGTCCAAAGGGTGCTGTTTTCATGTGAGCTAGGGAAAAATCAAAGTTTCATCAATTCCACTAACATTTATTATATTTGCAACTTTATGCCATGCATTATGCTGACAATGAAAATGCAAAAATCAAGCTGGAAGTAGCACTGAACTTTGAGTCATACCTCTGGCACTTACTAGCTGTGTGATATTAGACAAGTCACTCAAACTCTCTGGGCTTCAGTTTCCTTATCTGTAAAATAGGAAGGTTGATCTGAATGACCCTTGAGGTTCCTTTTGCTCTAGATCTATTATGATCTTTTGAACACAGTCCCTGCCTCCAAGAAGCTTAAGATCCTACCATAGAAGGAAAGAAGATATAATGTGGACATAAGTACGCATGAAACAAGGTGGTATGTTATGATAAGCCAAAGAGAGAGCACAAAAGGTGTTCTAGGAAAATCTGAGAAAGAAGAGGTCACTTTCCACTGGTGTGGAATCGGGGGGGTGTTTCCTGGAGGAGGCAGCACCTTCCTTGGACCTAGATTGGGAAAGATTTAATCAGATGGAGAGGAAGAAGGAGTTTGTTCAAGGTATGAGCATCACCTACACAAGTACACATGTGGAAGTGTGCAGGACAAGATCCCAAAATTCTCAATCTACTTTGATTGGAACATAAAGTTCACTAAGGGAAGGAGGTTGGGAAAAAAGACCACAGAGGTTGATTGGAGCCAAATCATAGCTAGATAGCCTTAAACACCAGCTGAAGAAGTTTGCCTCTTACCTTTGTTACAAAATTTTGTCATTTCTGCCTTTATCGCTCACATGGGGCTGCCTCTCTCCACTCACATAGCCCCTATTTTATATCAAGCCCTGTTTACCTTTCACCTCTATGATCATTAAAATAATCTCCCTGCTTTAAGTCCCTCTCCACTCCAAGGGTTTGGACTCACTCAAAAATCACTCAGTGATTTTTCTGGAAAAAAAAAACAGGTTTGTTGCTCAGTCATGTCTGACTCTTTGTAATTCCATCTGTGGTTTTCTTGGCAAAGATACTAGAGTGGTTTGTCACTTCCTTTTTCATCTCATTTTACAGATGAGGAAACTGAGACAAGCAGGATTAAGTAACTTGCCCAATGTCACACAACTAGTAAGGGTCTGAGGCTGGATTTGAACTCAGGAAGATGAGTTTTCCTAACTTTAGACCCAGTACTCTATGCACTGCACCACATAGCTGCTGTGGGAAGACAGGCATGTTAACGAGTTTTGGCAACACTGGATTGGACCAAATATTCTGGAAATCAATTTGGAATTATACTAAGCAAAAGTTGCTTGTACTCAGGGAAAACACTACTAGACATATATTTCCAAAGATATCAAAGATAAAAATGTTCCATAGGTACAAAAATGTACATAGCAAAATCTCTTGTAGTAGCAAAGAAACGGAAAGTAACTAGTTACCTATCAATCAGGAAATGGCTGAACAACTTGTGAGGCATGAATGTAATGCTATATTATGTTACAATGAGGAATGTAGAATGTAAAAATTTTCAGAAAATGTTGGGAAACTTGTATGAAATGATACAAATGAAGTAAGCAGAAAGACAAGTTACACTGATGACCACAATGTTAAGGAGAGCAACAATGAAATATTTTAGAACTCTGATCAATGCAATGGCTTTAGAGGACTCACCATGAAACATGCCTCTAAATTCTCACCAGAGAGGTAGTAGAAAGGAAGCGCGGAATATGGCATACATTTTCAAACACAACCAATGTGTTGATTTGTTTTGTTTGACAAACTAAAATCCCACTTTCTTCCCTAATATCTCTTAATTCCGATGCTTTCCCTTTTGTTCCTATTTATTCTGTATGTAGCCTGTATTTATACATTTATTTTCATATGGTCTCCCCCATTCCACTGTAAGCTGTCTGAGGACAGGGACTGTCAAAAGACTCTTTTTGCTTCCCTGGCACTTAGTACAGTGCATGACTTAGGCACTCAATTAATATTGATTCATTGATTTGATGTTACTTCTTATAAGGTAGGTACAGGTGGTAGGTAGAGGAGGGTAGGTGAAGAGATACCAAAGGAAAGAAGAAAGGAAGGGAGAAAAGAGAATCAAATTTTGTAAAAAAGAGACTATTACAATAGAAATAATAGGCATAAGGTAGTTAGGAACAGAACTGGGGTAGTACCCACAATACAAGTAGGAATGGAAAAGAAGGGATGGAATCTAGAGATGGGGCAATGATGAAAAGATGAATAAGAGAGAATCTGGTCAATTCTTTGGTTAGAGATGTGCATTCCAAATGTCAAGCCAGGATGTTTACGAAGATGGTACTGCCCTTAACAAAGTCAGAGAAATCAGGAAGAAAAAGTGGAAATGAGAGGGAAGAGAAGTTTATTTTTGACTTGATGAGTTTAAATAATCATACTTTAAAGAGATATGTGATCAAAACAACTTGCTGGGCACTGGGCAAGAATAAAGGGTACACCTTGATAGGGAAGTAATGGCCTAAAAAAACGGTGAAATGTACATTTTTCAGGCACGAATAATGTTTTGTTTGGCTATACTTATTTGTTATGAGGGAAAACTTATATGAGGTTAGTTATTAAACTGAGAATGCATAGTAATACTGATACCAAAAAAGAAGAAAATAAAGAAAATAGAGTCAGAATTGGGGAAATCAACAGATCATTTTTAAAATATTCAGAGTAGATAATTAGGAAGCTCAGAAGAAGACATAGACAGGCAAGGAAGATTGGAAACTCATGTTAAATTTGAAATATACTTCTAAAAAAATAAGCTAAACATTCAAAGATTCAGAATTTCATATATAGTCCTCATTTCCTGTTCTTCTTTGTGTGATAAATGTTCATGTCTATTGATGTTCGTCAGGTTCATAATAATCATATAACTTGGGTGATTTGTCCTACAAGAACTACTTCTTGGACCATGTGCCTGGTCCCCTGCCTGGTACCAGTCAATCACATTGAAGTTTAGGAGGAACCTGCTCATAGCCATGTGGCTCACTGCTAAAGGACTTGTGTGTTCGTCCTTCGTGGCTGAAGAAGACCATGCCATCAGAGAAATAATGACATGACTTGTACTTGACTTTGTTTTGAGTGAGGGAGGGCTGTGCAGGTTACCAGCCTCACTTCTCTTCTACAGCTGTCTGAATCCAGTGACCAGATATTCCTCAGGATGACTGGAGATGACTCAGGATGAGGCAATTAGAGTTAAGTGACTTGCCCAAGGTCACACAGCTAGTGAGCGCCAAGTGTCTGAGATGAGATTTGAACTCAGGTCCTCCTGACTCCTGCAAGTGTTTTGATATAATGTGAGAGGTCATCAACCCCACCTTCACAACCATGTGACAGCAAAAAAGGCCAAAGGCATATGTTAAATGAACAGACAATCTCTAACTGGCACTGTCTTGCCTATGGCTCTCCAGATGGCAAGATATCACTCCAGTAAATGGGTAAAGAAGGTCAGGATAGTTCTTCATCCTGGTGTCATGGTGATCCAGCCCACATGGCAGCTAGTGCCAGGGAGCTTAACCGAGCAAATTTTTGCTGAGGGCTCCTGAGGGCCTCTTTGTGATTGTTCACAGGGTACCTACTGACTTTATGAGTTCTCAGGACTTTTCATCCACTAACACGGTGACAGCAAACACATCAAAAGGAATTATTGATTATGGTTTGGGCATTAGGAGATTAGGAGGAACAGGCTAAAGGCAAAAAAGCAATTCTACCACTGACAGGAGAGGGGCTTGGTCTGTTTCACCAGAAAAGCTGATCAAACGATGCGCAAGCAAGGTAAAAAATAAAGTGACTAACTAGCAGACTTTTAAACTGGTCCTGATGACAGCTATATTGACCTGCCAGCAAAATATAACAGTAGTTACGTTAATGAATCGTTTAAGTCATTCTGTTAATGCACAATGTGATCCTTCCTTCCTATGCTTGGCATTTGTCTACCTTTCCCATACCTGATTCATGTTTGTTACCTGAGAACCTTTCTCTATTCCTTTCTCTATCCCTTTCCTGTACTCATGAGTCACAACTTTTACTATAATTAATGATGTCCTAAAGACCCAAAGGATGGGAATTTGCCATCAAGCCAATGAGTATAAGAATGGGGAGCCTAATCCCCCTAACTGAAAGTTGGGGTGCTCTAGCATTGAATCTGGCACAAACGACTGGCATCGTAACACAGTATAAGACTCTAGCTCCTGTAATCCTACCATGGTTTCTCTACTTGAATAAAAAATAAGAAAAAATTGTTAAACAAGGGATGACTATTAGACAGCTCAAGTACCCTACTGGGATCATTGCAACATCAAGAGAACACCAAAAAAGTCCCTCAACACACTGAGCAGACTACTTATGGGAAGACATGGACAGTTTGCAATCTAGAGGGGATACCTGCACTGACAAAGTCACAGATCCACTGGAGGATGGAAGCATTACAATTGTAAGTGTCAGTCAGGGAATCTGGGTAGAAAGAGCAGTGTTGGTTCATGAAAACAGACCTAACTTTAAAGAAGAGTACGTGATAGGGAGGGGTGAGACAAAAAGATTGATAGGTATGATATGACCACATTATGAAGGACCTTGAATATCAAACTAAAAATTTAGGCCATTTACCTAGTACTTTATTTAGGACCTTGAATGTCAAACTAAAAATTTAGGCCATTTACCTAGTACTTTAAGATTACACAGTTCATTATATACATTATCTCATTTGATCTGGAGGCACTGGGGAAACAATATAGCTTCCTGAGCAGGGCTGAGACAGAATGAAATTGACATTCCAGAAAGATTAGTGTAATAGTCAGTGTTCAGGAAGAATGAGAGGTTGGGGGAGAATATAATTAGAGAGGATGTTATAGTAACCCAGGTGTGAGTGAGGCTGTAGGAACCTGAACAATGGTGGTAACAGTAAAGATTGATGAGGAAGAAATAAATGAGCTACTTTTTGAAGGAAGAATCAGTAGGACCTGATACCAAGTTGTCTCGTATCAGAGCATATCAAAAATGACAGATTGGACATTTAGTCCCTGGACTGGAGTCTGGAGTCTCTACCAGCCCTGGATCTACAGTAAAGGAGAAGAAAGAGTCTTGGTAATTACCCAGCCACATAAATGGTTTTACTGAACAGGAAGGAAGAATTTTGATTACTCAATATATGCTAAAGGTCCTACACCAGGGTAAGAGATGAGAAAAGTGCTGGGTCATGAAAATCAAGAATATATTGTAACTCAGGAAATCACCACATTACTCCATCTCTTGGCACTCTACCTTTGTGACTGATGATATCAATGTCTTATATGTTTAACCGCTAGATCACTCCACCACTAGCAAATAAGCTTTTAAAATAGAGCAATCATACAGTTTTCATTTATTCAACCGTGTGGGAAAATATGGTAGATCTCTGCCCCAGAGAAGTTTAAATATTGAACATTTGTTTAAATATTAAGCTTGGAGGTCACTACTCCAGTAGGAGAGCAAGATTAAGTCAACAGCTAAAGACCAAGAAGCCTGCATGTATTAGTTGGTGATCTGAGAGTGGGGCTGGGGAGCCAGATTTGAAGATCTCTGAATCTCTCACTTTCTTCCATATTAGGGGTTTTTGTAGGCATTGGTTTTCCAAAGGACAGTAAAGTCATTTTATAGACATGTATATATGTATATGTACACATATATTTGTGTGTATGTATAAATATGCACATGTGTATACATACATATATGTATTGTGTATTTATGTACAATAAATAACAAATGACTCAGAAAGTTGTTTTTTGTGGTTTTCAATCTCTTTACTTAAATCCAACCAACTCTTCATGACCCCATTTGGGGTTTTCCTGGCAAAGATACTGGAGTGTTTCACCATTTCCCTCTTCAGCTCACCTTAGAGATAAGGAAACTGAGGCAAACAAGGTCACACAGATAGGAAGTATCTGAGGCTAGATTGGAACTCAAGTCTTCCTTACTCCAAGCCTAATACTCTATCCACTACTGGTCTGATTAAGGCCTCCCATTTCCCAATGAAAAATTTGCCATCCCAAACTTACTCCTTCCTAGGTATCTGTTCCCAGAAGGGTTCCCTCAATTTGGTGTAGTGCAAAAAAGCTCTGGTCTTGGAATCTAAAGACCAGGAGTCAATCCCTCATTCCCATACTTACTAGGTGAATGACCTCAAAATGAAAATTTACTTATTTCATCATTCTGAGGCTCAGTTTCTCACACACATAAAATGAAAATTACAACTTATCTCTTAGAAGAAAACTTCTTTGCAAACCTCAAAGAGCTATGTAAATTAACTGAAGAGGTTATTATTGGGTGGCTTGTAGTTTTTTTTTTTAATGTTCAAGTGTTGCAAAAGAAATGACTAATATTGTTAATTAATACAATAAACAATGGACAGAAAATAAAATTTCAAAAGAGAAAATTCCCCCTACCCCCAATCAAGGAAAAAGGAAAAATCAGGCGATTAATTGGGTCATTCCAGTACATGAAGGCTTGATCTTTACCATAAATTTGCAAATATTTGCATTCATTCTGTTTCAGTTTAAAAAACATGTGGATGTTTCCCCTTCCAATTTGTGGTGTGGAGGAAATTATTCAGTCCCCCTCCTTTCAGATGCCACATTTCAGCCTCACTAGTAAGGGACATTCTTAGAAATTCTCTTTCAATTCCTACAAATATCAGAGCATATACATAACTGGCCTGGGGAACACAGATAAAGGAGAAAAACCACAAATTTGGAGATGGAAGGGATCTCAAACTCTCTCATTTTACAGATAATCTATAGAAAAAGGGAGAAATCTGGAATCAAAAGTTCTGACATAAAGTTAATTTTACTAACGTGACAGTATTTCCTAGTCTAGACCTTGGTTTTCCTCACCTAGAAAGTCAGCATCATAATGTTTATCTCCTCTTTAAGAGGACTGGAATTCTGAACTGTGCTATTATTAACAAAGGCTAGATATGGAGAGTTGGCCATTAGAAAAGTCAAATTATTTCCAAGAATTCAATGTCTAGGATCAAAACTAAATGGAGGTACAATGTGACAAGGATGCATTAGTTTAAAGTTTTACATGATTTTTTTCAAAGAACAGTTCCCAAAGTTTGGTCCAAGGACTCTTGAGAGTGTCTGTTACCTTTTCATGGGTCTTCCAGATCACAACTGTTTTCACAATAATACCAGAACATTATTTGCCTCTTAAAATATTCTCTTGCCTTTTCTAACTGCAAAGACAGATTTCCTTCATATACTTCAACCAAAACAATGCAGAAGCAAATATAAGAATCTAGCTATTTTCTTTTAAGTCAGACTTTGAAAAAAGTTGCAAAATTATATAAAATAATGCCATTCTTATTAAGCTATTTTTATTTTAGAAAATATAATTTTTCATAAAAATATATTATTTACATTAAGATATGTGGCTTTAATATTATTTTAAGTGAACTAATAAATGTTTCAATTTTATCACCTTTAGTTTCTGATATGATAAATACTAATAGCTATCACTCATATAAATAAAAGCTCTTTTGGGTCCTCAATAATTTTTAAATGCAAGAGAGTCTTGACACCAAAGCTTGAGAAATGATAGTGTAGGATAACCTGTCTTCAATTAGATGCACGTCAGATTTGAAGAGTCAAAACTTCAACGGTTTAAACATAATGAAAAAAGTTTTCCTTTTGAGAACTATACACAAAGCACTGCATTTAAATGCAGGTGAAACAAAGATTTAAATGCAGGTGAAACAAAAATAGAGGGCACAGTCTCTACCCTCAGAGAGTATACAAACCAAAGGGGGAAGGGCAAGTACGAAAATAACTATGACAGATAGGAAAGCAAGTTATTAAGTACCAAGGAGAGATCTCAGAAAAATATTCTAAGAAATTTTGACCATTGAAACATTCTTCTCACCCACCAGTGTTTGCTTGAGATTTATTTCTATCTAAGGTGCTGAGCACTTTGCTAGCCATGAAAGAAAATAGGGAGCTTCTACATTTCGACCTCAAATCCCTGGAAAACCAAATTTCCCATTCTAGTTGGGTGAGAAGCATAATCCTTTGGGGTGAATGTATCTGCTGTCAAGCCCAAAGAGAGGCAGTATAGTGTGAGGGGTTAACAGAGGATCTGAATTCTAGTCTCAGCTTTTCCAACACCCATTAAGTTAGACAAATCACTTCATTTCCCTGGGCCTCAGTTGTCTTATCTATTAAATAAAAGGGTCAGACTGAATGATCCCTTCCAACCTTCTGATTTTATAACAAAGTAAACCTTTGGCTTAAAGCCCAGTGACTATTTCCCCTGATGCTCTGGGAAGTCCAGGTCAATCAAATCAGTCAAAAATTATTTATTAAATGTTTACTATGTGCCAGGCACTGAGGATAGAGGTACAAAGAACTAAATAATCCCTACTGGGAAAGAACTTAAATTCTAATGGGGAAGATAACAAGTACATATAAAATTAGATACAGCATAAATAGAAATTGAATAAAGATAAATATATACAAAATAGTTAAAAACAAGGTAGTTTTGGAAAGAGGGCACAAGCCGTTGGGAAGATCAGGAAATTCATGCAGAAGGTGGTGCATGAGTTGCATCCTAATAGAAGAGACTCTTGAGATGGAGGTAAAGAGAGAGTATATTCCAGTATGGAGGATGGCCAATGCAAAGGCACCAAGATGGTAGATGGAGTGTCCTGGTGAGGAACAAAAAGTCAACCAGTTTGGATGGATCTAGAGTATAGGAGAAAGAATAATTTCTACTGAGGCTGGGAGGGTGAGTTTGAATCAGGCTTGTGTAGGGCTTTAAACTCTAAACAGAGAAGTTTGTATTTTATCCTAGAGGTAATAAGGAAGATGCTGAAGTTGACTGAGTAGGGGAGTTTCATGGTCATTTCACTCCTTAAACAATATTACTTTAATAACAGTAGGATGGACTGGTATAGCGAAGGATGAGGTAGGAAGGATGATAATAATTAGGAGACTGTTAGAATAATCTAAGCAAGTAGCATGATAGTGAAAAGAAGATCTGAAGTCCCAGGATCCAAGATCATAGGTAGTTCGCCCAGTAGTTAGAGCATCACCTGAGGAATTAGAAAACCTGGAGCCAAACTCAGCCTAAGATACTGATTAGCTGTGTAACCTTGAGCAAGTCACTTAACTTCTGTCTCTGCCTCAGTTTTCTCATTTGTGAAATGGAGAAAATAATAATTGAAGGGATAAAATATTTGTAAAGCACTTTGCAAACCTTAAAGCAATATATATGTTATTGATTATTATAGATTTAAACTGGAAGGAACTTTACAGGTCATTTCATCCATCCCCCTCATATTACAAATGAGAAACTGAGGCCAAGAGAAGTTAAGTGACCTGCCTAAAGTCACACAGGTGGTAATTAGTAGAGCAAGGCCTCATATTTCTACCCTCATCCCATTTTCTGACTTCAAATGCAGTGCATTTCCTCTATTATACCTCACTGCCTTCTAAGTCAGCAGACTGAGTTCAATCCCCTTCTCTCCTACTTCATGGGAATTCACTCAACTTACCTGAGCCTCAGTTTACCCATCTTACAAATTAAGGGGTTTGGACCAGGTGATCCTGATGGTCCCTCCCAGCTCTAAATATCATGATAAAATGTCATCCACTTAAAACATAAATGCTTATTGCTCTCAGAGCCAAACAGTCAAGCTAATTGAATAAAGACTCTCTCAGAGAGAAAATTATTATATAAAACTTAAATAAGATCTAGGCTAGAGTTCAATGTTTGTTCCTGGAGACAACAGAAGCTATTGTGATAAAGTTGCTGGGAAACCAAAAACAGGACATACAAAGCTATCTCTAGAGGTCTCAGCACATAGATGTCCTGTGGAAGATGGATTAGACTTTTTCTGCTTGACCCTTGAGGATAGAATGAGTTAAATTTTAGGTTCAGGATAAGTAAAAACCTTTTTAACAATTAAAGCTGTCCCAAAAGCTCCTTGGCCACTAGGTGGAATCAGGAAGACCTAAGTTCAAATCTGATCTCAGACATTTCCTAGCTGTGTGACCCTGGGCAAGTCACTTAACTCTGTTTGCCTCAGTTTCCATCTATAAAACGAACTGGAGAAGGAAATGGCAAACTACTCCAGTATCTTTGCGAAGAAAATCCCAAATGGGGTCACAAAGAGTCAGACATGACTGAACAAAAAACAACCAAGAAAAAAAACTTCTTACTGACAAGTCGTCCTGACTCTAGGCCTGGCAATCTCTCCATTGCACCACCTGGCTGCCCTTACTTGGCACACAGAAAATATTTAATAAATATTTGTAGACTGATCTGAAATAAGTGGGAACCTCTCATTGGAGAATCACCTCTGGATCGGTTTTGTCTTGAGCAAAGATCTCTTTCTCCATTTCCTTTTCTCCCTTTAAACCACTTTTGCAAATTTAACCACTACAGGAGCTGCTAGCTACTCTTCTTTTTTCTTTTTCCCAAATGCTTTCTCTCCACCCCCTGCCAACATTCCTTGGATTAGACAAGCTTTAAAGGCCAATGAACTTAAAAGGAGAAAAATAAAGAATAGTGGTTTCATTTCTATCAGCAACCCAGCCCCACCTCCATGCCACCTGAGGAGCAGTTTATGGTGAGGAAGGAGTTTTGGGGTTAAGAAGAGTTCATTGAAAAAGGGAAGGGGACGATAAAACAGCCAAAACCCTGTGTCATGAGCATGGCTTCATGCCTTACAAGCTACTTCCTGCGTTATAACTCACAGGATTAACTAATTTAAAAATACAAGATAGAAACGGGAAATTGTCCTAGTATGGAATGTGGGTTTTCTATCAACATTTTTTTTCTCTCACACTCTCTAGATCATCCCACACGTGACCCAGCTCAGCTGCCACCCTCTCAACTCCCACTTCTATTTAAACATTTGCTAGAACTATAGAAAGGGATTGATCCTGTGATTTCATGGCACAGGATGCTCCTGGGGAACAAAACTTGCTCTACCAATGCAGGTCATCATCTTTGCTTATATTATGAGAAGAATTGCCCTGGACACTGGGAAGGAAGTGAAATGACTTGCCCAAGGTTATGCAGTCAATACATGAGAAAGACAAGATTTGAATGGAAGTCTTCCTGCTTTTCGGGGCAGATCCTAGATCCACTCCACCGATTTCTGCCTGTCAGTGATCTTCCCTCTTTCTCCCTCCAGAAAAGGAACACAAAATTAAAGTTGTCAGCTCTGAAGTCTCTATTCTTCTCAGCTTTGTTTGTTTTGTTTTCAGATAGTTAAAAGCAAACCATTCCCTCTCAAAACACAAATGCTGGTCCTTTTCTCCATTTAGAGTTGTTTAGGGTAAAAAAAGGAAAGAGGTATAGATGCTCAATAAGGTCAACTGCCAAATCTAAAAGTTTCTGCCCAGTTTCTGTTTTAAATGTAAGCCTTCTCAGAGGTTGGATGGACTCGAGAACTCGGTCAGACCTCTGCCACTTACTGGCTGTGTGGTCCTGAGCAAATCACTGAACTCTTTGGAACTCAAAATGTTATTTTTAAACGTTAGAAATTGGTTTAACATGTAATTGGGGGGCAGGAGTGATTTTTTGAAAAAGACTTTAAGTTTCAGAACAGTTGCTGAACTGTACTGATAGAGGGAGTTTTCTTACCAGAAGAAACTTACTCCACTGTAATCAGATTTAAAATTTTTTTTTAAGGTTACAAAACATTGTAGCAGCTAGGTGTTGCAGTGGATAGAGTGCCCAGGCCTGGAGCCAAGAAGACTCATCTTTCTGGGTTCAAATCACCTCAGACATTTACTAGCTGTGTGACCTTGGGCAAGTCACTTAACCCTGACTGCCTCCAAAAAAAAAAAAAGTGAGTCATAAAGAGTCAGACATGACTGAAATGACTGAATATCAACAACAAAACACTGTACATACCTCTTTGGAGCATCACCATAAACTTACTATAGATATTATGCTGATTTTACAGATAAAGAAAGAGGAGGGGCAAAGAGGTTGAATGATTTGCTCTTGATCAGGGAGCAAGTGTATAGAGTTCAAAGACATTTCTCTTCTGCCTCCAAGTCCATGAGCAGTCTTTTACTCCCAGAGTAGAGCCAAGACCACTTTCCATGCCTTCAGGGATGGGCAATCTCAAATTAGGCAACTTGTCCAACATATTGCTAATTCTATCTTTCAAGTACCTAGCTAGGCTCCTTGTACTTTCAAAAATAATAGCTAACATTTATACAGCATTTTCAGATTTGCAAAATGTATTATGTATATTATCTCATTTAATGCCTCATTAATGAAGTAGATGCTATTATCATCCCCATTTTACAGACTGAGAAAACTGAGGCTGGGGGAAATTAGGTGAGTTGCTCAGTCACAAGACTGGGAAGTAGTTGAGTCATTCAAGTCTAACTACCTCCAAATCCAAAATTCTCTCCAGTATCCCCATGCACCTTCCCCCCACCCCTCCCTACACATACACACAGAGGTTGGTATTTTTCCGGGCTGCTACCTACACACTATCCTAAGTGTCTGCAACTCTACGCTGTTGGAACTCCAGGAACTCTTGAGTCCTGTATTACAGCATTCAGACCTCTAGATTATCAGGGCGAAAGAAGCGTTGCGCTTTTTATAGTTTGGGTAATTAATACTACCGAGCCTGAGGAACACAGTGCTCGCCCTCTGCCTGTTTAAAACTTAAAGCCGGAACAGAAAACCTGTAAACACAAACCATCCACGCTTCAGCCCAAATCCCTGCTCTCAGTTCTTGACCCGGGTCAGAAGCTCCCCAAAGCAGGGGAACGATAAGAGACCAGCGATCGCTAAGCACTCGAGAGAAATGAGATCAAGTTTAAGCGGCACCCCATGAAGCACCCGCTCCTCCGTCCCAAGCTCCCGCCCAGCCACACTGGGTGGCCCCTCCGGGAGGGCATAATAACAGTTCGAATCCCCAGGGCTTTGGCTCTAGCGGGTGACGCCAGCCCACCCCAAAGGGATGAGCTCCGTCTCCCAGGAGAGTGTAGAATGCCCCTGCCAAATGTCCCCCCGAGTTAGCGGTCACCGACCCGATGCATCTTACCGAGCAGACAGGGGTAGGTAGTTTGCAAAGCAACAGGGTGTCGCCTTGTCCGGGCCAGGGCAGAACCGAGCCCCGAGCGCCGCCCGTCCGGCTGTCAAAACCCGACGTCAGTCCCTACACTGTCCTGCCCTTCCTAGCCCAGCCCAGCCTTGGGGCGGAGGCTGGGAGGAAAGGTCCTCGAGCCGCGGCACGCCACCTCGCCCTAGAAATTCCTACAGACGCCGGACCGCGGCCCTCAAACGCCCCGGGGCGCTAATGGGTCATCTGCGGGTTCGAGTGAGCCCAAAGTCTCAGCCTACACTTGGGTGACTCCCACAGCCGCAGCCTCCTGGAAACCCACACTGGCCCTGTCCTTCCCTAGGAGAAGGGCTCAGATTGCTAAGAGAAGTCCCCCTGCTCAACAAGGCTGTGGTATTGAGCAATGATGACAGCTCAGACATGAAACCAAAACAGAAGAGGTGGAAAGGAAGTGGAAGATATTACTGAGGGGTCGTAGCCCTCAGATGTTTGCAGACAACGCTACAGATGTCCTACCCAATCCTGTCACTCACCCGGTGACTCTGTATTCCTAGCCTTTAGCTCAGTGCCTGAAACTTAGTAGGTACTTAATTGTCCGGTAATTTAGAGACTCTATTATGGCTTTTTGTTATTTTTGTTTGGGGCAGTTTTTTTAGGTTATTGTTCTTAGGAAGCAGGAGAGAGTTGGTGGGCAGGAATAAACTATATTTCTGCTTACCCCCTGATTCCTTCTCTCCTTCTTGCAAACATCTTCTATTTAAAAAAAAAACAAAAACCTTCACTTGATCCTACACTATCTCCGAGCTGTCATGGCCCACCTCTTCATCTTTTCACCAGCAAAATCCTAGAAGAAGCTCTTTCCACTTCTTGCCCCTGCTTTCAATCTGGCTTCCATCCTCATCATTCCACTGAAACTTTCTCCCTCTATTGCTAAATCCATTGGCATCTTTCTTCACTGTCAGCCTTGTTGACCTCTCTGAGGCATTTGACATTATTGACTACAAGCCCCCTTTCTGGATCCTCTCTCTCCTCTAAGTTTCTATGATACTGTTTTGTCAGTTTCCTTACCATCTGTCAGCAGTGCCTTCTCAGTTTCTGAGGATACATCATCCATGTCCCACTCCTTATGTGAGTGTGTTCCTCCTCCTGCTCCTCCTTCTCCTGCTCCTCCTCTTCTCTCTCCTCCTCTCTCTCTCCTTTTCTTTTCTCCTCTCCTCTCCTTTCCCCCTCTCCTCTCCCTATTAGCTCTCAAGGGGGTTGTTTGTAGGCAACAGGAAAGATATCAGTAGAGAACACTGAAGATAATTAGTGGAAGGGAGTATATAATGGGACAAACTATTGGAGAATAGCGATGGGATAGAGTCCCAGTACCAGTAGAGTAGATTGCTGGGGGAGAAGAATAAAAGACAAGAATAAATAAAAGAAGATAATAGTGGGGGGTGTGATATCAAGCGGTTGTGAGATAAGAAGGGGAGGAAAAGGAACACTTCGACTGAAAGTATTGGGCTGGGGTGGGGTGGGGGGGAATCGATGAAAAAAGCTGAAGAAAAGAAAATGTTTAGAATAGATGTTGTGGTAGGTGGGGAAAAAGAATTAAAGAGGAATAAAAGGCATACCCTCCACCTCACCTGCAGCAGTGAGGCAATAATTGAATTGAGACCATAAAAATTTGCACCCAACCCAGTCAGCATTGTTAAGTGACTTCTTCCAGTTAAGAAGTATGTGAAATATAGTCTTGGACCTACAGGCACTCACTAGGTGCTTGACTAGAAGTCAAATAACTTGACGAGGCAAGTGGATGTTTGCCTCAGTTTCCTCAACTGTAAAATGAAAATAATAACAGCACTTACCTTGCAGACTTGTTGTGAATGATAAATGAGATAATATGTATAAAGCACTTAGCACTGTGCCGGGCATATAGTAGGCATTATATAAAATTTAAATTCCCTTTCCCCCTTCCCATATGAATAGATAACAGGCAGGGAATGGTGAGAATCATCTAGCATTAGGGTATGACAAGGAAGAAAGCAAGAGAGTGGAGAGTAGAGGAGAAGGGAATTGTTAACTAAAGAATTAAGACTGGGGAGGAAAAGTTCTAAATACCTTAATATTTGGAAAGTACTAAGAGATAGGAAGGTTTCCTAGAGATCTGGAAAAGTACTGAGCCAAAGAGAATTAGAAGTCAGTCAAGGTAAGGGTGAAGACTATGTTTAAGAGGCTAAAGGCACAGAGAGAGATGAAATGAAAGGGGATTGTGATCAGGTAAAGGATTTTCAGAGTTCTTTGTCATGGAAACCAGAACACTAAAGGGTAATGGTAAAGTCAAGATTGTGACCATCTCCTGTCCATAGTCTAGGTACAATAGAGAAATGAGTCTTGGGAGTTTAATAGATTAGTAAACTAGGAGGTTAGGGTGTTTGAAAGAACACACTGACATGATATGCAAAGGTGACAGTAAGAGTAGAGAGGAATATTATTATTAGTCAAGTACTGAACACATTAAGAAAGGAGAATGCTATGGGGATTGGCATGTAATTGCCACTAGGATCTGATCTGGGGCATACATTTACATAGCATAAAGCTAAATGGGAAGTTGCTGAATAGAAGTTAAAGAGAGGGAGAATCTCGAAACGGCAAGGATCCAGGATCATTGAGTGCAGAAGTTAGAAAAGAAGATTCAGCAGTACTGAAAAGGGCAGGCAGGGAGGCAGTGTCATGATGCCAAGTCTCTGTGAGTGCCAGGTACTTCTCTGATCTGTAAACATCAGGCACTCTCCATTGCCTTTAGGATAAAGTGCATTCTTTCTGGTGATTAAATCCCTTTGCCATCAGCCTTCAGTCCATCTTTGCAGGCTGAGTATACATCACTGCCCTCCATGCACTGTATACACTTCATTGAAGCCAAACTTATCTATTGGTTTTTCTCTAGATGTGATATTTCTTCTCTATGTCCCATCTCCACCTCCTACTCTAGGATACTCTCCCCTCCTCACCTATAACACTTGAAACCCTTTGTAACTCCCTTTAAGGCTCCACTCAAATGTTACATCCTTCAAAAAAAACACCTCTTCTGATGCCCCCAGTTCTAAGTACCAACTTAGAATATACTCATATTCTCCCAAAATACTCCATATCTCCAGAAAAGGACAGAGACCTTCTGCTTCCATTCAAGCACTCAGGTTTACAATATAGCAAAATAGGCCAGACTTTATCAAACCCACCCAAAAACAGGAAGGAGTAACAACCTAAACCCATAAACATTCAAAGCATTCCTTGCTTTTCTTCCCCAAATGGGCCTTGGCTTTCCTGAAGAGCTACATCACAGTGAAGAGAGCACTGGGCCTAGAGTTGGGAAAACGAGTTCAAATCCAGCCTCAGGCATGTGCTAGCTATATGACCCTGGACAAGTCATTTAACCTTTGCCTCAGTTTCATCATCTGTATGAGTTGTGAGGACCAAATGAGATATTTTTAAAGCACTTTGCAAACCTTAAAGAGCTATATAAATGCTAGCAGCAGTAGCAGTAGTAGTGATAACAGTAGTAACAGTACTGTAGGGTTGAGTGACTCTGCAAAGGTAAAACACCTGGAGTTACTAGAGTCAACCTTCTTGGACCTACTTGTCTGACAGGATTAGTAAATGGGCAAAGTCTGACTTTGCTTCTTCATCTCTTGCCTATTTCTTGATAACCATTAGCTCCTGCTTAATCTTACAACCTTTATACTTGGCATCCAGGAACTAGTCCTTTTCTTTGCAAGAACTTGCTGTGTCAGGAATTCCACCTGTCACCTATATGGACAGATCACTACTATTGGCTCTCGTTCTGAAACTCCAAGCTGATTCCTGGCTGCTCTACCACTGCCTCCAGCCTCAGCCATCTCAGGACCTATGAACTGTTTCATAGTTCCACAGAAAGGCTTGAAAAATCCACAGGCTTTCCCTCTAGGTGGCATTATTGTTGAGATGTTTTTCAGTTGTGTCCAACTCTTCTGGATCCCATTTGGAGTTTTTTTGACAAAAATATTGGAATGGTTTGTCACTTCCCTCTCTGACTCATTTTACAGGATGAGGAGACTGAGGCAAACAGGGTTAAGTGACTTTCCCAGAGCCACACAACTTGTAAACGTCTGAAGCTGGATTTGAACTTGGGTCTTCTTAACTCCAGACCTGCTGCTCTATCTGCCTAGTGGCCCCCTTCCAGGTAATAGAATCCAATTTGTGAGGCTCCTCTTAATTTTGTTTCTCTCCATTTTTGTATCTGCTCTTGCTTTTGAAGGTTATGTCTAAGGCATGGCCAAAATGTATGACTGTCAATCATCCTCAAACTCAATGTTAATAGGGATGCTTCTCCTTTTCCTCATCTGTAATGGCAAAACAAAGGCTTCATCTGAGTAGGGCAAGATGGGCTAAAGCTACTGGCCAGGATCCATACCCTTTATATATCCTTCTCTGTCATTTAAAGCCTTCCCCTGGCCCCTTTCCACTTTTCCTACATACTGTTCCCTCCACAATCCCTATGATCTAGTGACAGGGACCTTCCCACTATCTCTTACCCATGTGACACTGTATCTTCCAACTCCATGGATTTTCATTGGCCGCCCTCCATATCTAAAACTCTCTTCACCTTCCCCTCCTGTCCTCAAGGCTCCCTTCAAGGGAGTTCTCTATGTCCCATCTCCACCTCCTACTCTAGGATACTCTCCCCTCGCTCTACCAGAAGGTAGAGAATCCTACCTTCTGGTTCCATCATGTCCACTGCCACCCCAGTCTCTTCTTTTTGAGATTACTCCCAATATCTTGTATATACAGAGTTGATCACATGTTATCTTCTACCACTTGAATATAAAAGCTCCTTGAAGGTAGGAGATGTTTTGTCTTTTTTTTTCTATCTCTAGCACATAATACAGTACCTGGCCTGCATAAAAATTACTTAATACAGTTATCCCTTCCATATGTCAGGAGTCAGGAGCACCCCCATGACCTGGAAAATCCATGTAAAATTTTTTGACCCTCCCTTTGTATCAAAGAAGTCTGATTTTTTTCTTTTTCTTTTATGGAGTCTTTAGAGTACCTTATTGTAAAATTTGGCTTAAGTATTTGGTCATAGGAAATACATAGGTCAACATTAAGTAAGAATACTATATGAAAAAGAACTTTTTCTGTGTCATCTGCTACCTTCTAGAGTCATCTGCTAAATCCACAAAACCCCTAAAAAATTCCCATTTAATTTCTGGGGAAGGATAACTGTAAATGCTTGTTGATTTACGAGCTTTTACCTAGTAAAGGATCTTTCCTAGTAAAGGAACCGCTTTCAGCTACCTCCATAAAGCTTCAGATTTTCTAGTATCAGGCTCCTAAGGAAGACTTCCAGGGACAGCACCAACTGCTACTTTATTCTCCGATCTTTGCATCTTTTACAGTCCAATAGCTCAAAAAGAATAGATCACCCTACAGGCTACATTCAGGTCAAATCTCAGACTTGCCCTCTCAGTTAGTCTGACCTGTCATGAGTGATTCCTGGCATAACTGAAATAAATACAACAGTTGGGGTTGGGGAAATGTCAGCCTCTAATTCTGGTGGCTTGATTAATTTTTTCCTAATCTTCCGTTTTGAAACTGATGTTGTTCTTGGGTGAGTTGAATCTTAAATTTCTCTTTATTGAGCACTTCTATTTTCAGAATGCTACTTGGTTTGGATAGTTCTGGGAAACACTGGAGTAATTTTTAAAAATACAATGATTATAAAAATGGGAAAGGGTCCCCCATATGTACAAAAATATTTATAGCAGCTGTCTTTGTGGTGGCCAAAAACTGGAAATCAAGGGGATGCTCATCAATTGGGGAATAGTTGAACAAGTTGCGGTATATGAATGCAATGGAATACTATTATGCTACAAGAAATAATGAACAGGAAGACTTCAGAGAAGCCTGGAAGGACTTATGTGAACTGATGCTGAGTGAAAGGAGCAGAACCAGGAGAACTTTGTGCACTGCAACGACCACAATGTGCGAGGAATTTTTCTGGTAGACTTAATCTTTCACGGAAATGCAAGGAGCTAAAAAATCCCAATGGACTAGAGGCAAAAACGTCTTCCATATCCAGAGAAAAGAACTATGTTATTAGATCACAGAATGAAGCAGACCATTTTCTCTTGTGCTATGTTTTGTTTTGTTTTGTTTTGTTTTATAGTTTCTCCTATTCGTTCTTCTTTGCAACATGACTAAGGTGAAAATGTATTTAACAGGAATACATGTGTAGAACCTATGTAAGATTGCACACTATCTCAGGGAGGAAGTGGGGAGCAAGGGGGGAAGGAGAGGGAGGGGAAAAAAATCTAAGATATATGGAAGTGGTTGTAGAAAACTGAAAACAAACTAATTTAAAATAAAAAAATACAATGATCAAATGGTATGATTTTAAATGTTTTGAAACCCCAATTCTGAGTTTCACACACACACACAACACACACACACACACACACCTGGATCTATGCGCTTCAAATTTGGAATAAGAGAACGAGTTCAAATCCTTGCTCTTTTATTAGCTATAAGACCTTGAGCAAGTCACAGACTCTCTGACAGTCAGTTTCGTCATCCGTAAAATAAAATGGTAGAACCAGACATATCTTTAAGGTCCTTACTTAGATCTTAACTTTCCTTGACTTTCTTTTGTTATTTATTGTTGCGTCATTTCAGTCATTTTCTTGGAAAAGATATTAGAGTGGTTTGCCATTTCCCTTTCCAGCTCATTCTACAGATAAAGAAACTGAAGCAATCAGTTAAGTGATTTGCCTAGGGTCACACAGCTAGTAAGTGTCTGAGGCCAGATTTGAACTCAGGAAGATGAGCCTTCTAAGCCCCATGCTCCATCCATTGTGCCACCTAGCTGCCCCTTCTTGACTCTAGTGTACCCTTAAGGAGTTACTACCCCATCTTTCTTATTATCTCCTTCCAAATTTCCTACACGAGTCTGTAGATTCGGTGCTTGTATCTATTTCCTGACCTCCCACTCATTTGACTCTTTGCAGTTTGGCTTTTGCATTCACCACTCTGCTAAAACTGTTCTCCAAAGCCACAACTTCCATTCTTTTTCCCCTCTTCAATCTGTCTTCTGAGATCAGCTGTCAAATTGGTATTCCTAAATCTCAGATCTGACTCTTTTACTCAAAAAACTTCACCGGCTCCCTATCTCTATAAAGTGTCTCCTATGTGCAAGGCTCTGCACATAGTGTTAGTCACTCAAGACACAAAAACAAAACAGCCTGCCCTAAAGTTCACATTCTACTGAAGGGACGTAACATCTTCCCAGGTAAGTAAAAACAAGATAATTTGGAAGAAAGCTCTAGCAACTAGAGGGATCAGGAAGGGCTCCCCTGAAGAGGTGGTACATTAGGTGCATTGAAAGAAGCTAAGGACAGTGTTCAATGATTGACTGATAGACTCAGCCCTTCTCAGCAATTCAAAGACCTAAGACAACTAAAAGACTCGTGATGGAAAATGCTGCCACATCCAGAGCAAAAAGCCATGGAGACTGAGTGCAGAGCAAAGCAGACTATTTCTTTTCATTGTTTTGTTTTTTCCTTCTCATGCTTCCTCCCATTCGTTCTAATTCTTCCCTACAACATGACTAATGGGAAAATATGTTTAATAGGAGCCTAAATCAGATTGCATGTCATCTTGGGGAGCAAAAAAGGGTGGGGGAGAAAATTTAAAACTTATGGAACTTAGGAAGGAAGGAAGGAAGGAAGGAAGGAAGGAAGGAAGGAAGGAAGGAAGGAAGGAAGGAAGGAAGGAAGGAAGGAAGGAAGGAAGGAAGGAAGGAAGGAAGGAAGGAAGGAAGGAAGGAAGGAAGGAAGGAAGGAAGGAAGGAAGGAAGGAAGGAAGGAAGGAAGGAAGGAAGGAAGGAAGGAAGGAAGGAAGGAAGGAAGGTAGTTAAAGACCCTAAGGGTCAGAATTGAGGAGGAATGCATTCTAGGCATGTACTTATTTGTGCAGTCAGGAGGGGGCACAATTTGATGAAGGTTTGGAAAACTTTTTCACATGCTTCAGTTACTTCAAACCTATTGTATTAAGTGAATGGTCAGGCTATATAGAAGATGTATTGAAGCACCTTAACATTGTATTGACAATCAATTTGTGAACCAACTATTTCAGGATCATGAAGGGGAGAAGACAAGGACACATACAATTAGAGCCTCAGAGAAGCACTAGACAAAGGCACTAGATGGCAGTATAACATTTAAAATCGATGTTGGCTCTTCATGTTGTGTGTGATGTGATCACATGTTGTATGGGATCCTACTCTCCCATTGTCTGTTGCATAACAGCTCTTTATGATGTCGGTACATTATGCCATGTAATTAATCATCTTAATTGTTCTGTGCGTCACAAAATTTTTGATATCTGATAATACACAAAAATGACCTTCTTTGATGAATGAAACAGCATATAGCCCAATTATGGCTTCCTCTCTATGTTCTCTGTATCCCAGCAAAATGAGTTTAATGATTCTCTGGTTCTTACAGCACCACAACTGTGCTGAAATTCCCTTGAAAAAAATCTAATGAAACAGATTATACACCATCTTGGTGAAGGGAAAGGAGAGGGAGGGGGAGAAAATTTAAAACTCAAAATCTTATGGAAGTGAATGTTGAAAACTAAAAATAATTAACAGTAGAATTGTAATGTACCTCGATCTATGCCCCATTACTGAGAATAGTGTAAAATCAGCTCAAAATAGGAAATGGCTTTTAAATATGTTTGACTGAAAGACTTCCGTAAGGGTCATTTCCTTTCATGTGTGTGTGTGTGTCTGTCTGTGTGTCTGTTGAATAGAAATAACCAAACACAGATAAATTTCAAAATTTATGCTTTTGAAAGTCATATTAATCATTTCAAACAGATAAGAAAACAATATGAATAAATTAATTTTGATTTCCACCGAAGCTGTTTTATGAACTTAGATTTGTAAGCGCTCTTTATATTCAATGGGCCTACACAGTCAAAAGCACAACACAAGTACTTTACTGATCTAGCTAAGAGCTAGGTCACTTAAAATTCACTTTAAAATTACAGCTTCTAAACCAATTATAGCATTTCAAGAAAATGTATAAAATAAGATCCTAGATGTTTAAATGAAGAGTTAGAACACATAATAAAATTTTCAAAGTTTAGGTATTTATCTAAAAGTTTAAATAATTTTGGTGCAATAGGTGTCATCATGTGAAGCTTTTTCAGCAATGACTGGGTTTAAAAATAAGTTCAATTTGTCTGAAATAGACTTTTCCTTTGAAAGAGAAAACTTAATGTTTCTTTAGTTTCTCTTTCACCATAAATGAGAAAGAAACTAGATAGGTGTCAAAAAATTATCTCTATCCTTTCCCAAACTATAATTTAGCTGATATTAGAGGTCAAATAAACATTTCTTATTTTTAACAATCTTTTCCCCCAAAGGTAGTTTCTATTCATTTTGGATGATTAAACTACTTTTGGAATAAAGCTGTATTCATTTATGGGTAACAGATAGTAATTGCTTAAATACTGAGTTCAAATACAGCCACCAAGACTGGTAAAAAAATAACTGGTACTTGCTGTAGAAGAAACCTTATAAAAACAAAATGCTGTTACATTTCACATAACTAATAAAATCTCAGAATCCTTGAAAAATATTCTGAAAGAAAATGTTTTGGGGCTTTTTTAATGATAATGGATGTGATTTGAAAAGATGAAATAATATCCATATGTGATCTTACTAAAGATAATGAATATAATTAAAGTAGGTGAAATTAAGTTACTTGTTTTCTAATAGGACATTAACATCTTAATCCCTGCTTGTTAAAATATAATTAAAAGTGTGTTATTTGTAAAAAAAAAAAACAAAAAAAACAACCTTGTTAAGATAATATCAAATATGATATCTTACAATATTTGTTTTTCTTATTCACATCAGCATTTTATACTTATATAGTGAAATAATTAGTATAATAGTAAATATAAAACTTATTTAAAAACAATGTATTTGTATCTGAAGATGACAATGTATTTGTATCTGAAGATGATATTTTATTATTTTGTTTTAGAGACATCTAAGCATACTTCGTATACACTATAGTAGTGTATATGGACAATTAATACCTTCATTCATGGAAAATCTCCAATGAAATTCTAGTAAATTTCCTGAACACTTAAAAATACAATTTAATGAAGACTGGCAGGGAAAAGTTAAAATGATCAGTCTCTAAGGCTCAAAGATAACAGTTGATTGATAGGACTGGTAGGAATACTGGACTCAATGGCTGGATGACTTTGATGACTTATGACCTCTGTAAATTGAGGATACTCTTTGTGTCATCTTGTATGGCACAGTGCATAGGAAGCCAGCCTCAGCGGGGCAGTTAGGTGGCAAAATGGATAGAGTACTGATCCTGGAGAACCTGAGTTCAAAACCAGCCTTGGACACTTACTAGCTGTGTGACCCTGGGCAAGTCACTTAATCCCGACTGCCTCAAAAAGAAAAATAAAACTAGCCTCTGAGTCAGGAAGACCAGAATTCAAATCTTGCCTTTGTCACATCCTGGCTACGTGGCACCAAGTACCAGTCACTTAACCTCTCAGTGACCTATGCAATTCTACAAAGATTCAATTTGCAGATGAGATGCTGATCTGCTCTACTAGTTAACGTGGCTGGTCTAAATCTACCTGGTAAGGTTGTTGTGAGGACCAGATGGGTGTAAATTGCATTTGTAGCATAAAAAACATTATAAAAGTGATAGGCATCAGCCTCATCTTTATAACTGGCTCTGGTTTCCAGGTAAAAGTAGGAGAGAAATATGGAAATCAAGATGAACTGAATTTGGAGTTTTGTCATTTGATTCTTGTCAACTCTAAGGGGAACTGTCATTCTATGAAATGACGGTCATGCCTCTTTAGCTAAAATTAAAACTTCCCATAATAATTAGCTAGGTTTGACTTCAGTTCCCTGAAAAAAGAATCTGCAAGGAGGACTTGATGTTGGGGAAGAAACAGTCATTGTTTGGCTCTGGTTACAGCGCACACATATCACAGCTTAGAACTGGAAAGTCACAGCCCAGGATGGAGAAGCAGGTTACGGTGGTGGCTCAACAGGTCTGGAGGTGGATGTAACTTTGGAACTAGTAACAGAGATAAAGCAAGTATGAAGAAGTCAAAACAATAACTGAGGCTTGAAACAAAGTTAGGCATACATCTGCAAGTGAAGGCAGATATAAAAGCTAATAAAAGATTCAGACTTAGCCTGAAAGCAAGTCAGGTCATTGGTAAGTTCTGGGACATTTTTTGCTCCAGTCACTTCTAAAGAAGTGCTCAGTTCCAGTGAACTGTTCATTAGAGGAAGTTCAAGTCATTTAGCCATGAAGAATGTAGGTTAAAAGTAGGCCAAGTATAGGGGAAGGTTTTGTTAATACTAGAGGAATGAATAAACATCTAACAAGAACACTTATGAAAAGAATTTCAGTTCTAGCATATCAAACAGAAAAGCTCCAATTTTGACAAGAGATTGCTTTAAAAATCTTGCCATATCCTTCAAAATAATTAATTCCAAACAAGATGTAGATTGGGTTTTCATTTTTAAAGTTCAGACTACAAAGAAAATCTGTTGAATGGTGAAAAGCCCACTACATCTAGTTCTAATAGAAAATACTATAGATTACAAGTATATTACAAGTGTAACAGAGACAGTCAGCAGATGGCAGCAAAAGTTATCTATTATAAGCCTAATAAGCCATTGTCATATCATATTTACTAAGTTTGTAATTAGTCTACTTCCAAGCACTGGGTTGAAGAATACAGCCAATCCATACACAAAATAGTCTCCTATAGTCATCCTACTGGAACGGCTCCACAGCCTCCCCATCCCATCAGCCTCGCTGTCAAGCTATTTATTTTGCCTGTTGATAGATATTATAATGTAAATTGCACATATAGCTTTCAAATCAAATCTAGCATTTCAATCTCAGTTAGAAAGTGGTTCCTTCAGAGCCACTAAGTGTTGTTTTAGTCCTTGGATCTCAGAAGATGCTACCACACCAAAAAATAACACCAAGGGCTCATTTTGTCACTTGCTAAGTGACAGGGCAGAAGTAGGCCTGGGAACAGTGATCTCACCATAACAGCATTTCCTAAGACATATTCAAATTAGCATAAAAGAATTGTAACTTTTATAATTGTAATATCACTTATTTGGTACTTACATTGTAGATATTTTTTCACATATACATTTCATGTCTCCTCAAATAGATTTAAGTTTGGGGAGGACAGGGACCTCCAGTTCTTATATCATCTTATACTTTTCATATCCCCCCAAAGACTATGTGTCTTGGACATAACAGCAGCTCAATAAATATTTGATTATGATGCTAAAAGCTTACCTCATCACTGTTGATCATTTGCATATCTCCTCCAATTGGCTAGTAAAATTCAAGTCTAGGATAATGGTGAACCCCTCTACAAGTGTGTTCGGTCAATTCCAGCTTTGCTACATTTCTAAACTTGGGCATTACAAGCTCACTGTTTGAGGGGATGGGTTACATATCAGAAAGTCTTCAGATTGATTACAGTTGCCATCAAGTCGTGCAGGACAAGGTAAGAATCATTGTTGCCACAATGCCCACTCAAGCGGTTCCTTATTCGGGGTTCCAGGCCATGTAGCAGCTGCTATTCTTAACGGGAGTAAAAGTGTCCAAATAAAGTAGAACCTTTCGGGGCAACCAAAATCATTTTGTGTCACAGAATACCCTATGAACTTCTCGAAAAATAATACATGAATAGTTATGTAAAATTTGTATATACTTGGAAGATTGATGAATGGAAAAAACTAAAGGGAGAAAAGCAGGGAATGGTGTGGACATGAGAATTAGATAATGCCCAAACAACTTAAGTTTATGAGAACTGCTGGGTCAAAGTGTACTTAATAAATAGCACACCATAAAATTTCATCGTAAGCCACTTTTTATTAAACATGTAAAAAATAATCCTTGTTTTACAAGCTCAAAAACCAGACTAATGTGTGAAGGAATATACAATACACCTGCAATAACATTTGACAACATGTATCAGAAAAAGCTCAGTACCTGAACAACTTGGATTACATTCAATGTCCATAATAAACTATACGAGACCTGCTACAAAGTCAGTATTTTTAAAATTTCACAAGTTAAAGCAAAATAATCCTCCGTACATACATGATATAGTTTCAAAATAAGGGCAGTGATTTCTTTTTAAAGTAGAATATGGAAATATCCTAAGGACTCAAGCCACTGTTTGTTTATTGGTTTTGTGCTCACTACAGTACCAAATGGATTTCTTATACACTTATATTCTTATATACTTATATACTTATATACTTATATTCTTATATACATTTCAAGAACTATATAAAATTTTTAAAAACCTAAATCTGTAAGCTGTCTTTCAATTACTAAATACCTACATTTTTAAATTTACAACCTGACCTAAAAATAGTTGGTTACTTATATATCAACTTTTCAACTTGCTACTCTTAAGCTATTAAAATGCAAAAAATTAAACCATTAAGTGCCTTTCCATACATACCGAACTCATCATCTACTTTAATACTGCTAATTAAATGAATTACTCATATAACCTAAAATTCTCAAGATACTTACTGCCTGTTAAGAGTTCAGTCTTAAAGCCTTTGTTTAAAAAGAAATTAGTCAGGTGATAAAACTGATCACACAACAATGGGATATGTAACAATTTTAAACTAGTTCAATAACTTGGATCACTCAACTCTACCAAATTAAACCAAATTACATACAGAAATTTTTGTGGTTTTGTTCCTTCAAATCTTTAATTTATCCAAGGCCTGGCCAGGCAATTTCAGTGTATAAATCTCAACCTTTGGCCATGTGAACCTAACATTCACAAGTCTAAAGTCAAAGTCAAATAGGTGTGTACTGTGATTAGTCATTCACTTGTGTTAATGGACCTATTTTTTTTGTATTCTTCCAAAATTAAGTATTTTCCTGTCCTTCTGTATTAGCCTGATATGTGATCAGAGGTAGATTCTAGCTTAATAAAAAGATATCTGCAAATTGTAATGTGAATTAGAAAAGATATATATTCTAATCATACACCCTCCTAGGTTTCTGCTCATTCTCTATATGATAGAGATTAGACAATTGTTAAATACCCCTTAACGTTAAAAGAGGGATATGCACACTGGATTTTAGAGAGTGCAACTATAATTTTGCCCCACACAGTATTTTCCTGTGTATATTCAAAAAATTTCTGAAAAAGACTAAGTTTCACAATGGTGTGTATCTTTCTTAACAGATCTCAAAGTACTTTCCTATCAACCTTCTCCAATCCATTAATATCACCATAAAATGGGTAGGCAACACATCATTTTCATTTTATAAAGGAAGCAAAGTATGGAATGATAAGGTAACCACTAATGACACAAAGGAAATCACAAGAGAGAGCTAGAGACCACACTGGCAAATCAAGAAATGAGGCTTAAGTAACCCTATCAATTTGATTATCATTTCAGTGCTTGAAAATTATTACTAATTGTCATAAATGTTCAAGTAAAGAAGAGTCAATGGTCACAGAGTACCACAGTAGCCCTATCATACCAGCTTACAGATCAAGTAGTGCAATTTAATGCACATTAAGCTGTTGATGTCACTAAGGATATAAAGTCTAAAAAATGGTAGGAAAAAAACTACATGGTCTCCACCTATAAAGACAATTTTCTCTTTTGCTCATTTACCTATGTCAAAGATGCCACTGATACGATGCCATCATTTACTGTGTCAAATTTCCCAAGAAAAATCTCCTACACACTGATGTAGGCTTTATACAACGCACCTCCTGTCAATGGCATGTGTTGTCAGGCAGCTGGGACGGTAACATCAGGGTTCCTTCTTAACAAAGGCAACAGAAGAGACCCTCTCAACTTAATCATGGGGCAGAGAATCAAGTCATCATTCCAAGGCTCCAAAGAGAGCAAGGCATTCCAATGAACAAGAAACAAATTTAAAGTCTTGGACATGTTCAGGAACAGGACCTTCACGATTCTTTCAACCCTAAGAGCACTGTACAAAGTAAGCGCCTTCAATATGTGTCAAATCATTCATCGTTAGCTGTATCAAGGCAAAAATCCAGCTCACTTACAAGCAGAACTAAAGCTAAGTTTAAAAAAAGTTAAATATCATATAAAATTAAAACAGATTTACATTTTGACAACCAATGAAAACCATGGCATCCTAAAAGGCTAGAATAAAAACATGGCAATTCAGTAAGTGCAAAGTACGTGAGAATTCTAACAGCAGCAGAAGGCACTACATCAAAGTGACCCTACCAATTGAGCTCTTTTAAATCCAAAGAACATGGAACAGGGGAAAGGAAAAAAGTCTGTACACAAGATACAACACATACACACTGACAAGATGACTGCCAATTAGCCTTTTTATGTCCTTTTAGCTGGTTTTGCAGTTAACTGTTTCTCTCTTTCAAACTCTTTTTCTCGTTGCTGTTCCCGTTCCAGCTCTTCTTTCTGTCTCTTTTGCTGGAGCTTAAGTGCTCTTTTCTAAGAAAAGAAACAAAATCAAGAAACTATACCAAGCACCAAGATCTATATACCTCACCAAACAGCCATAGCAATAAATTAGGATAAGGTGGGCTTTTTTTTTTTTTTTGGTCTACATCTTTGATTTCAATCTGTATAAGAAACTATAAAAAACTCCTAGTGAGAAGTCAGGACCTGCTCTGAAACCCAATCATCTTGGACACTGAGAGATCAGCCCAAGGTTTTCAAGACAGTATGTGTCACAGAGGGCATCCAATGACATTAACAAGTCTTTCTGATCCCAAGACAGGAAAGTCTCCACATTTATTTAAACTTCATTTTTTTTTCAGTTCTTTCATGTAATCTTAAATAAATTCCAATAGCCTATCTTATAAAGATTCTCTATCCCAAAGGAACTGCTACTTTCAATATCTCAATTACATGAGTACTTATTAGTTCCATAATCAGAGAACAAGTTCTCTTCCAAAACCGATCAATATTATTATTAGTGTAGGTATCTGGTAATTTACACCTAAAGGGTTTACTGCCTTAAAAAAAATTATGTCAATTATTTTTATCAATAAATAATTTTATTTCTCAATCAATAAATTTTATGTGATACTACATAAATAAAAATATTGCTTTCAGTTCATTCAAAATGTAAATGCAAAAAAAAAGACCAAGTGCCTAAAAATTATTATTAGCAGATGTTAACAGAAAAGAAAAAAAGCATTCAACATCTCTGTTAGTTAAAATGTTATTTAAATGTTATTCCACTCACTTTCAACTTTGATGTCTTTTCATGAAGCATCAGCATCTCTTTTCTTATATTCACCAACTTGTTGTGATAGTATTTAGCTTCTGTAAACTTAAAGCAGGAAAAACTAAATTATGATTCAAGTTTTAAGAATTCAGCGGAACAGCCAAATAGATTTGTGGTCCTAATCCTGACCAATTCTTCCTAAATTTGACCAGCTTTATGATTCATTACTTTCATATTTTAATTATTCTCTACAAATTATATTTAAAAGCCACATGCAACACTTTAAAAACCATTAGTGTGAGGAGGGAGAAGAGTGATGACACCAGCACATAACAAAGAGAGTACCTATTACATGACGGAAAGACATTTCTTGATCAAAAATCTGCTAGACAATTAGTCACTGGACAAATGGTATCCTAAATGGGCCTAAAGTTGCTAGTAGTTATCTTTAGAAGGAACTAAAAGCTTTCTGAATTCATGCCTCTGCTGCACTAGCTATAAGTCAGGAGTCTAATTTAAGTGCCTGACAAGAACTAAGTTATGGACCTAGATCAGCACTGCCTGGGTCTCATGGCCCACTGTTCAACAACTCAAGAAACACCAGGTTGGAATGAGATGAGGCCTTTCCACCTCTGCCTAGACCCAATCTTAAATCTGATTTGTAACCAAGGAGCTGAATATGCCCATGGAAAGGCTTCTTCCTGGATAGCCTCCAACATCTTAGAATGGATGGTTTCCTAAAAAGCAGGATCCCAAATTAAAAGAGAATAGGAAGGAATGTAGGTCTAAGTGGTTGAAGAAAAACACAATTCTCTTTCAGAAAGGGAAAAGAAAAAAAAAGAGAAAGAAAAGAATTATAAGTCAAGAAAATAGTCCGAACTAACAAGAGTCAGAAATGGTGATCTTAATCTTGGATTCAAATCAGACCTCAATCTCTGTCTATATGTGTGTCTGCACCCAGAGACAACATGAATGGCTCAATGTAAACTTGGAAGGAAGGTCTCTGGTGAAGGGCCCCAGGGATATAGAGAGGTTTGTATTATTTAACATGTTAATCAATGATTTGGATAATGGAACAGAATCACAGATTTAAAACTTAAAGGGAATTCAGGTCGTCTCTTCCTACTCACTTATTGTACAAATGAGGAAAGTGACTAATTAATTTAATTAATTAATTAAAGTGATTAATCCCAGAAGGATTAAGTGATTTGCCCAAGGATTCATACAGGTAGTAAGCAGAGGAAACATTAGAAGGATTTCAGATGTCGGAGCCAACACTATTTCCAGAACACAATACTGCGTAGATAGCGTGATTATCAAAACTGCAAGTGAAACATTAGGAGGGATAGAGAACACACTGAACATCATATGCAAAAATATTCTGATAAACTAAAACAATGGTCTTATTCTAATCAAATGAAATTAAAACCTAAATATGGAGACTTACACTTATTTGCTTTCAAAAGGGAAAAAAAATCCACATTACTAAACAGGAAGCACTTAGAACAACTTGTCTGGAAAAGACCTAATAAGAGTCTAGTGAACGACAAATTTAATATTTTAGAGTCTACAGTGCACAAACTGATATGGTGGCCAAAAAGGTTAAAGCAATCTTAGGCTACATTAAGAAAGGCATGATATTAAGAATAAAGGAAGTGACAGTGCCAGTATACTCTGCCCTGCTCAGACCACAAATGGCACAAGTATTCTGCTCTGGATGACACATTTTAGAAAGACAATAATAAGTGGGAGGGAGAATGTCCCAGGGCAATGAAGAGACTTGAGATCATGCCCCAAGGATTGCTCCAGAACTAAGGAAGTTTGGGACACGATAGCTATCTTCAAGAATTTAAAAGGCTACCATACAGAAGAAAGACATCAGTTCTCCTTCTCCCTGGAGGAAAGAATGAGAAGCCAAGAGTCAACATTACAAAGAGATACAGGACAGATGTGCAGAAGAACTTCCTAATGCCAAGAGCTCTCCAGAAGTGGATCACTTCTTGGGGGTACTGTAGAAGAGATTCTTCTTCAGGATCTATAGATTAAAATAATGACATACTGTAATTCTGTGTGCAGAGAAAACAGAATTCAACCCTCCAGCTTTCAGTTCTTAGCTGAGAGCCAAAGGTTTTTCATGTTTCTTATCAAAAATTATATATAAGGCTGTGACATGAACCACTGAAGAAAAAAATCTAACAGGACCTCCCTCCTATCTCTTCAGGCCCAGGGCACTATATTCTATCTGCCATTTCACTACATCTACTGTTTACATTTAGGAGGGCATATAAAACTTCCCAGCTTGTCCTACCAAATGTCTGCTGAATACAACTGCTGAATACAACAAGAATATGTAAATATACTTCAAAAAATAAAATATCTTTAGAAATAAAACTCATTTGAAAGCAAATTGAGGGGTAGGAGGTGGCGAGGCCTACTCCATTAGTTAAATTAATCAATTTAAGTAAAAATTCAATTTCAAAAAACCTGTATTAAACACCCACTAGGTACAATGTACTGACCCTAGGCTACGAGAATTCAAAGACACAAAACAGCCCTTGCTCTTTCAGAGCATTCCAAGTGGTTATCTGAGGAGTGGGAAGTAAGCAGTAAGTAAATATAAGGGAACTGGAGAAAGCATTAACAAATAAGCCAAATGTAGTGCTTGAGCTGAGCTGAGCCCCTGAGAAAGTCAAGGACTTCTAAGAGGCAAATAAAGAAATGCACCCACAGGGAGGCTGCCCAGGGACAGTGCAGGGATGGAATGCCAAGTCTGGAGAACAGCTACTACGCCAATGTGGCTGGAACACAGAGTGCATAAAAGGATAGTAAGACAAATTAAATATGAGAAGGTGGGCTGGCATCAAATAGATGATGGCTTTAAACAAGAGAATCAGACATTTTTAGAGTTGGAAGGTAACGAAGATAGGGGAACCCACTCAGGAAGGAGCCCCTACATGGGGTACTCTCATTTATTCCTCCTCTTGAATTTCGGAAACTTGTTCTTACTCAGAGCTGACTAGTCCTTTCTCCTATGAAAGTCTATTATACTGTATATACTGTATAGTGTACATCGTGTATATTGTGAGGGAAGGCTTCTGAAAAACCGCTTAGCTCAACCCTTCATTTATCAGAAGAGGAAGCCGTGGCCCAGAGAGCGTCAGCGACACATCCAAAGGCACAGTGAAGCACTAAATGGACCTGAGCTGGACTCGTGTCCCCTGACTCCTAGCTCAATCACCTGCAGCATCCTTTACTTCATCAGCCCAAAGGGACACTTTTCTAGTCCTTAATGCACTTTTTAGAAAGTCCATTAAGATATAAGAATGTGCTATCACTGTTATTTTATACCTTCTTTCATGGATGCTGCAGTCAAATCTTCATGGACTTTTTTTCTAAGGGTGGCAAAAAGGCAGACATATGTTCCTTATTCTTAAATTCTCTTTTATATGGTCTTCATTGAGAATAGTTAGGTTTACTGAAGCTTCCCAGAAATACAATTATAGTTCCCCTTACCAAAGAACTATATACTTTTTTTTGTTTGACTTTGACTGCTTGTACTGGAAATTTTTACGCATGGTGTCCCAAAAACCTTAGTGCAATTTTAAGGTATTAAAGCTTAAATAGGCACTAAGACTTTTAGGACACTGTATATATGGTCTTCCCTTCCAAGGTGGGGAAAAAGGGGCTACAAGATGCTCTCTCCTCAAACCTCCCCAAGTTCTCTTTTATATATATGTAGAGAGCAAGCAAACAGATTTATTCTACCCATTCAAAAACAACTTGTTATTCACAGAATCTTAGAATTTCTGTTCAAAGCGACCTCAAGAAGTATCTAGTCCATACTGTACTGGAAACAGAATCATACTACATATGACACATTCACCAGAAATAATTCAGTTTTCTTTGAACATATCCAAGAGGAACTCACTACCTCCTCAGGTGGCCTTAACTGTTAAGAATGTTCTGCTTTTAAGCTACCAAAGAAACTATCATCTCTGACAGTTAATATTTTGAAAGATAGTTTCTCTGTCAGATAAAAGATTTGGTTATATTCTCATTAAAGAGTTTTTGTTAAAATCTCATTTCTGAATTTTTAAGAGGTAGAAAAAATTTTGAAGAATACATCTAAACAACATTACACTGGAGAAATTAATTCAGCTAACATTAAAATGTAACATTATTAAAACACATACACTAGAACAGACTTACCAAAGCATTAATGTCCAAAATAGAATGACATTCTTTGAATTTTGAAATTTCTTGCTCTAGTGTATCTAGTAATACCACTTGGTTCTGTCTGAAACAAAAGCAAATAGTAGAGATGAGGTTTACACATCCTGGACTGAAATAAAACTACATAAAATTATTCTATATTTCACTTTAACAGTTCAATGATGGTTACTGAATGAGCTTGAAATTATGAAGAGTATGAGAGCAAGTCTAGAGAGAATCTAATCTTTTCCAGGTTTACTTTATCCATAAAATCCTTTACAAAATAACAGAAAGCAGCCTGATAATCAACTGTCTCCTTATGCTTGCCAAACTCCAGCTTTCAGATACCATTTAAGTCAACTGAATAATTTAAAGTTAGCAAAACCATTACTTTCTCTCTATCAACTCACAAAAAGAAAATGCCTTTTTGAGCCTCCTTCCTCAAGATTCTAAGTGCTTTACATGCTTGCTATCCATACAACATCCTATGAAGCCAAATACAGGGAAATTTCCTATTTTGGGCATGGAAAATTTATGGCATTGGAAGAAATTAAAGCTAAAAGTCACAGAAGAAAAGTAATCTGGTAGAGTGGGAAAAACCCTGGACAAGGAACCAAGAGTTCTTGACTCTACCACTAATTACTCAAGTGACCCTGAACAAGTCACATACCTTCTTGGGCCTTCAGTTTCCTTAACTGTGAAAAAAGGGGGCAAAGGGAAGAATCAGACTACATAACATCTCTAAGCCCCTGAGATCTCTCAAATATGGTGATCCTAGGTCTATCTGGTAAAACAAACAAACCTGTGTCCAAACTCCCTTTTGCTTGACCTCACTATACTTTGCAACCTAAGTCAAATATCATAAAGAGCCCAATGGCCCTGAGGTCATCTAGTTGTACAACACAGTCTTTAAAATATTTAGAGAAGAAGAGTACAAAGCCTCCATAGGTGACATGCTCCAGTTATTCTGTGTCTCTCCCTTCCTTTCACCAAACAAGGTGCTAGCAAAGTCAAAGGATATTTCAAAGAAACAAAAAGCAGGAGCAAAGAAGCCTTCAATAACTGGAGTGACACTCAGTACACTAATGTGCTTATCTCCAGGTGATCTCTCAATCTGAGCCAAGATATCAAGGGCACTACCTGCAAGGCACCCATTCATCTAATTAGCCCTCGGGTCATTAACAGGATGGTTACCTTTATCAAATATGACACAATGTGGAAGAAAGAGAAATGGAAAGGATGAGAGTAAATAGAGGTTTACAAGTTATCTGTTCTCCTATATAGCTGGTACATCCCACAGGCTGGAAGCTCACCCGACTCCCTACAGTCTGCTCCACTTACTGACCTCAGAAGAGGAAAAACCTGTTCAGACGCCAGGAGGGGATGTGGCACAACCAGAAAAGCAAGCTTACTCAGAGTTACTAGAATGATTATGAGAAACAATTTAGGAGTCTCCAAAGCACAAAATCTTTCTCCACAGATTTCAAAAATAAATCTGAAGACAGAAATCAGTAATTAATGAAATTAAAAAACAAGATTATAATAACACAGCACTTTGGATTTTTTTAAAAATTATCATATATGGTGATGTGTTTTGCATGATTGAGTACATACAACCTATTTCAAATTACTTACTGTCTCAGGGAGGAGGGAGATAAGGGAGGAAGAGAGAAAATTTGGAACTCAAAATTTTTTAAAAATTAGTGGTAACTGAGGGAAAATAAAATATTTTTTAAAATTCTTATGGTTGACCATAAGTTAATGGTGAAACTGCCTAAACCATCAACAAATTTCATAGTGAAAAATTATAGAATCATAAAGATATAAAAATCTCTTTAAATTTTCATTTTAAATATGCCATGACTAACCTGCTTTCAGAAATAGAAAACTGATGTTCCCCTCCAGGAATGAAGACATAATAAGGCTGAGCATACATACCTATAAGCAAATAAATCTGCCAAGTCCTAATATGCGCACATTTTCTTCTGGGACCCTAATTTACTCTTTGTGTATTACAAAATAAATATTTTCAGCCTCTACTGAGCCACAAGGGCTACTCAGGATCACAGAATTGGAAAGATGAAAGAAGGAGCCTTGGATTCATTCCAAAGATGAAGGAGCTGAGGTCCAAAAGGTTTCGCTGATTTGCGTAAACTCATAGTGAGTAGCAAGGCCAAGATTAAATCCCCAAACTTCCAATTTCTAATCTAGTACTTTTTCTACAACACAACTATCAATAATGAAATCTGTGAAGAGACAGAAAGACCATAAGTATAGCATCATTATCCATACTACTCTCAAGAAACAAAGTAACTGTTATTCAGCAAATTATATGGTTTGCTGTTTAAAGAGTATTTGGGGCGCCCAGAAAGAAAGAATGAGGTTATTATAAACATTAGAGAAGGTTAACAAAGAACCCTCAGACACTACAAAAATGCTACAAACATATATATGTTAAAAGGGATCTATTCATTTGTCTTTCCAAGTTCAAACATATTTTGGGTTCCTTTGTAAACTAAAAATAAAGAGGTCTTAGCCCTTATTGCAATACAAGGGCTACTTAGAATCACAAAAAGCATTTTCTTCGACTTTTAAAAAAAAACAACCAGACCTCTCTGGCCAACACATACTCTCCCCCTACACCCACATTCCATAAATCACCTCCGGATACCTAGCTCTAAAGTTCTACTGAAAACCATCATCACAGGATCAAGATCACCCTCTCGTGTTCACGGGGAAACAGATCCACTAGTTTGTTAGCTGCAGAGTCTAGTCATAAAAGTCCCACTTTATTAAGTTTTGCTCTTCAAAATTATTGATTCATGGTTGATCATTACTCAAGTATAAAGCCTACAAAACATTGGCTAATGGCATCACATGCACGGCGGTTGACAATTCTGCCCTTGGATAAACTGTCCCTTCTGAACTGAGTTGGAGGGTGTATCGCTGGCTTGCAGCAGTCGTTAGACATATTTAGTTTCTCACTCTGAAAAATAGGCAGTAGAGAGACTTCTGGCTCTGTTTTTATGCCCCTAAAGAAACAGTGACTGAGTCTGACTTCTATGTGAGTTATCGTCCTTAACCATATGTGTCTAGACAATGCCCACGCACTCTCCTCTCCCTTTTTTTTAAGCGAGGTATTTGTTGAATCTGGCAGGTAGGTGGTACAGATCCTAGCTGTGACCCCGGGCAAGTCACTTCACCCCGTTTGCCTCAATCCCTCCTCTGTAAAACGGGCTGGAGAAGGAAGCAGCAAGCCCGGATGAGGTCACGGAGCATCAGACACAACAATCTGCTGCACGGGCAGAGACGTCTGTCTTCTCCAGCAGCGATGCTCTGAGGATTCTCTTAAGCCCTGCTCTAAAGCGAAGGCACACGCAGAAATCACCATGAGACACGCAGACGGATTACTTCCTAAATAATAGCAACCACAACTAGTTCCAGGTCCCATGTGTGATTTGGAGATAACCGTCAAAGAAAACCTAAATACATTCATTTCCTGCAGGTAAGTATACACCACTTCTATCTGTTAAATTATTAGAAATAATCAAAACTGAACGTTCTACATCCTAAAGAGCACACCCAAAGCAGCCACATTACATGCTAGACAAAACTGTACGGACAAAACGCACTTCAGAGTTTACAAAACATTTTCACATGTTAGCTGATCTTCACAATAATTCTGTGAAGCAAACAAGACAGGCATTATCCCCACTTTACAGATGAGGAAACAGATTCAGAGATAAAAGTGGCCTCCTGAATATCATATCAGACCCAAATCTCCTGATTCCCATTCCGCGTTCTCAGTAAATAAAGCATGGGGCCTTGATGAAGAAATGCGCTCCTAACAATTTCTGCTTTGCTTACGTGAGTTCTTGTAGGGCTTGCTTTGATCTCTCCAAGTCCGGCAAATAATGAGAAAGTAAACCTTGTGCTAGTTGCTCCAGGGCTTTGTTTTCAACAGTCAAGTCTTCCATTAGCCCTTCATCTGGAGAAGCATCACCTGAACCTGTGCTCCAAGCAGGAAAATATTGAAAAAAACTGGTGAGACTGTTGCTAAGTCTTAAATTTTCTACCAGAACAAAATATTATGGTTAAAGTTTAATCTAAATCTAATGTAAAGTAAGTGTATTTTTTCTTCAGCATTTAATAACTGATTACTTGACTATAGCACAAGATACTTAAGCAAAAATCTAATTTTAGAAAACATATTCAAGTGATTAGATTTCACATATCTAGAGATAGAAAGTACCTTCAAAGGCCATCTATTTCACAAATAAGGAAACTGAGGTCCTGGAAAGTTAAGTGATCTGCCCAAGACACTACAGATAAAACAGAGAGAGAATCTAAACCCAATCTTCTTACTCCAAAACCAGCAATCTTTCCATAGGACCTCACTGCCTTCTTTAGAATCAACTGGAGGGTGGTGACGTGCAAAGCTGAACAACTGGGAAAATATAAGAATTCTTTCCTTTGGATTTTTAGCACATTTTATATTCTTGTTTCCATCAGGTGAAAATAATCATTAAAATACAGTATTTAATGCACTGCCCTGTATTAATCTTGTTTCTCCAAACATTATTTTTTACTGTTCAATCATTTCAGCTGTATCTCCTCATGACCCCATTTGGGCTTTTCTTGGCAAAGATACAGGAGTGGTTTGCTACTTCCTTCAACAGTTCATTCTACAGACGAGGAAACTGAGGTAAACAGGATCAAGTGACTTGCCTAGGATCACACAGCTAGTAGTGTCTGAGGCTGGCTTTGACCTTGGGAAGATGAGGTTTCCTGACTTCAGGCCCAGCATTCCATCCTCTGTGTCACCTAATTGCCCCATTTCTCCAACTAGATTATAAATATTCTCTGGGGCATAGAACTATGCCTTATTAGGGGGTGGGGTGGGATGGGGTAGAGGTAGTAATCATCAAAACTCCTAGAAAAGTGCTGGGTATATTACACATACAATAGGTATTCAAGTATGTGAAAACTAGAAAAAAAATCTATAACAGCTCATAAATCTTACACAAATAGCACAGAATAATTATTCCTAAATAAGGCAGCCTGAAAATTGTTCCAAATGTCTACAAAACACTGACTGCATAAGCACCTGAAACTCTGCATGCCTACAAGAAAACTCATTATCTTTTCCCCAAACCTGCCCTTTCTAACTTCCTTATTTCTGTTAATGGTTAATAAATACCATTATCACAGGAGCTTCAAACATCAGCCATCTTCTCCTGCAGCCAGCCAGACCCTATGCAGCCTGTAAGTGCTGCCTCTACCACCGCCTTCTCTTTCCCATTCCCAGCATCACCATCATAGTTCAAATCAAGACTGGTATAATAGTCTCATATTGCTACTGGAGGCAGGAAAACCTGAATTCAAATCTCAGTAGCTGTATGACCCTAGGCAGGTCACTTCACTTCTGTTTGCCTCGGTTTCCTCAATTGTAAAATGTGGATCATAACAGCACCTATATCAAAGGTTTGTTGTGAGGATCCAAAGAGACAATATTTGCAAAACGCTTAGCACAAGGCCTGGCACACAGCAGGTGTCACATAAATGCTTATTCTCTTCCCTCCCTACCTCCAGAACCTGGTCTAATACAAACTAATCTACATTCAATGTACAATTCTAGTCAACGTCACATTCCTACTCAAAAACTTCTACAGTTGGTTTAAGACTTTAAAAACCAAAACTGTTAACACCCAGGGACACAACATGGAGTCTACAGGCTAAGTGCAGCCTACCTAACCCTGAAGTAGAAACCATCTGGGATTTTTAGGGAAAAGTTCATCTAATTACTTAGCAAGTAAACACACATGAAAACGGAGGTCTGACTGCACAAGCCAACAGACCACTAGATGTCATGCTAGTAAACTTAAATTAATTAATGGCTGTAATTGAAACTAAATTCCAAATTTGTGAATCCTGCACACAAATGGATTCCTGATTATGTGGCAAACTAATAAAAAAAAATGTCCAAACACCTTAGTCTGGCATTCAAGGCCCTTCACAATGACACCAACTTCTCTTTCCAACCTGATTCAACCACTTCCCTTCAAATCATTCTCTGTTCCAGTTAAATTAGACCCCTACTTAATGGCTCTGAACTAAAGTCCCTTGCCTTTTTGCTCTTATAACCCTTCACACCTGGAATATACTCCTACCTTTTCTTTTTCTTTTCTCCCATTTCTGCTGAAATTCCTCCAGGTGACACTTAGGTGCCAAGTCAGCTCTGTAAGGCCTTGCCTGACACCCTCAACAGAAAATGATCTCCTTTATTGAACCTCTCATTGCACTTTGAGGGTACTTACCCAAGGCACTCATTACATTCTAATTTGTATTCCTATCTTATCCTTCCTATCAGGATATATAAACTATTTTATAACAGGTACTGTACCTTAATCATCTTTAGCAAATTCAATAAAATTCAACAAATTTGCTAAGCCAAGAACTGTATATAGAATACCATATTAGGGGAAGAAGATGCCAAAAATTTAAGCAAGGTATAGTCTTTGCACATAGTAAGCACCTATTAAATATATTTTGAATTTAAGTTTTTAAAATCTTAAATATGACAGGTAGAAAAACATAAAATCATAAGATTTGAAAGCTAGAAGAGCTGTTAGAACATAAAAGAATCGAGTTATGGAAGAATATTGGGGTATGTATTTTGAGAATAACTTTAGTTAATACTACACTGATAAACATTTTAAACCAATAATCTTTAATCATACAATGCCAACAGATTTAAAAGGAAAGTTCCAAGCACATGGACTAGAACCCAGGTGAAAGATTTACAGGAAACAACAGATAAGAGTCCTTAAGGATAAGATGAGGATGAGTTAAGAGGGAGTATATGTCAGTGAGATTACACATCCAGTCTCTGAGACTTAGTGGCTGTGTTATGCTGGGCAAGTCATTTAACCTGTTTGTCTCAATTTCCCCAAGTGAAAAATGGGGATAATAAGAGTACATACCTTTCAGAGTTATTGTAAGGATCAAATGTGACACAGTCATCTTTGTGAAACAACTGCACATGTAGGTGACATGTAAATATTCACCTAATATTATTGTGTGCCTTGCCTAAATTCACACACGAAGTAAGTGAAAGAGTTCAGATTCAAGCTCAGGTCTCCTAACTTCAAATTCAGTGCTTCTTCTGTCAAGCCATGTTAATCTCAGGTTTAAGGTGCTTCAATTACTGTTCTTCTACCAATTTTGAACAATAATTCATGTACCTTCATTCCCACACATATATAGGTGCAGGAATGAAGGTACATGAATTATTTTACATATATGTATATATACACATATACAAATAATATACACACTCATCTCATTTTGTAAGTCTTCAAACTTTTACCTAAATCTTAACCACTTTAGCATACCCCAAAGGAATCATTCATTCATGTATTTACTGAGTCCTACTACAAGGCACTATGAAGGTAAAAAGATAAATAAACAAAGACCTGGTCCATGCCCTCAAGATGGTTATAATCTAGAAGAAACAAATACTCAAGCAAAATAGAAGGGAGACTATATTATATATTGTAAGACCTCCACAAAGTCCTAAAGCAACTCAGGAAGACCATTTTGCCGAGGGAGGAGGTCAAGGAAAAAGCACCGGATTTCGGGTTAAAAGACTGAGATTCAAATTCCAAATCTGCTACTTACTATCTGCATGACCTTGAGGAAGCTACTTAACTCCCTGGTTCTCAGTTTCCTCATCTGGAAAAATGAGGGAGATGGAAAAAATGGTCTTTGAAGGCCCTTTCATCTCTTACTCTATGATCCTATGATGTCATTTAAGTAGAGTATTAAGATATGGCTACGGCTGGTAGCACAATGGCTCAGTGCCAGGACTGAGGTCAGGAAAACTCCTTTTCCTTCATTCAAACCCAGCTCAGACACTTTTTCAGCTGTGTGACTTTGGGCAAGGCATTTAACCCCATTTGCCTCAATTTCCTCATCTGTAAGATGAGCTGGAGAAGGAAATGGAAAACTATCCCAGTATTTCTGCCAAGAAAACTCCAAATGGGATAATGTAAAGTTGGACACCATTGAAATAACAAATGGCTTCAGCAGCTAAACCATGCCATGTAAAGGGAACACGAAGCAAAAGTAATGACTGGAAAAGTCAAGCTGTGTTCAGAAAGGAGAGCCATCGAGTTGGCCTGGAGTCCAGCCTACAAGTAATACAATCACTGACAAGAAGTCTAACAAAGATGGTCTGAGACAAGATAATTGTAGAGTCTTAAATGCTAAGCTATGGAATTTGGACATGATCTAAATTTGCAGGGGAAGAACCAAGTTTATGAGCACGTGGGCGAAATTACCAGAGTTATGCTGTAGAATTATTAGATGTCAAATGTGTGGGATAGATGGAAAGGGAAAGAGACTAAAGTCCTTAAAGAGGCAATAAAGGACTGGATTAGGTTAACAGCAGCGAAAACTGAAAGTAGCAGATACCAAAGACAACATAAAGAAACAGAAATGAATAGACACTGATTCAGAGATGATGCTAAGGTTTTGAATCCAGATGAGTGGGAGAATGATGGTCCTATTTTAAGAGAAAAAATCAGAAGAAGGTACAGATTTTAATTAGTCAGGAGAGTGGTGAATGAATGATTTGGTTTTGGTCACGTTACATTTGAGGTGATAGCTGGATACAGGAAAGTATTCAAGAGAAAGAAAGTTAGAATGAAATGAAACCTGAGAGAGAGGTTAGGGACTGAGAATTTGAAATCATCTATAAAAAGGACCCAGGCCACTGTTTTGTGGCACATCTATGTTTAGTGGGCAGGACACAGATGATTGATCATGATGATGATCCAGCAAAAAGTTAGACAGCTTGGAGAAAACCAATCAAGAACAAATATCAAGACAGCCAAGGAGGAGAGTGTATCTAAGAAGGATCAGTCAACAGCGTCAAAAGCTACAAAGGGGAAAGCAGTGAAAGGAGTACTTAAAGGTAGCAGCCTGGGTCAGAAAATAGAGTTGAAAAGGTTAAAAAGTGAGTTGGTGATAAGGAACCAGAGAATGAGTATTTCTTCCAAGAATTTGGCTGTAAAGAAAAAAAAAATAGAGCTTAGGGGATGGCAAAATCAAGTGAATGGTTACCAATGGGGGAAATGGGTCTACTGGTAGACAGCAGAGAGGAGAGAAACATCAAAGGGGCAAACTTCCCAGAGGGAAATCAAGAGTTGGCAAGAAAAGCCTCCCTTTGTCAGAGAATGGAGAAGAGCAGGACAGACTGGAGGACTGTACATGGACAGAGCAGAGGAGAAGGCAGCTCAAGCAAGACAATGACCTGTTTTCTTGGGAAAGGAAGAAGCAAGACCTTCTAATGAGGAAGAGGGAAGGAGTGACAAAAGAGATTTGAGGAAGGAGGAACTTTGGAACAGGTGTTGCGGGAAGCGGTAGAGAAATCAGGAAAGAAAAAATAAATGAGTTTTTTACTTCACTCTCTTGGTACAAATAGGGGAGCTTCTTTTGGAGGGGGAGAAGAGAGCGGCTGTTCAGAGGGGTGGGTGGAAAGAGACGGTCAGTGATGTGTCCAGAAAAATCACAAGAGCAGAGAAAGGTTCAGGACAGCAGTAGCGTCGTGTCAATTTTAATGTATGCTCCAAAAAAAGATGCACTTAACAGAGATCAGTTTCACGTGCCGTTTTTTCTCAGTTCTTTGTAGGATGTACGGGAAATATGTGTTGGTTAAGCTTAGGATGAAAAATAAAATCTAAAGTTAAAAGCTTGTCAAACAGCAAGTCTAACTGGAATTAGATAACATAAACTGGTAGTTTTGGGGTTTCGAGTCTTGGGGTTTTTCTTTAGTTTTGGGGTTTCTTTTGAGTTCTGGGGGGGGTTGTCTGGTTTGGGGTTTTTTTGGGGGGGGGATCGAGGTCCAGCTTCAGGCACAGCGGGCCTGGCTCGGGCCCACCTGGCTCAGGTGTCTCCGCGGGGGCGGCCTTCTCCAGCAGACCCCAAAAGCACCCCAACTGGAGGGGGGCCCCCGGGCGAGGGGGCCGTGACTCGGTCAGAGGCTCCTTACCCGCGTGACCTCAGGCCGAGTCCCGCCTGGGCCTCGGTTTCCTAAGCTGTAAAGTGAGGGAGCAGCACGAGCGCCCCTCCGCCTCGGGGGCTGCGGGCCGCGGCGCCCCTGCGCACACCCCCCGCCCCCTCAGGACCCCCGAAGCCGCGCCCCGCAGGCCCCGCCGCCCCCCCCCGCTCCGCTCCGCCTTACGTACTCACTGCGGGCGGCCCCCAGGCCGGGCCGAGGTCCTGAGGGGGCGGGGGCTGCTGCGGCTGCTCAGGGAGACTCATGGCTCTCGCAGCGGGGAGGAGGCGCAGCACCCGGGAGTGAACGGGGAAAGGAGAGAGAGGGGACGGTCAGGCCAGGCTCCGCGGGGGACAGCCGGAGGAACCCCCGTGTCCCGCCCGCCAGCCCGGACGCAGAATCCAGGGGCACCGGAAACTACGGAAACGGAAGCGCCGGTCACGTGGAGAGGAGCGGGCCGGAAGGCGGCTCACGTGCCCAGGCTTTGTTCTCCGGCGGCCGGAAGGCCTGGGGCCACGTGACACGAGGAGCGGGGACTTCCTTCGCTCGTGGCCTGGCCGCCAGGTAGGATCTCTGTGAGCGGGGAACGTTTGTGCGTGGCCAGAAGCGGACGGAGGACCCGTTTAACGAGGGACTTTAGCCGGAAACTTAAAAAAAGGTCCAGGTGGAAGTGGAGACCCGCGCTTCCGGTGCGCATTCACGTGTGATTCCCTACAAGGGAGGAAGCGCGCCTCGCTGTTCCTCGACGAGGCCGCCAGGCCCTGGTGAGGCCCGGCCGAGGCCAGCCCCCGGAGGGCACGCTTGAGGGAGCCTTAGCTTCCTAATGTGTAAAATGGGTAGATGCCACCAGACGAACCCCGAGGGGAACTCTAATATCCCTGACTTGTCCCTCTTACCCAAGTAACTTAAGGCATCGTTTGCAAAGGCTTCTGGGTAACCTCAGCCTATAGTCCTGGAAATCAAAGACAATGTTGTCGGTTCCTGTGGCCTCTGCTTCCGGGCGGACCTTGAGCCAACCCCAACCGTGTAGATTAATTGAAAAAACTTTACACCGGCTCAGAGATCGAGGCCGAGCTGTGCCAGTAAATACATGTGAAGCTTTTAGGTAAGTCACTTAAACCAGTTTTGTGACTTTTAAAATGAGTATTTTGCTAAAAAGACGCGTGCTTCAACCTCTCTTGGGACGGGTCTTTTCGCTGACCTCCTAGGGCAGGGGTGAGACCCGTATGGGCTTCTAGGGCCGGCCCTTTGATTGGGTTTACCCCCCTTTTATTATGGGCTTTGTTCTTTGAAGTTGGGAGTCAAAGGACTGCGCTTGAGAACCTAGAGGACCACGTAGCCTACCATTTCATTTACTAATTCATTTACGTAAGCAAAATTCACACATCAATTTCATTTATCCCAAGCTTTTCCCCATCACAAAACCTAGAATTAAGGTGGAGAAGGAGAAAGAGACAGTTACAACCTACACTAATGAAGGAAATATTCACATTGAAGTATTCATATAGCCATTGAAGTTTGTCAGAGCCTTGGCAGGCAATGGAATATAATAGCACATTTCCTTATATCAGTCTATAAATAGGTAAGTAGGATAAGCATGATTATCCCCATGTTGTAGATAAGGAAACTAAGTGATTTGAATATATAGCATAACACACGTAAAAGCTGAGACTCAACAATATTCAGTGTTCTTTTTTTTATGCCAGACTATAACGTCATAAAATCATAAGAATCATAAATTTAACACAGGAAGGAACCTTGGAGTTCATCGGTTCCAACCCCCTTATTTATTGTTCCTTTTTATTTGTCATGAGATATACATAAATATTTCCCCCATTCAAAGAATGGAAAAAAGAGAACAGCATATGAAGCCGTAAATTTCCACTTGTACAACTTGGCTTTTTAAAGAATATTTTGAATTTAATATGATAGTTTCAACCCTGCCCAGTCTATCATTCTGAACTGCCTTTGGCTCTCTTCTGTGTATGTTTTTATTAATTCATTGACACTTTTCTTTTTCACATTTATCTGTATCTGAAAGGAACATTGAGGTATCCTTACAGTTATAGTTTTGCTCCCTTTTTTCCTCTGTAATTCATCCCTTTCCTTCAGGTACTCAGATGCTATGGTATTAGATACATATATGTTATACATTGATATTTCATTATCATTGCTGCCCTTAAGCATAAATAGTTTCCCTGCTTACCTCATTTAAGTATCCTTTTCATTATTAGATCATGATAGGTAACCCTACTTTTAAATATTTGCCAAAAGGTATAATAAACTCTGTTCCAGTTCTTCATTTTACTCTGGCTCTTTATATTTTAATTGTTTCTTAAAACAAAAATAACATGCTATTAGACTCTGCTTTCTAATCATCCTATTAAATTCTTCTACTTTATAAATGAATTCATCTCATTCACATTTACTGTTCTGAGGGTTAACTTTGTATTCCCCTCCATCATAACTGTTTGAGGTTCAAGGGGTGTAGCAGGGTTATCTTGAAAGAATTCAGACTCAGACCATCTCCAACCCAAGCGAAGGCATTTATTGAGAATTTTGCCTCAGAAAGTGAGCTAGGATCCAAGGAACCAGTAACTTATCAAGGCAAGGCAGAGATTTTTGTAGAGCCAAAGATGCAATTACATCATTACAGGATGTATTTATTTTAAAATATAAGAGGGGGTTATTGGCATAAGAAAGGGCCCTAACCTTGGTGGAGCTGCACATGCAGCTACCCATAATTCATACAGAAAAGCCCACTTGGGGGTATTTATGTGTGATAATGAAATTATAATAAGCCCCTCTGTGACATAAGTTCACCTTGGGACAGTTCTTTGCTATTACTGCACAGGCATCTACTTAGGCTGTGATTAAGTGGTGGAACTTTGACTATTCAAAGTCCTGTTGGTGTTGCTTTCTGATTGGCTGTCTGTTGTGGTCCTGTCTGAGGCTAAATTGATGATGTGGTTGAGAACATGGACAAACCTCCTATTCTAGTGAGGCAGTGAAGCAGATGAGGAAGTTGGGATATTGGGGGTAGTGGTAGTGGCAAGATTGGGGCTGGGGGCAGTGGCTAAATTCCATCAATAACTTTTTTATTTTTTTTCCTTCTTTACAAAGAAGAAAGGAGTAGAAAAAGAAAAGAAATGTGATCAACACTCGTAAATCAGTAATTTAAGTGGTCTCCTCCTACTTCTTCACCCCCTCCTTGTTTTACCAAGTTAGGCCCAATCTCTTTTTCTTAACTTTTTTTCTTTTTAATCCTTCCTTTATGATCTATCTTCAAAAGAATAATTTGTTTCACTTGTGAGTATTCCCTCATTCTGTACCTTTTTTTCTTCAAGTTTGGGACAAATGGTTTATTTCCTACACATGAGAATTACTAGAAAACAAAAAGTTCATAACTACACATCAGCAGAGAACTTTAGTTGTAGTAGTAATTACTGTCATTCATACTTTTATAGGAGGTAGTAGAAATATCCTTCCTTTCCCCTCTCCCCTCCCCCAGGCAAGTTAGGGTTATTTTTCTTTTAAGAATCTAAGAGTTGAAAGAAACCTCAGTATCCATCTTTAATACAACACATATATAAAAAGAATCCAATTCTAACATAGATGACAAGTGGTTATTCAAGTCCTCCAAGATGGAGGAAATCTTGAGACAGTTCATTTCACTTTTGTTATTCCAGTTAGTAGGAAGTTTTTCCTGACATCAAGCCTTTTTCACATCTTCCACTCATTGTTACTGGGTCTGCTTTCAGGGGCCAAAGACAACAAATCTAATCTTTCTTCCATATGCCAACCCTTTAAATTCTTAAAGACAGCTTAAACATCTCCCAAGTCTTCTCTTCTTCAGGTGAAACATACCTGATTCCTTCAACTGATTTTCATATAGTGTACTCAAGATCCTTCATCTTTTGCTGACTGTATAAAACCAGTAGCTTGTTCAGAACCCAAGAAATTTGATTGGACCAGGAGGACATATTCCAGTCTAATTGCTGAAAATGAACCCCTTGTAGGGAAAGGGACTACTTCAGTTCTTTCTCACCCTCCCCATGGTTGGAGAAGAAACTGGTAAGTGGAACATTAGCAGTTGGTGACATTTTCTGCATTAGAAGCCTCAGGTAGACTAGTGACATTTTCAAAGCTAAACAATGAGTCCAGCAAGGAAAAACAAAAACCAAGAAAATGACACCATTCCTAAGGGGAACACTGAAGACTCCAGCAAAAGGGCTTTCAAAATCTATGAGTTACCCCTTTACCATGTACTCTCTCACTTTGAGCCTTCTTTCCCCTGGAATTTGTTTGTACTCATAGGAGGATGTCACAGACTTTTAGGGAAATGTTTTGCGCCTTCCATTCTTACTTTCGTACATATATAAATACATACATCCTTACACATGTAAATACATACATTACTTACATAAAAGAGCCCTTTGTAAAACATAATTGTCTGCCTGACTGATGAATACCAAGTGATAATCTTGAGGAAATCGCCATTGGGGGCTTCTCAACTATAGAACTAAACACTCTCCCTCCAACTCCTCAGGGCTACCATTAGACTCTGAGGGACAAATATGAATCTTATTCTGGGAACCTGTCCTACTAGTTAGAAGGGAGGTGTGGAAGGTTAGCGCCAGCGTTTATATGTACTGAATCAAAGAAGAGAGAAAGACAACAAAAAAACCCCTAGGCCTAGTAAGAGGAGGGAAACCCTTCTAGTCTCCCAGGTTTGCACCTTTATTATCATCTTCGTCTCCTAACTCATAAATCCTACCTATCCAGTTGGGTACCAAATCTTGTCATTTCTATCTCCATTAACATCTCTCTGTCATCTATCCCTTTCTTTTTATTCACAAAACTACTACTACTGTAATTCACCTTTTGCCGGAAATATCAAAATGACTTCATAATTGGTCTTCCTGTCACAAGTCTCCCAACTATATCCATCACAGCCACTCCAGTGGTTTTCCCTAATGTTAAGGCCTGGTCATGTCTCTCACCTACTTACTCAATATTAACTCCAGCAGTTCACTAGAGGGAGGATCCCAAGAGCATCAAATATAAAACGCTCTGCTTGACATTTAAAACGCTTCACATATAAGAACTCTGATCAACTCATGATCAACCAAGATTGTAGAGGTTTCATAAGAAAAGCATAGTACCCATCTCTTGACAGAGAATTTAGATTACAACATGTATTTTTTGGACATGGCTGATAGAGGAATTTGTTTTGCTTGAATATACGTATTTGTTACAATAAAATAAAACTCTTCCCAACCAAGCCCCTTTGTACCTTAGCAGTCTTCTTCCTCCATATACTCTGAGCCAGCCATATTGACCTTCCTCACACAGTACAGTCCATCGCCAATCTCTGTGTCTTTGTACTAACTACCCTACATATCTGAAATGCTTTCCATCTTTACCTCCATCTTACAATTCCTGGTGTCCTTAAGACTCACCTCAGTGCTACTTTCTCCAGGAAACCTTTCCTGATGGTCTTCTTTCCCCTCTGTTTAGGTTAGTTCATATCTGTGTTGTATCTATCTCATATATACTTGCATTTGTATATGTTGTCTTCCCTATTAAAACATGCTTCTTGAGGCTAGGGACTGTTTTGCTTTTGTTTTTATATCCCTAGAACCCAGCTCAGTGCCTGGCACTTAATAGACACTTAATACATGCTTATTAATCCATTAAGCAATTCATTACTTATAAGTAATTAACTACCTTTTGCTTGAAAAGGCAGCTCATCCCCTTTTTGGATCTTCTAAATGTTATACATTCCTAGTTTTACCCCTCAGGGCCAAACAGAATATACCTAATCATACTTCCCCAAGATAATCCTACGAATAATATTTGAAGATAATTATCTGAGTCTTCTCTTTTCCAAACTAAGCATCCCCTGTTTTTCAATTTATTCTCTAGGGGTACAGTTTGCAATCTACTTATCATCTTCTGAACATACTTATGGTATCTAACCATATAGTGGTGCATGTCTGTAAAATCCCTGCTACTTGGGGAGGCTGAGGCTGCTAGATTGCTTAAGCTCAGGAGTTCTAAGATAAGGTGATCATGTATCTGCACTACATCTAGGACCCATATAGAAAATTCAAGGAGCAGGAAGTCACCAGGTTCCTTAAGGAGTGAGGAACTGACTCAGGCTAAAAATGGAAGAGTTTAAAGTAGCGTTAAGTAATGAGATTGGTGCCTGGACTGGTGGCTGCATTTCCAGCCTGGGCTAGATAGGAAGAGCTAGTCTCCCAAAAGCTGTAGTGTGCAGAACTGAGTAGAAGACTATATAGACGTGGTCTGACTAGGGTAAAAGGCAATGAAACATTCATCTCCTCATTCTGGACTATTGTATCAGGTATATCAGGTTTGATGTTGGGACAAAATGAAGCACTCACAAATCGTTGAGCAGTTCATAATGGAACTTTACTTTACCCTAACACAAGACTAACAAGGATACAGTGGCATTTAACTTCTCTAGGTGCAAAACCCCTTCACCCTCAATCTCCATGTGGAAAGACGTCTGGTCAATAGGACAGGTTATGATCGATTTGAGTGATCTTTAGATATCTACCAAGTCAGTGGCATTGAATCCATGTGGGTGGGACTTTTTATGCTGTTAGGTCACCAGGAAGCTACTTCAAATGAGGCAGAGGTCAAGCAGGTCCCAGGGACAGCTTTGTTTCCTAGGGAAAATTAATCCTCATAGCAATGAGACAATACTTGCACATGGATATTGCTTCTACTTATGCATTCTGTGTGTTCATCCTTCGTTGCTGAAGAATACCATGCCATCCGAGAAATGGTGACATGATTTGCACTTGACTTTGTTTTGAGTGAGGGAGGGCTGTGCAGGTCACTTCTTCTCCAGAGCCATCTGAATCCAGTGACCAGATATTCATCAGGATAACTGGAGATGGCCCAGGATGAGGCATTTGGGGTTAAGTGACTTGCCCAAGGTCACAGAGCTAGTGAGTGTCAAGTGTCTGAGGTGACATTTGAACTCAGGCCCTCCTGACTCCTGCATTGGTGCTCTATCTACTGCACCACCTAGATGCCCCATGCATTCTAACACCAGTTGGGGGAGAGGGTACTACCATATCTCACTGTTTACTCATGTTATGGTTGCAGTCCACTAAAACTGTCAGGCACTTTTCATGTGATGTAGGCTTGTCTCCCCTAGCCTGTACTGGTATAGCTGGATTTTTTAAACCCATTTTCAGTCTTTAATCTTACTCAATTTCATCTTTCATTAGATTTTGCTATTCTAGCCAGCCAAGATCTCTTTGGATGGACATTCTATTGTCCAATATGTTAGCTTTTCCTCTATGTTAGGACCTCTTCTGCCCATCTGATTTTGATGTGTAACACACCCTTGATATATGCAAAAACCCAGATTGAGAGTTCACCTGTTTACTACTCCTTCACTGTCCCAAACACCGTCGAATGCTTCAGAGAAAGGATTCTTAACTTTTTTGTGTAACATGGAACTGTTTTTTGGCAGTATGTTAAAGCCTATGTACCTCTTCTCAGTATAATATTTTGCTACCTATATTCATACTTGAAGGAATGCATTTAGAGATTGATGAAAATAAAGCTGTAATTTCAATCCAGTCAAATTCTTAGATTCACTAAAACCTATTCATGAACTCCTTGGAAGTCTATCGATCCCAGGTTAACAGCCCCAACTTTAGAGTCTAGAGAATGACCCTAGAGTTAATAGTTAAGTGATAAATTCAGATTGTGAACAAACCTAAAAGGACATTTGTTCTTTAATTTGTCACGAAATCCCTAGAAACTAATAGTTGCCTGGGCAGAAGAGTGAGCCTCTATTCACTGGGGAAGTCTCCCCAAGGCAATGAGAGCCCCTCCCTATGAGAACAGACCCAATAAATTGACAAAGGCAACCCTGGGATGAACTAGCCTTTCTTCTTTACTTCTCAAACAATTACAATATTCAAAGATCTGGGAGCAAAAATACATATTTTTATATATATATATATATATATATACAAATAATACCTTGCTTTCCTATGACTTCTGTCCTACAGTCCCTTGGCTGAAAGGAAAATTTATAAAATACACATCAGAAATTGGACCTTTCCTGTATAAACAAGGGAAACTAAGAAGCCATCTTTTTTGCTGGCCTTCCTTTTTTCACTGGCAGTCCTGTGAGCTAATTTGCAAACCCAAGCAGTTACCCAGATAGCTGATGGAGATCAGCCTTTACACAGACCTGAAAACTGGCTATATATAATTTTCATTCTTCCTGATGTCTCAGTTGACTGTAAAGATTATCTATTCATAAATCTGATTTTGTTCATAGACATTCCTTTACTAGTGTTGGCACTGATTTGTCACAAACCACTCATTTAGAAAGATATTTGTTAAAAAAAACAACAACAACAAACATTTGTTGCTAACAGTAGGAAGTAAATGGGTAGGAAAGTTTTTTATCAAGTCTCCATTTTGAGAGAAATCCTACAGATAGAGAAAATAGCACTAAGTAACCATCTGTTTCTGAGGTCCTATTCTCTTTTGTTATAAGGGCTATGGATGAAGTTCTCTGAGGTCTCTTTCATCTGTAACATTTCATATTCTAATAATTAACATTTTGGGCAGAAAAATTACAAAATTGGGTTGGACAAGCTAAGAGTTCATGTTTCTATTATGCTGGTCAGTGTTACTCTGGAAATATTATCATGGAATGGAATGTTAAATTTCACATTATTAGGAAAGTTTCAAGAGCATGTTCATGTCTTCTTTCCATGGAGAGGGAAGAAGAGATTTGGGACTGGAGCTTGGAAATGAATAAGTGGCTAATAATTAACATAAATCAACAAAGTAGAATGAAGAAAATATGTATTTTTGTTTGAAAGATTAAGGGACTGGGAACTAATTGTCAAATGATAGAATGATAATTTTAACCATCTTTCAACATACAGATTGTGTCTCCCTACTTGATATTTTGTAGTGTAGCTGAAAAAGCAATAATTATTAAGTCCACGGCTCGAACATTACCTTTGCTACTTAATATTAATGAAACTCTCTAAATACTCTGGGCCTCAGGTTCTGTCTTTGTAAGATGAGTGAACTAGATGATCTCTAAGGCCTCTTCCAACGCTAAATCCTGTGAAATACTCCATTGGCAAAAACGTTAAGATCAGAAATAGCAAATATTGGAGAACCTGTTGGAAGAACTGAGAATGTGCCCTGTCATCTTGATGGGGAGAGGGGGAGGGAGGAAGCAGAGGTGGAGCATGTCCATCAGTTAGGGAATGGCTGAATAAATTCTGGCATACGGATGTCATGTAACATTGTGCTGTAAGGAATAACAAGGGCATGGCGTCCAAGAAACCTGGGAAGACTTGTGTGAACCAACGCAGAGTGAAGTGAGCAGAACCAGGAAAATAGAATTATACAGTAACAGTAACAGAGACAGGTCTGAAAGACGGAGGATTCTGGTGACGTGATTCCGAAGAACAGGTGACGCAGCGTGTTACCCACCGCCTGATCGAGAGGTGAGAGACTCGAAATGTGGAACAAAACATCATGTTGGACACCCAATGTCGGAATTCATTTTGCTTGGCTACACGTATTCATTGAAGTGGTTTTGTTTTTCTCTTTTCTTTTTCTATAAGCGTTAATTTTTAAAAGAAAATACTTTTAAAAAACAATTTGGAATTATACAAGAAAAGCCAGTAAAATGTTCATACCCTTTGTTCTAAAAATTCAGCTCTCAAGGAGGTCAAAGACTTTAAATAGAAAGGTCCCATATGTACCACAACAGTCATAGTTGTACTTTTTGTGCTGGCAGAATAAAGTTATTGCACATCAATTGTGACATAGCTGAAAATAATTGTGGATTTGTAAATGTAATGGGATAATATTTTACTCTTAAAGAATGGTGTTCAAAAAACAGAATTCAGAAAAAGATCAAAGGCTTATATGAATCCTAAAGAAGTCAGAATCAGGAAACAAATATCATGACATATAATGTAAATGAAAATATCGCTAAAAGATAACAGCCCACATGCAAGGACCAGGCTTGGTTCCAAAGGATAACCAATCAAACACTTCCAGAGGACTGCAACTACAGAATACTTAATTTATTGTTAGAGATCATTGCTGTGTTGATAAATTTTGCTGAACTAGTTTTGTTTGTCGTAAGTGAGCTCAAGTTGTTGTTTTGGGGGGGTTTGGGAGTTGTTGTTTTTTTTTATATAATAGTGCTGGAGCTTGTCCAGATCACTTAGGATGGAGGGACTAGCTTCTGAGAGAAGGCATTCTTCATTTCTCTTCCACTTGTGTGGGAGCATCCTCTTTTGACTGGCTATCCAGCCAGAACAGACTGTCTTTAAAACTGATGAACTGGGAAAGTTGCACTGTCTTTCCTGGGCTTTATTTTCTATGTGCTCTCTTTGTGCTCTTTTCCAGCGGGGTGTTCAGAGAAGGTGAGGCTCTCCCACAGTGCAAGTGCCATGAACTGAATGGTGAGGGGAGAATGGCTACCTTCCCCTGCCCTCCTTTGTACCCTGTGGTCCCAAGAAATGGGCTTGGTTGTGTTTACCTTGTTCTGTTTCATTTTTCCTTCTCGGTTTCAGGTGCAGAAGGTAGAACCCCCACTGGAGCTTGAATCATTGACTCATGGTGACCGCAGAGACAGGATTCCAGGCTGGGTTTTGCAGGCAGCCAACCTGGTAGGGAAGCCCTCGGAATCCAAAGTGCCTGAGACTCAAGTCCATGGGGGACTTTGGACTTGGAACTTGGGACTGTGCAATATAGGAACTGAGATAAGCTGTGAACCTCATCCTCCAAGCCTCCAATCTCTAGAGTATGAAGTGACTTTGATGGTAGAAGTGGTGGGGGGATTATGCCCTCTGTGTTGGAATATGTCTGTATATTTGTCATTATACCTTGAAGTGAATATTCCTTTGTAAAAGCTAATCTGACTGTCAATAAGCTAAACAGAGTTGGGGTACAAGGGAACCCTCTTCTGCAATTGAGAGATCACCATCAGAAGAGGCTAAAGCCAATGGTAGAGAGTCTAGACTTCCCCCAAAAAAACTCCCTTAAGAGTCCCACAAAGAACCTGGGATGGGGCAGGGACATGAAAGGTAGTGAAAGCCAGAGCAATCATTGTTTCATATCAGGTTTGTCGGAGACAAAATTGAGTCTCTCACATTTTCATAGACCCCTAAAAAGATTCTCTGCCCAGGACTTTTAATTTTAGATATCTTAAGACTTTTAGATCTTAAAGAAATTGACTTTTTTTTAGGCTGTAAATCAACAGTTGATTTTTTTTCCCGTTTTCAGATCTGTTGATTTAATTTTGTAAACTTTTTATTTATTGATTACTTGATTGTCTAAATACTGATACTTTCTGTATTACTGAGTCATATAAAGTATTGATAGGAAGTTTAATGGGACAAATCTGGAATCACTAGATTGCTACTGTCCATTAGAAATGTTCATATTTAGTTTTTACATTTAAGCAGACCTAGGCTATTTGCCTTTTGTGAGAGCACAATGCCCTACAACTTTTTAGGATAGGAATGTACGTAATATCAGTAAGTAGCTGATAGTCTTAGTTTCTTCTCCAATTGAGCCCACTCGTCTTCATGTCTATTTGAGTGATTCCAGTCAGTGTACTCTTGTAGTATCAAGGATCTGTGAGGGAAATTTATCTGCCCTTTGGAATCCTCATTCCTCACCCAAAATAGATTTACCTAGATTTCTATAGGGATCACTTATGGTATAGTTGGACCCCTGGACAATTCTGATGTGCCATGTGTAGGAAGGGACATTTCCCAGACCTCGGTTGGATGACCTTATACTCTGAGGGAATCATGGAAGTGTTTCTGCCCAAACCTGTTTACTCATGTGACATAGACGTGACACTTGGTTGACCCCAGGTCCCCAAACCCTACAGATAAAACTCCATGTTTGGAAGGCTTCTCCTCAAGGTGGGAAGCAACTTTTATTTGTCTTTGTTCTTTCCTTCGATTATGGATTGAGAAAAGCTGAGCAAGTAGAAATATTCAGTAAGCTTTGTGAAGTGGTTCTTATTTTGTTGAATCTACAAAACTTTGTATATGGCAAAGTTGTGATTTTCATCTTGACATGTGGGGTTGCATGTAATCGTGCAACTTTGGCTATTTTGAAACTTTACTATATGACACTGAGGGAAGCAAGTAAAAAGACTGTTATAGATATACCTCCCCAGAGAACTGTTCAGAGCCGGGAATGAGGATCATGTTCAAAATGTACCTACCCCTGCCTGTTTGCCAAGGACAACAGATTTCAAACAGGGTGTAACAAGTTGGAGCATACCCAAGTCACCTAAAATGGAGGCACCAGCTTCTAGAAGAAGATATTCTTCATTCCTCTACCACTTGTGTGGGAGCACCCTCCTTCAATTGGCTGCATAGTCAGAACAGGCTGTTGTCTTTAAAACTGCCAGATTGCTTTCTCCTATGTGTTCATTTCTTGCTAGATGTCTGGAAAGGGTGAAGTTTGCCCACAGTGAAGGTTCCATGAACTGAATTGGTGAGGGGGGAAGGGCTACCTTCCCCTGCTCTTTTTTATACCCTGAGGCCCTGAGAAATGCGCGTGGGGTATTTGCTATCTTATGTTTCATTTGTCCTCAGTTCCAAGTGCAGAAGGTAGATTCCCCACTGGAGCCTGAATCATTGATTCATGGTGACCTCAGAGACAGGATTCCAGACTGGATTTTCCAGCCCGCCAGCCTAGCAGTAAAGCCCTGAGAACCCAAGGTGCCTGAGACTCATGCCCAAGGGGGACTTTGGACTTAGAACTTGGGACTGTGCAATACAGGAACTGAGAGAAGCTGTGAACCTCATTCTCCAAGCCCTCTTTCTCAGAACATGAAGTGACGTTGATGGTAGAGAAGGGGGATTATGCCCCACATATTGGGGAGTATCTTTGAATATGTTACTATGCCTTTGAAGTGAATATTCCTTTGTAAAAGCTAATTTGGCTGTTATGTCATATAGAACTAGGGGACAAGGGAACCCCATCCTACAATTGAAGGGATATCATTGGGGGCTAAAGCCATGATAGAAAGCCTAGACTCCCCCCCAACTCTGAATCTGAGATGGGACAGGAAATAGGGGGAGTGAAATGTAATATACCTGGCTTTTAGACAATGGAGGCTTTGGTCATTAATGTTACATTTTGTTTGTTTTTTGTTTTAGAGGGAGCACATATATTGGTAAAAGACTGATATATTTTTAAAGACAATAATAAAATCTTTTTAAAAACAAGTATTCTTAGCTCACTGTGTTCCTTCTCTGAACAGCTATTATGCCTTATATAAATATTGTGTTCTCTTATTTGATCATATGCCATCTGATCATGTTCTCTGATTATTTACAATATTTAATCTGTCATGTGAGGTCTTTAAGATCAAGGACTATGTGCTACTGTATACTCTATTGTTAAAACACAAAAAACAAATGTTCTTTTTTTATTATTGCTAAAAAGATTTTTATTCTTTCTTTCTTTATTTTTAGTTTTCAACATTCATTTCCACAAAATTTTGAGTTCCAAATTTTCTCCCTATCTCTCTCCTCCCCCCACCCCAAAACATCTTGCATTCTGATTACCCTTTCCCCCAGTCTACTCTCCCTTCTATAACACCCCTCCCTTCCCTTATCACCCATCTTCTCTCTTTTGTTGTAGGGCAAGATAGATCTTTATATCCCATTAAAGATAGATCTTTATATCCCATTACCTGTATTTCTTATTTCTCAGTTACATACAAAAACAATTCTCAACATTTGTTCCTGAAATTTTGAGTCCCAAATTCTGTCCCTTCCTCCCTTCCCATCCATCCCCACTGAGAAGGCAAGCAATTCAGTATAGGCTATATATGTGTAGTTTTGCTAAAGACTTCCATAATAGTCATATTTCCCTCCATCCTATCCTGACCCACCATTTATTCTATTCTCTCTTTTGACCTTATCCTTCCCCAAAAGTGTTTACTTCTAATTATGCCCTTCCTCTCATTTGCTTTCCCTTCTATCATCCCCTCACACCCCACTTATCCCCCTCTCCCCTACCTTCCTGTAGTGTAAGATAGATTTTCATACCAAATTGAGTGTGCATGTTATTCCATCCTTAAGCCAAATGTGATGAGAATAAGCTTCACTTTTTCCCTCTCACCTTCCACTTTTCCCTCTCATTGAGAAAGTTTTTTCTGGCATTTTTTATGAGAGATGATTTACCCCATTCCATTTTTCCCTTTCTCCTCCCAGTATATTCCTCTCTCATCCCTTAATTTTATTTTTTTTAGATATCATCCCTTCCTAGTCAACTCAGCCTGTCCCCTCTGTCTATATATGTGTGTATAATCCCTCCAGCTACCCAAATACTGAGAAAAGTTTCAAGAGTTACAAATATCATCTTTCTATGTAGGAATATAAACAGTTCAGTTTTAGTAAGTCCCTTATGATTTCTATTTCCTGTTTACCTTTTCATGCTTTTCTTGATTCTTGCGTTTGAAAGTCAGATTTTCTATTCAGCTCTGGTCTTTTCATCAAGAATGCTTGAAAGTCCTCTATTTCATTGAATGACCATATTTTCCCTTGAAGTATTTTACTCAGTTTTTCTTGACTTCTGGAATATCATATTCCAAAGCCCTTCAATCCCTTATTGTAGAAGCTGCCAGATCCTCTGTTATCCTGATTGTATTTCCACAATACTCAAATTGTTTCTTTCTAGCTACTTGCAATACTTTCTCCTTGACCTGGGAACTCTAGGATTTGGCTACAATATTCCAAGGAGTTTTTCTTTTTGGATCTCTTTCAGGAGGTGATCGGTAGATTCTTTCAATATTTATTTTACCCTCTGGCTCCATAATGTCAGGTCAGTTTTCCTTGATAATTTCATGAAAGATGATGTCTAGGCTGTTTTTGTAATTATGGCTTTCAGGTACTCCCATAGTTTTTAAATGTTTCTGCTGGATCTGTTTTTCAGGTCAGTTGTTTTTCCAGCGAGATGTTTCAGATTATCTTCTATTTTTTCGTTCTTTTGATTTTGTTTTGTAATGTCTTGGTTTCTCATAAAGTCATTAGCTTCCATATGCTCAATTTTAATTTTTAAAGAACTATTTTTTTCAGTGAGATTTTGAACCTCCTTTTCCATTTGGCTAATTCTGCTCTTTAAAAGCAGTCTTCTCCTCATTGACTTTTTGGGCCTCTTTTGCCATTTGAGTTAGTCTAATTTTAAAGTTGTTATTTTCTTCAGCATTTTTTGGGTCTCCTTTAGCAAGCTGTTGACTTGCTTTTCATGATTTTCTTGCATCACTCTCATTTCTCTTCCCAGTTTTTCCTCCACCTCTCCTACTTGATTTTCAAAATCCTTTTTGAGCTCTTTCATGGCTTGAGACCATTGCATATTTATTTTAGAGGTTTTGCATGCAGAAGCCTTGACTTTTAGGTCTTCCTCTGGAGACCTAAATTGTTCCTCCTCATCTGAAAGGATGGAAGAAAATACCTGCTCACCAAGAAAGTAACCTTCTATTGTCTTATTCTTTTTCCCTTTTGGGGGCATTTTCCCAGCCTGTTACTTGACTTTTGGGTTCTTTGTCAAGAGGAGGGTATACTCTGGGGACCTGTAAGTTCTCAGTTCCTCCACAGTGGCCCAGTCAAGGGAGAGGAGTTTATTCCTTTCCTGGCCTACGCTCTGGTCTGTGAGCAGGATTCCCTCTCCAGAACCTCTACCAGCTCCACCATGCTAACCAGCACTCCTCCTCCCCCCAGTGTCCCTCCTCAGGGCTGAGATCCAAAGTAGCTGCTCAATTTCCCCAGGGCTTTGGGCCAGGGCTCCAACAATGGAAGCTGCCACTGCCTGGCGCCAAGGCTAGATCGCAGCATTCCTTTCTCACCCAAGTGAAAGAGCTTTCTCACTGACCTTTGAAGCTGTTTTTGGAGTTTGTGAGTTGAAGAATCTGGGACCCACAGCTGCTGCTGGTGGCATAGCACCTTGAAGTCCATTTTAGTCCTGTCCTTGCCATGGCAGGGCCCACACTGGGCTGCACTTCTCTCTACACCTATGCTGGGCTGCGCTTCGCTCCACCGATAAATACTCTTTAAATGCCAGGGACACTGGCCGCCTCTATGCTGCTTCTCATACAAGATCCTCTACTTAAGTATCTTTACTGGTTGTGTCCAAAGTCTGGAACTCTCTTCCTCATCTCTCTTGGCTTCTCTGACTTCCTTCAAATCCCAGCTAAGTCCCATCTTCTACAAGAAGCCTTTCCTGATCCCCTTTGATCTTCCCTTCATGATTAGCACCAACTTTCCTTGTGTTATCTTGTTTGTACATAGTTGTTTGCATGTGGTCTCCCTCATTAGGGAATTTCCTGAGAGCAGGAAATATCTTTTGCCTTTCGCCTTTCTTTGTATCCATAGTGCTTAGCACAGTGCCTGGCACATATTAGACTTTTAATAAGTACTTATTAACTGGCCAAATGTCAGTCAGCTCAGTTTAGAGGTACTGTTTAACTATTGATCCTCCCCATTCATAATCAGAACTAGTATCTAAAAGCCACTGGACCCAGAGGACCTGAGGTCAAAGCTGGCCTCAGCCCCTTTATAGGCTGGGCAAGTCACTTAACCTGTCTGCCTCAGTTTCCTCAACTGTAAAAATGAGACTACTACTTACCATGGTTGTTGTGATGAGCAAATGAGATGATATTTGTAAAGCATTTAGCGTGGTGTCAAGCACACAGTAGGGACTACATAAATGTTTCTTCCTTTTCCGACCCTGATATGATCATGCGTATGATCATGTATTTGGATATACACACATACATACACCTCTATGATCGTACACCAGACTTTTGAGTTTCTCCAGTAGCACTAGGGTATATGACTAGCTGAAAGAGAGGATCAGAGGACTGGCTTCTCACATTCTCCCTCTGCTTCCTTAAAGGCAACTAAAAAAAAAAAAAAGATTCACGTTGTAATTAACTTACAAAGCCTCTTCACACCTAGTCTAGACACATGGGACATTTTCTTTCTAATTGTTTTAGACTGCTCCAAGGGAGAAAAATAAGCCAACATCTCAGATGTTCTCAGGCACTCTGGTGAAAGGAATACATCTGACAATCACGTCAACCCAGTCTCTTAGTCTGCCTCCGCAGCACGATTCAGTCAATAAACCATTATTAAGTGCTTGCTCTGTGCCAGGCAATTTGCTAAGGGCTGAGGGTACAAAAAGAGGCAAAAGAGAACCCCTTTCTTCAAAGAGCTATCAATCTAATGGGGGAGATTAACACGCAAATATATATAAATAGGTTATATACTGGTTTAAGTAGGAAATAATTAAGAGAGTTGGGAATTAACTAGAATTAAGTGGAGTTAGAAAACATCAATTTTCCAGGAGTCTTCCTTCCCTATTTGCACTCCTCACTAGCATGAAACAACACAAGTCTCCAGGTTTAGGCTCCTCTGTCCTTTCCAGAGCCAGATAAGAGCTCTAAAAAACCCTCCAGGCTTTATTGGGTGGGGGAAGGGGTACCCCATTTCCTCTGGAGTCCCAGTTGGATACATCCAACTTGAGCCAGCTTCCACCAAACAACCCTGCCCTTCATATTGTAGGTATGTCCTGTCAATAAGGCTGGCTTACTTTACCAGGTTTCCTTGTACTAGACTGTATTCTGAACCTTCCTAAGGTAAGTCTCCCTTAAGAAAGTTTTCACATAATCATTATGGAAAATCCTTTTATTTCTTTGATCATCTAATTGTTATGGAGTTGCTTCTTCTTTGAGCAGATAGCTAGATCTACAAAAAAATTTTTTATACTGGTCAGTATTCTTTTTGACATTCATTCACTTCTCCAGTTTTAGTTCCTAAATTGGAGCTTTGTGCTAGAATCAGGCTGTGCTCCCTGCTGCACTTTTGGATGGAGTCGTCAGCCCTGTTAGATTTCAGCTTGGATTACCTGGGTTCCTGTAATGACCTCTACCTTCATTGGTTCAGCCCTCTTGGTTCACTGAGGTTTAGAGTAGTAGTTCTCCAAGATCTGGTATCTCAAAGATCTCTGGTATATCTGGACAGAGACATAAGGACCTCAGTCCTGCTGTGAGCACTGCAGCATGGAGCCAGTCACTGGCCACTACCCACTGCCACTTATTATAGCGCTTCCATAGAGTTCCTTTCCTACCCTGTTGTTTTCTGACCTCAGAAAGGGGAGAAGAGGTGAGGAAAGCCCCTTATTTTTTCTGCTTCCAGCCCCAGGAACTTGTAGGCTACATACATCACTTACTTATCTCTGGTCATTTTGGGAGGCTACCATACATGGGCACTGACTTTGCTTGGCAACTCCCTTTCCTATTACTCTAGGATTTCTGGTTGACCTCTCATACAGTTTTGGTGTAAAAGAATTTACTGTAATTTCTCATTTGATTTCTTTATCATTATTTGGTCTGTTGTGAACTTCTGGATTTTGCTGCAATAGGTGTGTGGAAACTGAGAAACTTACCTCTCTTTCAGGCAGCCATACTGGCTTGATAACTGTTAGTATTCTCAACATGGTAAATTGACAGGTAATAGAATGTAATCTATTTAAGGCTTTCAAAAAACATTTGATAAGGCTTGAAGCTATTTTTAAGAAAGAGTAAATAAGACGTTGGGCACAGTGGGTTGTTTCATTTTTTTTAATCCTGTAAAGGGAACTGACTTTGAAACAGTAAACAAAAGATATAAATTAAAATGATGACAAATCTCGATAAAGAAATATAAAGAGCAGAATTTCCCTAAGATCTGCAGTAAGGCTGCTGTTAACATATTTATAAGTGACCTGGAATTGGAAATGCAAATAGAAATTTCCAATTTTGTAGATAACTCTCAATTCTTCTAGTCAGTGAAGAGCCAAGTTAGCTTAGTAAACATACAGGTCAGGAGCTAGGGGCAACAAAGAGGTGTTAAACAACCAACTCTCCAGAGGTAAAAAAAAATGTACTCATGACACAATCCACAAAGCTCTGATGCATAGCATTTACCAATTTGTGAGGTATAAATGCTCACACTGAAAATTTAACAATTGGCTTACCCCGTCTGGCTTAAGCACAACCCTGGAAAGGTAAGTAGTTGAGAGACAGAAAGAGGCACACTTCTAACAAGGTGGTACATACTGGTGAGTTGGAAGAGTCAGGAAGATCAAGTGAGCAGAAGTAGTGGGGTCTGGAGGTAGTCAGTTCAGCAGACACTAAACAGTGGTGATGATGACGATGATGAGGATCATGATGATGATGGTGACAATGACGATGTCAGTAACGATGTGTGCTGAGATTGGGAGAGACACGATTTCAGATCAAACATATTCCTTGAACTCCTAAGGAACAGAGTCCCATCTTGCTTAACATCACTGAGCACCAATTTAAGCAGAGTCTATAATCTCGGAGAAGGAAATGGCAAACCTCTCCAGCATCTTTGCCAAGAAAACCCCAAATGAGATCACCAAGAGTCAGACGTGACTGAAATGTTTGCACAGCAACAAAAAATAATCTAGGAAGCCATGATAAGTGGCAGAAATAGGGAGAATAAGAAGTAAATACTATTGTGTATTCTTTTCATAGGGAAAACTGTGGAAGTGAGGTCATTAATGAGTACTTGGAATCAGAAAACAAAGGAAGGGGCATAATTTCAGACCCAGAGGAAGTGAGCATTGCTACCTAACCCTGCTCTATTTACCCGGCATTATAAGGTATATATCCCTGAGCACTTAGTAAACATGTGATTGATTAATTGATTTCCCACACATTCCAAACTGGGAAAAAAAAAACCTGTTGGTGGAGGGGGCTGTGTATGGTATAGTGTGATTATTGAGTAATTTTTTCCTGTATAATTCAAAATATTTTACACTGATAATAAATCACAATGTTAGAGTGCTTTGATTTGTGATGTACATTTATTACCATAGCCTGGTGAGGTAGATGGCATATCATTATCCTTTTTTTTATATATATAACAAACATTTATACCGTGCTTCAAATTTTACAAAGCACTTTACAAATATTTCATTTTATCCTAACATCAATGGCAGGAGAAAGGTGCTATTATTATCTCCTTTTTACAGATGAGGAAACTAACGTAGAGATTAAGTGATTTGCCCAGGGTCCTATTCTAGTGTCTAAGGCTAGATTTGAACCCGGTCTTCCTGACTTCGCCCATGCCACCCAGTTGCCGCTGCAGTGAAGAAACAGTTCAGTTCAACAAGAGTTAATGTTATGTAAATAACAAGCAAAAGTAAATGCCAAGACCAGGATTTGAACCCACTCTTCTGACTCCACATTCACTGCTCTTTACATTATACCACATTGTCTCTTATTGGCATGGTACTACTATGTTTTTTGGATAATTATGCCATTTTTCAGTTACAACTAAATTACACTATAGCATCGCTTGTTGTTATCTATTTGTAACTATACCTTAAATCAAATCATGTCCCCTAAAATACAACTATTTGTGATAAAAGCCTAGCATAGACTATATGATGTGGAACCTTGTCTCATTCTCTAGCACCAGTGTTATATAATGGGATAGTCTAATTATACAAAGGCATTTATGTCTGATTTTAAAAGTGTATTTAATATCATACAAGGTGAAAGGAATGATCAGATTTCTAGGTACCATTTAATTCACCTCCTTTTAATGTTAAAATCCTTGAATTATATATTCCTATAATAAATGCTACTATCCCTTGTATATTTCTTTTTTTAATCCCTAAAGTGTTATTTCTAGATCCCCCAAAACCCCATTCACATCTGGACATCTCAACCTTGTGCCAAGGTTTACAGGGCAAAGTCTCAGAGGGTTGGCATACCTAAGCTTTCTCAGGAAGACTTTATCCTCATTACAAACTCACCTAGACCAGAATACTGATTTCCAGCCAGTGGGGAAGTGTCTAACCCAGGGGTTGTGAACCTGCAGCCTTAAAGCCACACATGGCCTTCTAGGTCCTTGGGTTCAGCCTTTTGACTGAGTCCAAGTTTTACAGAATAAATCCTTTTATTAAGGGGATTTGTTCTGTGAAGTTTGTATTCAGTTAAAGTGCTCTACTTGAAGACCTAGAGGGCCACATGTGGCCTCAAGGTCACAGATTCCCCACCCTTGGTCTAAGCTATCCATGAGAGTATGTAGAGTGACCTGGGGAGGGGAAACAGGCCAAACATAATGGTTCCTCTGGCCACCTTCCCATGAGTGTCTGTGACACATGAAGAAGTGAGGGTCAGCTCATGGCTATCTCAAACAATTCAGTCATGCCCTTCTTTAACTTTGTAAACTTGAGCAGATCTAAGTCTCTCATCTCTTCAGCAAGCAAATAAATCAGCCCAAAGGTTCTGAAGTTGTGATTGGTCTGTTAACTACCAGCATGGACTCCATTCCTCCCTTCTTATGTCTTCCCAATACAGCTGTGACTGTATACCCAACATGGTAATACAGTACAACTCAGTACTATTCCTTATGATGTTACTGATCCAGTCAATCTTTCTTCATTTTGCAAACACCTCCAGCCAAGGTGATCATATAAAAACATTCCAGTGAAATCCTTTAGATTAACAGTGATGTGATTTAGACATAAAGGATGGTATTGTATACACATTAGTGGATACATGGAAGAAATTACTTGTCACATCTATGGATAGAAAAAGAGTTCATGGCCAAACAAGAGATAGGTCCACAAGAGGTAAAATGGATAATTTTGATGAAATAGAATTTAAAAATTTTTGCACAAATTTGAAGAAAAGCAAGAAAGTGGGGAAACCCTTGTCAGCAAAGTCCTCTGATAAAGGTCTAATTTTTAAAATATACAGGGCACTGAATCAAATTTACAAGAATAAGAGTCATTCTCTAATTGAGAAATGGTCAAAGTATATGAATAGGTACTTTTCAGAGGAAAAAAATTAAAACTACCAAGTCATATGAAAAAATGCTCAAAACATTCTGAGGCACCACCTCCCACTTATCATATTGGCTAAGATGACAAAAAGGGAAAATGACAATAGTATTCCATAATATCAGTTCATATACCATAATTAGCCATTCCCCTTGTTAGGCATCTCCTCAGTCTCCAATTCTTTGCCACTACAAAAAGAACCATTATAAATATTTTTGTACACATGGATCCTTTTCTTCTTTCTTTGTTCTCTTATGGATATAAGCATAGTAGGGATGTTTCTCGATCAAAGGGTATGCTGGACTAACATTAGTATATCTCTTTTCCTATGTCCTCTTAAACATTTGTCATTTTCCCTTTTTGTCATCTTAACCAATCTGATAGGTGTTTTAAGAAAATCACCTTTGGCATCTGAGTATAAGATAGATTCAAGTGTAGATATTTCAGGTAGGGAGGTCAATCAAAAAGCTATTGCAATAGTCTAGGTATGAGGGAACAAGGACCTTAGATAAGATGATGGCTATGTGAATGGAAAGGAGACAGACTCTAGAGAGATATTGAGAAAAAATTTAATAATTTAGCAACTGATCGGATTTTGGGGGATGAAAGAGAAAGGAGCTGAGGATGTCACTAAGATTACAAACCTAGGGATAGGAAGATGGTGGTGCCTTTGACAGTAATAGAAAAATTCAAAGGAAGGGAAAGTTTGGAAGGGAAGATAATGAGTTATATTTTGGACTTGCTGAGTTTGAGATGTCTATATAACATCCAGTTTGAAATGTTCAAAAGGCAGTTGGTGATACAGGATTGGTGTGCAGGAGAGAGACCCAGGCTAGATAAATAAATCAGGAAATCATTTGCATAGAAGGTCATTGATGAGATAAGAAAGTGAGTAAAAAAGGAAAAGAGCCCAGAACAATTACTTTAGGTTACCCACAGTTACTGAGCATGACATCTGTGAAAATCCAGAAAAAGAAATGAGGAATGGTTAGACAGATAACAGGAGAACCCAAACAGCAATATAAAGCGATTTTTGAAATATATTTTTTAAAAACACACAAATTTCTATCTTCTACAAGAAGCCTTTTCTGATCTCCCCCAGTGCTAAGCCTTCCCGCTGAGATTATCTTCAATTTATCCTGTATATATCTTTTCTGTATATAGTTGTTTGCATTTTCTCTCCCCCATTAGTCCGTGAGTTTCTTGAGAGCAGAATGTATTTTTACCTTTCTGTGTGTCTTCAATACTAAGAATCAGTGGATTCTGGTATGCAATAGGTACTTAATAAATGCTTCCTGACAGTATTCATTCTCACTATATCTCAAGTCTTAAAAGACCAGCAGGGTGTGCCAACTTCTATGAAGACCCACTACTCACTTTCTCCACTCTATCATAAATCAAGATTTATCCCTAGAGACAAGCCCAGCCCTCAGGAATCCACGTCGGCACAACCACAAAAATTGTGGAGTCACCACTTGGACGCACCTAAAAACCAACAAACTTCTGGGGATCTGAACCTAAACACACCCTCAAAAACACAGGGACTCAGATTCCACAAAATTGCATCACTTTAATAACTCTCTCTCTTTGATTTTGATTTACCACATTAGTCACTTGAAACATCACATTAACTATCTTCCCTGAACTCTCCATACTGCATACCTAAAAGCTGGGCCTACTCCACCAATTACCAGCGTCAGAAGAACATTCAGACCACACCTGTATAGCCCAGGGTGGAGGAGATCTAATTAACAACCCTGAACAGCAGCTTTCCTGTGACTCAAGCACACCCCTGTTCCTCTTCACAGTCTACCACTGGCTCCCTGAAGGGGTGGAAGACATACTCCATTCTAGATCATTGAATGAGCTGAAGCTAGTGCCTGTCTTTCACTACTAAGGCTTTAATCCTCTGCTGTCAGATGGGGTAGGGGGTTATATTTGATGTTCTTTCAGACCCTTTGAACTCTAAATGATGGTATAGTCCAAAGCATTGGATTTGGTAGAGGGAGAGGGGACCCTGTCTCTGTTACTTACTACTGTGATTGTCATTGAGTATCTCTTGAGTCTTAATTTCATCTTTAAAATTGGGGGGCAGGGATGGGGGAAAGGGGGTTGCACTAGAAGATCTCTGAGGTTACGTAACTTCCAGTTCTAATCTATAACCCCAAAATCTAGATAATTATAACTTACAATATTACCTGACCAGTGCATTGGAGAGGTGAAAAACAAAACATTACATGAGTTCTGAAGAATGTCTGTAATGTCAGAGGGAATCGGAAGACTTCATGGAGTTAATAGCATTTGAGTTGAGCTTTGAAGAACTGGAGGGAATTCAGTAGCTTAGAAAGCCTCAGTGTGAACAAGAGCATGGAAGCAAGTGACAGCAGGGTATTTTTCAGGAGACAGAAAACAGTTGCCTTCATCAACAAGCTGAAGACCCCACTCTTCCATATTAGGCCATAATATAGAGCCAGTGGAAGGGCATAACATGAGATACAACTGGAAAAGTATGCTAGTACAGATGGGTGAGGGTCTTAAAAGACAGTCAAAATAGTTTCAACTTTATTTGGCAGGCAAGAAGGTGATAGTGAAGATTTTTGAGTAGTGGAATGACATGAACAGATCACCAACAGCAGCAGCAAGTTTATATAGCGCTATAAAGTCTGCAGGGCACATCACAAGCATTACCTAATTTCATCCTCATAACAACTATGGGAAGGAAGTCCTCATTTCACAGATGAGGAAATTGAGACAGAAGTTAAATTTGAAGTCAGGTCTTCTTAAATGAAGGATGACCTGGGGATGGGAAACCTTATTTGACCTCCTTTTCTTCAAGGTATCTATTTCCTACTTTGCTGGTGGTAGTGAGTCATTTTGTGACTCCATTTGGGATTTTCTTGGCAAAGATATTGGAGTGGTTTGGATCATACGGCTAGTAAGTATCTTGTCTGAGGCTGCATTTGAACTCATGAAGATAAGTCTTCCTGATTCCAAGGCCAGTGCTCGATCCACTACCCAGTTTCGTGCTTTGGGTGGATTCCTTCTTTTACTGTAATCTCTTATCTTGTATCATAAACAGGTCATTATATATGTAAAAAAAGATAGGAACTATGCAATTACTATACTAAATGAGTCCAAGTCCCTGCCCTGAGGATAAAGAGCAGTGACAAACCCTGACATAGACAAAATAAAAAAATGACAGAGGGAGCATCGTTCTGGGGCACTCTCTCCTCTTCTTGGGATTGACTTCTGGGAATTTAAGAAGCTGTTGAATTTGCTATTTTTAGTTCTGATTGGTTCAACATAAAGAAACTTGTTTACTGCCTTTTATATATAAAAGCATTCTCTGAAAAACTCAAAGTACTTTTCAGATTTTTATCTTATTAATCCCTATGATAACCCTGTAAGGGAATTATGATTCAAAGGTTTCCATTATCCAAGTCCATGAGGTTTTAGAAGCCAACTTTGTTTGCCTGTGGTTACCTGCCTGTCTTGACTTAATTCATAAATTTATAGTGTTCTTTGAGTATAAGAAGTTAAACCCCAAATCTTGGCTTACTGGTAATCATCAATCATTCTCAGGTACAGATTCAGTTTTCTACTAAGAGATTTGTAGAGAAAATAAGATACTGACATACAAAAAATGAAAAGTATTAAAAATGTAAGTGGGAAGGCAAAGTTGGGATGAATTGCTGTATAATTATTAAAGGAGCAGATATTCATCAATGAACAACTACTGTTTGAGTGCCAGCAATGTGGAAGGTTCTTAAGAATCAGTAAGTAGTCAGGTCTGCACACGCATTGTGGAAATAATGCCATTGAGTTCGAATCAATTCAACAAACATTTATTAAATACCAGCCTCGTGTAAGGTATTGCTGTAAATGTTATATATGTAAAATAACAGAAGTGTAAAAAAATTAGGATAGAGTTCATCCCTGGAAAAACAGGCTAAATGGTATAGGAGGAATAAATAGTATAGCCCAGTTCTCCTCCACAACTACTCCAACGAAGTGCCAGATCAAATATTAATCCGGAAATCCAAGGAGAAAACACATTGAACCATTTTTCTATCCCAGGGAGCAGGAACAGAAACAAGCTTGCAGGTGTGTTGCTCTGACCTTAGAGCTGGATTACAAATATAGTTTGGATTTAGGAGGGCAACTGGGACTAGGCTGGAGGCTGACTTGTGGCTACATTCCAGGGAAAGGAAGGAGCTGTACTGTGGACCCAGTGTGGACTTAGGAGGGTACCTGCAGCTAGGGGTAGGGCAAGAAGTAATTATAATCCATTCAGCAAATCAGGCTCAAACCTAACCTGAGGCTATGTACTTGGTAGGAAGCAGGTATGGAAGCAAGCAGTGACTCAAGAGTGTCATGTATTCAGCTCCCAATCTGATCTGAAACCTTCAATTGAATGATTAGGGCAAAGAGCTCAGACCAAGTAGGACCTTCCACCTAGCTGGATCTCTGAGGAGGCAAATCTACAGTTGTGTCATCCAGGCATGGGTCACAAACTTGCAAAAGTTCTGACCAGGGTAGAAGTGATAATATTTCAGTCTAGACCAAAGTGCTTAAGGTACACTGAAAGTTTTTTGGTCCCCAGCCTGACCAAGTATCCTGAAATACTTAAAAAGCATTCAGTATCAGAGAAAACTGCAATAGGAATGTTTGAGAATACAAAGCAAGACTAAACGATGCCCTGACATTCTGTCCAGAAGTGCTCAAAGCCTGGCTGTATCATAACAATTCAAATAAAGCAGGAATAATGAGTAAACAAAAGATTCCCATAATGAAGAACTAAATATGATGCCAGAGATGCCCAATACACAAATCCAGAAGAAGAAAATAACTCCAAAATGATTACAAGCAAAGCCCCAAAGGAAAACATAGCTTGGCAACTTGGTCAAGTAGAATTCCTGGAAGATATGAAGCAAGTGATTGGGTTTTTTTTAAAGATTTAAGATTATATTGTAAATGAAATTCAAATGCTCAATGAAGGAATTAGTAAAAAAAAAAAAAAAACAGCTTTGGAGGAAGTGAAAGTTGTATCAGTAGTTTAATATTATGAGGTACAGGGGCATCCAGATGGCAGAGAAGATAGAGCACTGACCCATCAGGAGGAACTAAGTTCAAATCCAGTCTCATAACTTAACACAGTTTTACTAGCTATGTGACCCTGGGAAACTCATTTAACTCCAACTGCCTTGCCAAACTAGATAGATATACAAGTATATACACATATATAGATAGATATAAAGAAGTACAAAACTTCACCCAAGTAATAGACTTCTTGAACATAAAATGGATGAAACAAAAATTAATGATTCCATGAATAATAAATATTAAAGTCAAAGATTGAAGAAAATGGAAGAAGATGTAAAGTATCTCTTATAAAAAAATAACTAACCTGAAAAACAGATCCAGGAGAGCCAGTTTAAAAATCATGAGACTACCTGAAAACCATGACCAAAAATAGAACCTGGATATCATACTTTTAAGAAATCATGAAAGAAAACTGCCCGGATCTCTAAGAATTAGAAAGCAAAGTGAAAATATAAAGAACCACCGGTCACCCCTAGAAAGAATCCCCAAAATGAAAGCACTCAGAATATCATAGCTGAAATCCAGGTCAAATAAAAAGTACTTCAGACATGAAGAAAGAGTTTAAGTACTATAGAATTAGTCAGGATTACACAAGATTTATCAACTACCTCCAAAAGGGAACACAGAACTTGGAATACAGCATTCCAAAAGGCAGAAGATATAAGGTATAACCAAAAAACACAGCAAAACTGAATTAAAAACGGGGGAAATTGACCTTTAGTGAAGTAGAAAACTGAAGCAAGACTTCCTGATGAAAAGAATAGAACTGAATAGAAGCTTTTAAATAACAAGCATAGCACTCACAAGAAACATTCAATGGTAAATATAAGTGTTCAGTGGGAAAGGAATATAGAAAGGTGAAACATTTACATTCTCTCATAGGGATCTGATAAAAGTGTTCCCTGAGAATTATAATGTCATAAGGGATCATAAAAGGATTTAAGTGAGACAGAGGGTCTGGGGGTGGTTTTATAATTTGACAAGTTTAAAATAAGGAAAGAAAGGGAATCAATGTGGTAAGAAAAGGGGAAATGATGAACTTGTCTCACAAAAGGTGGGTGCATAAGTAGAAGACTATACAAACAAGAAGGGAAGAGGAATGAGTGTTTTTCACCATAATCAGAGGAGACCAGAACAAACACACACACAAAATCTGGTATAGAAAAACCAACTCAATGGGGAAATGGAAAGAAATAGGGAGAGATGAAGGTAGAATATGGAATGGGGGGGCATAGTTTAAAGGAAATGTTTATCATTAGCAGGACAAACTCAGAGTGCAGGGCATAAATAGCAGTTTAAAAAGAAATCAGGGTATGAACCTGTGATTGCATTAAGCATAAAGCACTATGCTAAATTCACTCCTTCCTCGGTATCTTCCTTTACAAAGAAGTAAAGAGGGGTAAGAAGTGAAGAGACAGAAAAAGAATAAAAAAAAATTACAGACATAATTGCTATCATTGATTTTAAACAGAATAAACACCCACCACACCACAAAGCAGTAATCATCAAAATAATCTGGTACTTATTTTAAAATAGAGGTTAACCAGTGAAACAAGAAAGTTCACAATATGTTAGACTAATCTCATAATCTAGTTAGCATTCAGCAAGCCCAGGGATGATAGCTACAGGACTCACTATTCAACAAAAACTGCTATGAAAACTGAAAATCAGTCTGGCAGAAATTAGGTTTAGACACAGACCTCAACACCGTGTACCAATGGTTAGTTCCAAATAGGACATATGACTTGAAATATCTTGTTTTGTCTTCTATTAGAATGTAAAGTCCTTCACAGGAAGAAAATGAGCAGCTTTCTGTTTGTATCCCCAGTATTTAACATTGTTTTGCATACAACGAGTGCTCAATAAATATTTTTCAATTCAATTTAATTAGTACTGACTCCCCAAACACAGGATCTAATACTAATGTCTATTCTTGATGCACAATCAGTGCTTTGGGGCTCAGACTTCACCTTTTCCATGCTCATTGTAAACCTGTCTCTTGCTCCACTTGTATCCTCAGTTTGATCCCTTCCAGACTCTACCAGGTAGTAACATTATTACCCTCTTCCCTTACACCTTCGTATCTGGCTCCCTCTCTTCTAGCCACTTGTCTCTCCCTACAAGCCTACTTCCCTATCCTAAGAAAATCTTCCCACAGATCTTGCTAGTCTTTCCAGCTACTGTTCTATTTCTTCCTTCCCTTCACTGCCAAGCTTCTTTAAAAAGGAGCATCTATAGATTCCATTTTCCCACACCTCACCTTTGCAATCTGGCTTCCATCCCTACTATATTCCTAAAATTCATCTCTAAAGGTCACTAGTAACTTCATTGTCCAATCACAGGATTATAGTATTTCAGAGTGGGAAGGCACTTCAGAGACTATACAGTACACCTTGCACCTGAATAAGAATCTCCTCTCTTATCATCTTCAGCAAATGATTATCCATCCTTTTGTTGAAAACTTCCAGAAGGAGGAAACGATTACCTCTTTGGGAAACCCACTGGACTTTTGAATAGTTCTGCTAGCAAGTTTTTTGATAGGAAAGACCAAAGGCCTTTTGCTCTCTCCTTATCTTCTTTGACTTCTCAGTGGCTTTTGACACTATCAACCACCTTATCTTTCCTAAAACTTCTTTCTTCCATGGTTTCCATCAAAGTGCATAGATCCATCTCAAAGTCATCATCTTCCTTACCTGTATTCCCTACACATCCCTTCCCATCATAGACACACCACTAGCTACCTACTTATGGAACTACCCACTCATTGAACAGGACAGCAGAGTAGTACACGGGTTACTGAAGAAGACTCTGTCTGGGTTTTGTTGTTGTTCTTATTTTAGTTCTTGGGGAGTTATTATGTACAGGGGACGCGAGTCTATATATGGGTATGTATGTGTGTATCTGTGTGAAAGTATGCTTGACATGTATTTGTGGTAGGTATGTTTGTACAAGTATGTGACCTGTGTGTCAGAGACAGAGAGAATGAGTATGTGCATGTGCACCTTCTTTGGCTACTTCCGTCTCCTTCAATTACTTTTTCCTTCTCCCAGCTCCTTTTTGTTGGAAATCCTCAAGGCTTTGTTCTTGACCTTTTCTCTTTTTTCTATACCATCTCTCTTGGTACTGTCATCTTCTCTCTCATAACTTCAATGCTATGCAAAAGATCTATATCCCCTTGTGCCAGTCTCATATCTCCAAACTGCTAACTGGATACCTCCACCTGAATGTGTTGCCACCATCTTAAATTTAGATTGTCTAAAAGTGAATTCATCATCTTCCTGATCATTCTTCCTACTGACTTCTGGAATTGTTCCTATTTCTGACAACATCACCCTCTTTTCAATTAGTTTAGAAGATTCAGGGTCAGTCATCTTTGATTCCTTTTTCTCCTCAGTTCACATATCCAAATCAGTTTCCAAGTCTTGAATTTACCTATGAAGTACCAAGGAGTTTGTGGAGCATAATGTATCAGAGACATGGATCTTTACTAGATGCCAGGGTTTCCTCCCCTACTTTGATGAAGCTGCCAGTTCCTGCCCACCCTCCTTTATGTCTTTCACTCATTGACAAATAGCCCAGGGAAATTGTCTTACTTCATCCAGTTGACTCTGAAGAAGGTTAAAGTCAGAAAGGCAAATGAAAAGATAATAAAGGCTTTTCCAAACCCCAAAGACCTAGAGGGGTGCTGAGTAATAGTCACATTATCCCAGCCCTGGAGGATGGAGGAATTAAACTAAATAAATTCACCCCAAGTTAGCCAAGAATAGAAAACAAAGACTTGGTTAAGTAGAACAAATATTCTTAATGCCATCTAAGAAAAATCTTATATGTGTGTGTAAGATAGGACTGTAGAACTCCCCAAGATATGTGTATATGTAAATAATGGAGAGTCTCAAATACTCTGGGAGAATTCTGGCCTCTTAAGGGTAAAAAAGGTAAAACACTGTCAATTGAGGCATTAGTATGATCATTCCACTGGACTGCTGGTCAAGAAAAGCTGACCCTGGCAGTAACCAGCATCAACTTCCATGGCAATAATGGCCAGAAGACCCAAAATGCTTAATGGGAATGGGGGAGTGTGGTAGTAGAGAGATGGGCGACCAATGTGGAAATAAGCCAAGCTTTTAAAAACTACTGTAACCTGAAGCTTTTGGATGAATCTGCAAGCAAACTCTTACCAGTCTTTCTAAAATGAGTTCCAAAACCATGTTCTACTCATCAGATCAGATTAGACCAAAGAGAACATGAGGCTCCCTTCAAGTATTCAGAGATGACAGTCGCTCACCAAGCGTTTACGGAGTGATTGCAAAGCTCCAAGCACCGTGCTATGTACCAGATATACAAATACAAGGGGAAAAAAAGACAGTCATTGCCACTGAAGAACTTACATGGGGGGAAGACAGCACGTAAAAGGAAACTGAAAAGAGTAGTCCCAACATAGGGGTATGATAGAGAAAGACCAGAATACAACCTGGAGAAATGAAGACACAGTTGGCCTGGACACCTGGGAGGAGGGAGGGGCTGCAGGTGCAGAGGTCTCCTGGTATATAAATTCCAGGACTGGAGTGAGCATCCAGAATCAAGAGGCTTTCTGGTAGGGAAAAAAAAGCCCGGAAGACAAGCTAGAAGAGGAATTAGACGTTTTCTGCTTGGACCAAGGGGCAGAACTAGGCACGCAGATGGTCTGAGTTGCAGAAAGGCAGATTTAAATTTGACGAGAGGAAAACCTTCCTAACAATTAGAGTTATCTAAAGGTGGAATGGGCTAACTTGGGAGATAGGCGTTGTTTGTCCTTCATTCAGAAAGCAGACCAGGACATTAGAAAGACTATGCCTTGACTTGAAAGGGAATTAGATTTAAGTCAGGGAGGGCTGTGTAAGGTCCCCGGCTTCACTTTCTGCTCTGTGGCAGTTTGGGGCCAGTGGCAAGATATAGATCAGCAGGACTTGGAGATGGCCCCACTGGGACATAGGAGGTTCTCCATTAGTGGATGAGTACAAATGAAGATGAGATAATCAGTTTTTAGAGATGCCACAGAGGAAATTCCTTTTCAGCTCGAGGCTTGTGGTTTCCAAATTCCTTTAAACTTCTGACGTTCTGTAATTCTGCAATTTGTGTCAGTGTCTTCTCATTGGCCAGAAGGTTAACTGTGTATCCTTCTTAATTGGCATCTATTAATTTTAAAGGGACACTTCAAAATTTAGAGAAGCTCTATACAATTAGCTATGATTCTCCCCACTCAAAAAAATAGTCCTAACAAAATTCTGGGCTAAAGACCATAGATTTCAAACAGAAAAGGAAATTAAAGATCATCTAGTCCAATCCCTTGACTACAGATGACAAAACTGAGGCACAGAGAAATTAAGTGACTTGCCCTAAGGTGGGATTTAAGCCTCTGTCTTCCTGACTCCAAGTCCAGTTCCCTATCCACTAAACCATACTGTCTTTCACTGTGTCATAGATAGCAGCAGCACCAAAAATTGAACTCATCTCTTCTGATTCCAAATTCAGCACATTTTCTAGTGCTGTAGCACTACGTAGTAGAAAGAGCACTATACTTGAAGTGAGAAGGGCTTAATTCTGTCTGCTCCTGGCTCTGCTGTATAACCTCTGGCAGGTTACTTCAATCTTTTTTTGGGGGTGGGGGTCCACTTTCCTTATCTGTAAAATGAGGAATGTTGAACTAAATTCTCTCAGCTATTTTTCAGTTCCAAAATTTTCTAAATTTTCAGTATTATTTTTAAAACAAAAGCAACAAAAATAGATGTTTGTTTACACGTTCTTTACATGTTACTACTTAGTTATAACTAGAAATTTCTAATATGGCTCTGGATATATTGATGGGCTTTTAAGTATATTAGCTAACTTGTCCTAATTTACTTCAGAATGACTAGAGATAGAGGAAAGAAGAATGTATGTTCATAAAAGAGAGTTCAGTGATTTAATTCAACAATAGCAACAAAATAACACTTGTAGAAATTGGCCATAGCCACCAAGGCTGGTTCCAAAATTTCTTCCTCTTGTGCCAGATCAGCTAGGTATCTAGAACAGGGAGACCACCAAATATGGCCACTAGTGGTGCACTCACCACCTCTGAATTCTCAAGGACACATTCAAGGAACTAACTGATTTTTTCATTTTCAAAAAAGTTTTAGTTTTTAAGGGAAAAAACCCTTAAAAAAGTAAGACAGCAAAAACACAGGAATGGCGAAATCTTACCATTTTCTGATCTAAACTTAACTCTAACCACAGATTGACTAGACTAACACAGCTTATAGGGCACCTTGGTTCTACTTCCTTACCTTCATTTTAATCATTGCCAAGGGAAGACCTCCTTTTCAGCTCTTCAGAGCTTTCCTTTCTTTGATAGCTACACCTCCCCTACTTTTAAAGATTGAAAAGATACCAGAAAGATAGAGGATGCTGTTCAGGATTTGTTGAAGGAACTAGGAGGAACTCAGCCAAGAGAAAAGTTGGGTTGGGGGTATAGGGTGGAGTAAAAGGCTTTGAGAACAGACTGATAGCTGCCTTCAGGCATTTGAAGAATTCATGTAGAATAGGCACTGAACTTTTTCTGTTTAGTTCCAAGAGGCAAGAACTAAGAGGAATGGGTTAAGTATTACTAAGAAAAAAGAAATTAATATTTTACTCCTCACTTCAGCCACAAGTCTACCAGAAATAATTTAAAGAATTTAACATTAGAGAAACATGGAAAAAATCATGTATCTGATCCATGGGTAGGTGAAAGTTCATGACCAAACAGAATAAAGGGGATCATAAAAGACAAAATGGATAATTTCATTACATAAAATTTAAGAGGTTTTTCACAAATACATCTAAAAAACTAAGATGAAAAGAGAAACAATTAACTGAAAAAAAATCTTTGTGTTCAATTTCTCTGATAAAGGTCTTATTTCCAAGCTATATAAGAAAATGATTCAAATTTATGAGGAAAAAAAAGCCATTCCCAGTTGACAAATGGTCTAAGGATACAAGCAGGTAATTTTCAAAGGGGGGAAAAAACTTAGGTTTTCTATAGCTATGTAAGAAAAAAATGTTCCAAATCACTAATAATTAGAGAAATATAAATTAAAGAAATTCTGACATTTTGTCTTACAGATATCGAGATTGGCAAAGATGACAAAAAAATTAAGTAAAAAATGTTACAGAGGCTGTGAGAAAACAGGCACACTTGATGCCCTTTCAGAGGGCCTGGGAATGAGTTCAACCATTCTGGGAAACAATGTGGAATCGTGCCAAAAAAAATTATTAAACAATGCATGCCCTTTGACCCTGTTATACACTGATTGCCTGTACCCAAAAGAGATTGGAGAAAGAGCAACAGGTCCCTTGTTTACAAAAATATTTGTAACCATTTTTTTGTGATAGCAAAAACAAAAAAAACCCCAGAAATTAAGAGGATATCCAATAATTGAGGAATGGCTGAATAAGTTGTGGGATAAGAAACGGAAACTGGGGACATGGTGGCAAAAGTAAAGAAGCTCAAAATGATCACAGTCACATGAGAAATGAGATGTCTAAGGAGATGTGGCTTGCAGGGAGGCAAGAATAAGTATCTGTTCTCTTCTCCTTACCCTTCTCCAAGGAAAGCTTTGATTTCTGCCAGGATGGAAAACAAGAGCATGGGGCCACCCTGTTCTTAGAGAGGGCACTGAACTAAAATTATATGTATCTGCTCTTACCCATTAGGGGGAAGTAGTTTTAAGTTCCAGCTGCACTTTTAATCATTACTGCTTAACAGGGAAGGAGTGCATCAGGCTGTACACCCAAGGCTTGATTCTCTTTCCATCAGATGCCAGTTTTACAATGAACACCCATAGGAAATAGCAAGTAAACCTATTTATCCGAACAGAAATAAGAGGAAGTACACAAACAAGAATGCATGATAGATAATACAGAGTGAATGAGGTCTCCCACTGGGAGTGAGATAATTCATATCAACCCAGAAAGAGAATCTCAGATCCCACCCAAAGGATAATTTTCCAAAGTCTCTAGTATAGCAAGCTGGGATAGGAACTTGATAGACTGCTACCTTCTTCCTAGAGTCTTTCTTGACTTTCAGCAACATGAAGAGAGGTTGAAATGTCAGATCTTCTCTCTTGAAGCCAGAAAAGCCTGGATTTCTTTTTTCTCCAGCTCTAACTCTGCTTGCCCTTCACACAGGTGTGGATGTTGAGTAATCAGTCTCTACCAATATGGAGAGAGTCCCATACAATTGGCCCTTTGAGTCAATGGCAGTATACAGCCATTGAAGGATATGGTTTAACTTACTTGTTACAAGAAATTTATTTTCTCCTTTGCTTTTTTTTTTCCAGTGTGGTAGGGAGCAAGGAGAGAGAGAATACACATTTCTGTGCATTTAAAAAAAATTTTTTTTCACAGATGTGAAATATAGTATGAACTTTCAGATGAGATCACTGTATAATTAGTTTTACCCAACTCTACCTTGTTACAAGACACTTCTCCTGTGGGTAATATCAGCAAATGTATGTGATATAAAAACAAAGCATCAAAAAAGCTGAAAGTGAAAAAACAATTTAACATTCAAATTCAAGCAATTCCAGTTGAGAGAAATATTAGAACTCTGCCCTCCCCCCATTCTCCCTCAGGCCCTGGGACATCTCTCTACCTGAGACAATTTATTTAGAGGAATCTTGAACAAGGAAAAGTTCACAATATGTTAAAATAAAGTTGGAATGGAGCCACCATTCTAGAACAATCACCACTTCATTTTTCCCTTCTCTCCTCGAGGACTGAAAGGGTTTCATTGTTGTTGTTGAGACATGACCATGACCCCATGAACCATAGCACACCAATGCTGTCCCTGAGGCTTTCTTGGCAAAACTACTGCAGCAGTTTTGCTATTTCCTTTTCCACTGACTTAAGGCAAATAGAGGTTTAATGACATGTCCAGGGACACACAGCTAATAAATGTCTGAGGCTGGATTTGAACTCAGGTCTTCTAGGCCCAGTATGCCCAAGTCATCTGACGCCTCCTTTATCTCGATAGCCTTTGTGAATGGAGAAGAGGGAAGAGAGCACAGCCTTTAGGAGGGTCCAGTCACTTAGAGATCCCAGTCACTAATAGGTATTTTTGTTTAAGTTTGGTTACCATCCTTAGTCCATTTTTCTTGACCGTCTGAAGTACTTTTCCTAAAAGGAAAGATCTGGAAAAGGTTTTGGGCCTAGGGAATGTTATTGCTTAACATCATCAGATGAATTTAAAAGGAGATTTCAATGTGCTTCTTGCCCTTCCTAAAAGTTAGGGCTGTCCAAAAGTAAAATAGACTTGTCAACCTATTGACCACTTGTCAACATTCAAGGATATTATAGAGGATATTTCTGTTCAAGTATGCATTTGAGAAGAAGGGAAGAGAAGGCTTGGGACTCTGAGAGAGTTGGAATAACAAGTTAATCAAGAAAGAATAAAAGGACATCCTAGGACTTGTGAGGACCCAGTTGAAATATAATTTAATTGAACATGAATTTGTAGTGACTTTTCTGAGTTTCATTGCTTTTGCTTTCTATCAGTTTCTTAATTTTCCTTTAGTTTCTTTTGAAAAAAAAATTTTAAAACTCAATCTTCCTCTAAAACTGGTTGAATTTGTTTCCTCTACAACACCTTGATGACTACTGAGGTCCCAAGCCAGAGATTTCATGATTTTCCTGCTTAATGGAATAACTAATGTTTAATTGCCTGATGCCAAAAGCCTCTTGCAAGAAGAAGCATTCGTTTGAGATTTAAGAATTTATTTGAGGATCCATTCTTGATTTTGTGTTTGTTGACATTTAGTTGAACATTTAAAAATCATTCACATTTTGATATTAATAGCTACCTTTATATAATGTTTTAATGCTTACAAAGCCGTTTACATATGTTAACTCACCTAACCCTCACAACAGCACTTGTGATATAGGTGATATTATTATTTCCATTTTACAGATAAGGAAACTGAAGCACAGAGATGCTAAGTGACTCACCCAGGGTCACACAGCTTGATAGTGTCAGAGTCAGGTTTCACATTCAGATCTTCCTAACTAATTTCCTGACTTAAGGACCTGCCTTCTACCCACTGCTTCACCACTTAGCTGCCTCATCCTTTGATGAATCTGTGACCTCATTCCATTGGGCACTCCTAATAGAACACAACCCATCTTATTTTTCTCCTCCTTTTCCATACTTATCTTTGTCTGCCAGATGAATTCCTCTAGTTCTTCTCATATCACCATGGTACCAACACACTATTTGAGCTTTCCATCTGTTGTCTGATTCTCAGTATACAACTAGAGCACTTCTTTTTCTGGTCATACATGTCCTTGACGATGCCTCTGATGACACATTTCTGAGCAAGGTATTATTAGTAATATGCACAGTCAACTTCATATCTGCCAGGCATCTTTCCATTGCCCTTTGGAAGACATGTCTTTTTAACTTCTCTGAGATCATGGTGTTATGTGATTTGTTGACATATAGCCTAAAGTACACTAAAATGTTCAATTCTTTGTTAGAAAGAGTAGTTCTCTAAGAAGAAGGAGAGAAGAACATAGGGAGGAAAGCAGGCAATGTAAAAATAAAATAATAATGATAACAACTAGGTTTTATAGGGCACTTTTAAGATTTGCAAAGCAATTTTCCATGTATTAGCCAGTCTGGTCCTCATTACAACCTTGGGAGATGGGAGTTATTATTTTTCCCCATTTTACAGATGAGGAAAGTGAACCTTTTAAATAAAAGGTTAAGTGACTTGCCTAGGGTCAGCTAAGGAAGTGTCTTAGGAAGGATTTGAATTTAGGTCTTCCCAACTCCAAGTTCAACATTCTATCCACTGGACCACCTAGCTGCCAAAAGATAACAATACAAATCTATTTTTCAAAGCTAAAATCCCACTTTCTGTAAGAAGTCTTTCTTGATCCCACCCAGTGCCAGCCCTCCCTCTGAAATCATCTTCAGCTTACCCTGTATATAGCTCATTTGTACATATTCTCTATGTTATCCCCTCCTTGGATTGGGAGCTCCTTGAAGGAAGAGACTGTTTTTGACTTTCTTTGTATCCCTGAGGCTTAGTATCTGGCATACAAATGTTTATTGATGACCTCATTTTAAACTGTTTAACTGGTGTCAAAAACTGTTGTAAAGAAATTATTATACTTAGATAACTTGGGGGGGGGGGGAACTAGGTGGCACAGTGGATAGAGCTCCAGGCCTGGAGTCAGGACCTGAGTTCAAATCTGACCTCAGACACTTACTAGCTGTGTGACCCTGAGCAAGTCACTTAACCCAGTTTGCCTCAGTTTCCTCATTTGTAAAATGAGCTGGAGAAGAAAATGGCAGACCACTCCAGTGTCTCTGCCAAGAAAATCCGAAATGGGGTCGTGAAGAGTCAGACATGACTGAAAAATGAATGAATAAAACACCTTAGAACTGGAACCAGACTTAGTACTCTGCCTTATCCGTCTTAAGAAAGCCAAGGACATCAGTCTCCCATAGAATCTTTTGAAAGCATATTCCAGTGGAGAAGGATTTATTAGAATGGGGAAAGGATACCCCTTTTGCCAAAGAGGAAGATGAAATAAGGTATCTAAAACTGTTCCTCTCTCTTTTAGTGAAATTGCCTAGAAGAACTGTGTCTGTTGAAAAAGCATCCTACTTCCTTATTCCATCTAAAATTATAACATAAATCTTCCCGCTTCTTGGTTTGTTTGTTTTTTTTTAATTATAACCAGTTTCACAGGGTAGTCAGTATTTGGGCCTAGGATGAGGTTGTATCAAGGTATGGGCATGTTCTAGATGGGGGTACTCTTTGGGCATACTCTGGGGAAGTAGCTGGTAGAAGCATTTGGGGGATTATGTTTTGCTTTTTTCCCCTAATATGATAGAGAAACTAAAGGAAGGCTCCAAGGATTCCCAAGAACTTGTCTTAACTTGAAATGTTTTGCACATATAGGAGTTAAGTATCCCGATTGTTGCAGCAATTGTATGTGAAGACCTTCCGATGTTGCCATTTAGATGATTTGCATGTTAGAATGCTTCCTAATTGAGCCAAACTGTAGAGAACCACAGGAGGAGAGATTTAGAACTTGAAAGGACTGGAGAGATCCTCTAGTCCAAAACACTTGCTTTGCAGATGAGGAAGCTGATGTTTCTTCAGAAGTTGTGACTTTACTCACCAGGGCAGTGAATTGATCCTCTGACCCAAGAAAATGTAGGGCACACAACTTCTCAGACCAGCCTTAATCACATTATCCTTGTAGAAAAACCAGTTGGTCAGTCAACAATCATTTATTAAGCACTTTCCATGTGCCAGGCACTGTGCTAAGTGCTAGGGAGACAAAGAAAGGGAAAATTAGTTCCCTGTTCTAGAGGAATTCACAGTCTAAGGAGGGAAGCAACTATGTAAAAATAAGTTATATACAGGATAAGTTGTGGGTTATTTAAGAGGGAAGGCAAAAGGCAGGAGCAGAGATAAGGAGGAAGAGCCTTCTAGGAATGGGGGAAGACAGCCAATGAAAATGCCAAAGAGACAGTACATGATGTTCAAAGAAGAGTCAGGAGGCCAGCGTCCCTAAATCCTGGAGTATGTAGTGGGAAGTTAAGTTCTAAGAAGCCTGGAATGGTAGGAAGGGCTTTAGGTTATGAAAGATGTTAACAAAGAGTAGATTTTATATTTGATCCTGAAGGCAATAGGGATCCAGTAGGGGTTATCAAACAGGGGCAGTAACACGGTCAGATCTTTGATTTAGGAAGATCACTTTGATAGCCAAGTGGAGTACAAGGTATAGTGGGGAGAGGCCTTAGGCAGGGAGACCAAACGGAAGGTTATTGTAATAGACCAGGTATGAAGTGGCCTCTATATAAATGTCATTATTATTTCAAATTGAGCAGAGAGGTGACGTGGTCGATAGAGTGCTGGCCTGGTGTCAGGAGGATTCATTTTAAGGAGTTGAAAACCAGCTTCAAACACCTACTATCTGTGTGATCCTGGGCAAATCACTTAACTCTACCTCAGTTTCCTCATCTTTAAAAATGAGCTGGAGGAGGAAAGGGCAAACCACTCCAGTATCTTTGCCAAGAAAACCCCAAATGGAGTCACAAAGAGTTAGATACGACTGCAACGCCTCAGCAACAACAAACATTATTTCAGATTAGGACTTCATTATATAGTCAGTCATGCTCATCATGATAATCATAGATTTACAGTCTCAGAGGATCTCAGATACCATCTGGTCCAGACTGATGCCCTTCAAGCCTTAGCTTGAAGATATTCAGCAAAAGGGACCTCCAGAGGCAGCACATACCACTTCCAAATAGCACCAGTTGTTATATTTGCCTTTTTAAAACTTAGACTCCTTGGCCCTAGTTTTCCTTTTAGGGACAATCAGAGCAAGTTTATCCCTCTTCATGACAGTTTTGCAGACAATTGCTTGACAGCTGTCACGTTCCCCCAAGTTGTCTTTTGTTCTCCTCAGTTAACACCCCAGATTTCTACACCTGATTTTTCTAGAACATGAACCCCTTATCACCCTCATTGCCTTCCCCGCACATCCCCCGGGTTGTCGATTTTGTTGTCCAGGTGTTTCAGTCATGCCTGACTCTCCATGACCCCATTTTGGAGTTTTCTTAGCAAAGATACTGCAGTGCTTTGCCATTTCCTTTTCAAGCTCATTTTACAAATGAAGAAACTGAGGCAAACAGAGTGATGACTTGCCCAGAGTCTCACAGCTAGTAAGTGTCTGAGCCCCAATTTGAACTCAGTAGGATGAGTCTTCCTGACTCCAGGCCTGGCGAGCGATACACTCTGTCGCTTATCTGCACTCAGCGATCCAGATGCATGTCTACCCATCCTATGTCCTGTAAATTCTCCAGAGGGGGAAATCCAGCCAACATGCTGGGAGCCTTCCTCTTAATGACATGATGGCCAGCGGTGAACCTTCAAGGCTTTTCCATTTCTCCTCCTTTCTTCTCCTGCACAATTTTTGGTTAGTTAATATGCTACAATCTTCACACACCCACTAAATGCCACGAGGTACAGTTTTTTCCATCTCCTCACTAGTTCTCAAAACTGTGCCTCCCAGTGTAGCCTGATATATCACTTTAGCTCTCTTGGCCATCCTGTCTCACTGTTCATTCATACTGGTCTTGAGGTTTGCTGAAATCCCCAGACTTTTCTTGAACCACTATATAACCATGTCTTCTCCACCTTGTACTTATGAAGTTGATTTTTGTAACTCTTTTTCAAGACTTTATATTTATCCCTACTAAATTTCATCTTATTTGATTCAACCCAATATTCCAGCCTGTCCTGGTATTTTTTTCATCCTGACTCTGAAGTATGCTAAGTATCCCTCCAAGCTTAAGGTCTTGTGTAAATATAATAAGCCTGCCATACATCCCTTGACCAAGTCACTGATAAAAATGTTAACCATCACAGCACCAAGCAGAGATTTCTGGAATGCTCCATTGAAGTCATCTTTTCAAGATGACTTTAAAGACTTTTTTTGGATCCAGCTATTGACGAGTTTTACACTGTCCTATTGTCTAACTCAAAATTTTCCATGGAAAACATGGAAAATAACATGAGAGACATGAGAGCACATGTTTGCTAAAAAAATCCAGGTAAATTAGATCTAAAGCATTTCTTCTGATCTACCAGTCTTGTTAATTGAATATTTATTGATTGAATTTGGAAAAAAAAAAGATAGAAAGCTAATCTGGCATGGCCTGTTCTTAGACCTGTAGGGTCTTTGTGGTTACTGCTTCCTTTTTTTTAGATATTTACTAACCATCACTTTAAAAATACATTCTAGAAAAAAACTGACCGAAAATGAAAATGACAGGCATTTGAGGGGTAGTAGGAAAACAAGCATATTAATGCACTGTTGGTGAAGGTGTGAATTGGGTCAGACCCTCTAGAAAGCAATATGAAACTATGACCTATCCCAGAAGTTGTAAGTTGTGCAGACGTTTTGACCCAGAAATACCACTAGGCCTGTGCTTCGAAGAGAACAAAGACAGGAAGAAGAGGCTCCGTATGTGCAAAAAATATTTATAGCAGCTCTTTTTGTGGAGGCAAAGAAATGAAAATTGAAGAAGTGCCAGTTAATTGGGGAATGGCTGAGCTGGGTAAGAAATGACAAAAGGAACTGTTTCAGAGAAATATGGGAAGATTTGTACAAACTGATGCAGAGGGAGATGAGTAGAACCAGGAGGAAAATTGATTGTAAATACAAACAGATTGAAAAGATTTAAAAACTTGGATCACTGCACTGATTCCAGAGACCCTATGAGGGGGCATGCTACTTATCTCCTGATCAAAAAGTGATGGATTCAGAATGGGGAAGAAGTGGACATGGACCATGGGAGAATGCAAGGGTTTCAAGGGTTTTGTTTTTCTTCTGGGGAGTGGGAGAGATGAGACAGAGTGAAAACAGATTTTTGTTCATGGAAAAAATTAAAATAAACCTTAAAAAATAATAATGCATTCCAGAATCTTTTTTCTTCTTTACTTTTTTAGGATTTGATCTGTGATTGCATTGATATAGGGAACTTACAGTAAGGAATCTTCCAGAACCAATACAGATCAGTACCTGCTCTATCACTTGTATAGACTTTTGGAGGGTTTCTTGAAAGTTATGACAGGTTGAATGACCTGCCTATAGTCACATAGCCAGTAAGTGTTACTAGAAAGATGGTTCTTTATCAGTATACCCTGAGGACTCTCTAGAATTTACTCCATTTATCCAAGTCAAGCGCAGTAGCCTGTGGCATAAAGATCACATTCTATTCACGTTTTGAAAAACCTGAACATCTGACCTTCTCTAATCCGTTGGTACTTTTACTATTTTTCACAATCTTGCAAAGGTCACCCTTCGTGGCTCAGTACTCATATCTAGTAATTCTTGCACTAGTCTAGGATGTAATCCATCTGGGCTAGATAACTAAAATATTCCTGAGGCATTGTAACATCCCAAGTTGCCTTCTAAATAAAATTCCTCTTAAACATTTTTCCATTTGTGACCCCTTTTCCCAGGAGGTATATAAAACAGGTACCCAAATCAAACATTTACTGATAATAAATCATAAAGAAACTTATTTTAAAACAATTCTTTGATATACATATTATTTTACCATTTATAAAAGACAAAAGCAAATTTGCATACTAATGAGATGGACGTGCTTGTTTATTTTACATAAAGAATTAAATCTTGGCAAAATATTTGACACTGCAGGACATGTAGCATCTTCACTGTTTTTCAGAGTTGATTGATATTTTGATTTTATAATCATCAATGCTGAGAACGGTGCTTTGCATAAATACATAGTACAAGATGGCAGAAGTCTCTTTGGGCCATATCATAAATTGTTGGAAATTCTGTCCTAATCCCAAGCCAAAATTCATTTAACAATTTTTTAGGGTACAAAAGTTTTAAATCTGTGTCACTTGATAACTCGGCAGATTCTCCTTGAATTTTTAATGCCAGATGACTGACCATTTTTTTTATTTCAATTGAGTATGGTTTATGAACCCAAATTGTTTTTTAAGAATCAAAATATGAAGGGAAGTATTTCTGAAACTATATCTCCAGGCACTTCAGATGATCATTTATGACTCTTACAATTAAATCTTTGGGAAGGTTATTTTCAATTATAAAATCATCTGTAGCTGTAAACATTTCTAAAGAACCATTTTTCACCCTACTCTTCAACATGTTAACGTTTTTAGTAAAACTTTCAATTTTATCTTTTAACATAAACATGCTACAATTTTTCCTTGAAACAACATGTTTAAATCATTGAGTTTTTTAAAATATCCAACAGCACAGTTTTGAAAGTCATGTTGTAAAAAAATTAACAAAATCAGATTTCTGCTCAGTCAAAAATATAACAATTTCATCTTTCAATTTCAATATTTGATTTAAACTTTGCCCTCTTGAGTCACATGATTCAACGTATTTTCTTTTTCTTGCCAATTTAGGTGTACTATAACCTGGGAGTGAAGACTCTGCCACATTGTCATCAGTATTTTTACCTCCTGTCTAAATTTATCCACTCATCCATAACCAAAAAATATTTTTGCCTTAAAATAGAAATAAATGTTGCCAATAATTTCTTAAATAATTTAACACTAGCTTTAGTTTCTGAAATTACATTTGTTTGTGCTTACTTTAAAAAACTGATGTTCACACTTACATTGGTGATAGTGAAGAAATATTATTAAATGGTTTTTGTCTTTACTTGCTACAATTAAACACTTATGTTTCTGTAAAAGAAGGAGATAACAGCAATTTTAAAATCATACATTCTAAGACAATACAATCCAAATATATACTAACTTTATACATGCTGAGGGATGATGTCAGGAAAATATTAAAAGTATTTATTTTCCATAATTAAACTGTTATGTTTCTGTAAGAGCAGAAAACCTTTTATGTACAGTAAAAACACTGCCATTCATAACATACAGTAGTCTCAAACCTAAGCCCAGCTGTTTTTGGCGGTGTTTATGGGCGTTGTGTGGTGTGATGTCATGTGCAGTGTAAAGTGTGCATGTTGTTCAAAACCGAGACTGCAGTGAAGGCAGGCGCTGCGAGAAACACCTTGGATTCATTACATGTTTAATTTTGAATTCATTTTTGGTTGTTGTGCATTCAGAAATCTTTTATTATTGCCAAATTTTTCACAACCCCCATATCCAGTTATATGACCTCATACGGCACAACATACAGCCAATTTGCGACCTGCCACAGGATTCAGGTGGCCCACAAAATATGTAGGTTTGTCGCTGTGCACTCTCTAATGTTCGTCACATGAGCTCCAGCCACCAACCATCATCCGTCCGTCTGTCTCCAATGTAACCTGTCTGCTGCCTGAAGAAGCTGACAAGTTGTGCATATCTGCTGTATTGGAGTGGCGACCGACAGTTTAAGAAGTTCTGGTCATCGATGATCAGAGACAGCAAACTAATTTCAGGAAGATCTGTGTTCTTTCCTGCTTCCAACACACATTAATTTATATGATGTTTTGCATTTCAGTTTTGGCAACTCTCTAAGACTGGATTGATGAGTCACACCTGATGAAATCACAAATCCATTCTGTATCACCACCACCATCATCTCTCTGTCTCTGTCTCTCTCACACACTCACACACACACACACACAGAGTTTTCTAGATAAATTAGTTTGATTAGTTTTGAATGAATAAAGAAGAATTTATCAAGTACTTACTATGTGCAAAGCACAGTGCTAAGAGCTGAGAACAGAAATGGAAAAGTCAGCTAGCCCCTGCTCTCACGGAGCTCACGCTGATGGGGGAAACAACACATATAGTAGGTTTAATCTGCAAATCCAATGGCAAAGTCCCATGGTCTAAGTTAGGGTCCAGCAGCTAAGCAGATGTCTGTATCTCTTCTCTAATGTCATTATGTAACCAGTTTGAATACTGGTTAAATCACGTGTGTCAGATATGATAAAGTTCAGTTACTCAAAATGTTCAGTTAAACCCCATTCATCAACACTGTGAATCAATAGGAGTTTGCCCGGCAAACCTAGAGATCAAATGCTTGGACTGTGTAGAGAGTAAAGGAATTTGGATTGCTAGTGGAAAATAAGGCATAGCTTGCCAGCTTCACTTGACCCCTTTCCAATCTTGCTCCTGAATTGATCTGTGTGTCAAACAGGAACATTTTGGGGGATTGAAATAAAATCTCACACCCCCAGCTCTTGGCAGTTTTCCTAAGTGAAGGCCTCAAGATGATAAGAAGGGGAAACGTGGATAAGATAGAAATTAAGAGAAATTTCTGATCATAATTCAGATAAGTTTAGGCTGAGGAGCCCCGAGAAACCTTTAGAAAAAACAAAAATGCAGATTTAATCTGTTCGAGGTTAGGCTAATTTAGGCTGACAGAATGGGATTAATTCTTGGGGCTACTGCTCAAGAACTAAACCCTCTCTTTGCCACATAAATAAACATTAAGTGTTAACTACGTGCCCGTCACGTGTTATAGATCACAGACGGTTTGATGGAACCTGTGGGACTCTGTACACTTTCATAGATGGAGATTCTCTCTTGTCATTTATTTTGCCATGCTGGTGGATTAAGCCAGCTAATGCACCCTCTGGTTAGTCTAGTTAAGGAAATGTCATTGTGGGCTGCTGAACTATAGTTTTAAGAGGATGCTGACTCACACAGTTCCTCTAATCTGGGGTGGTTTTCTGGAAGGTCAGGTGTTTTCGTAGCTAGATCTACCTAATATGAGTCCAGGTTTTCTTGGGAGTCACTTGCCTAGGAGTGGGATTGGGGCTGAACAGGGGAGTCCTAGTGCTGTTTGATGAGTTTTCCCAGTCAACATCTGAGGACTCTCCCATGGAGGTAGGCAGGAACCCCTGAACCTTGAAGAAGGACAGGATACTCCTCTGAATGCTTCCCATCCACGTGTGCTCCCTCTAAGATGGCTGGTAACCGTAGTGGAGCAAAGTCACCCCCTGCCCCGGTCTCACTTCTCTTTCCAGCCCTAGACTCCAGATCCCAGTAGAGCTAGAGCAGATCTTCATTCTAAGCGGAAGCAAAGCCTCTGCCCCAGGTTCCTGGACCTCAGGTGCCAGGCTCCCTCTGCCCCTGTGAACACAGGTCAGGCACCAGTCTCAGACTGGGCTTCACAAGCTTATAATGGCAGCAGCCCGAGCGCGGAGAGATCCCGAGGTAGGGGTCAAGTTCAAGGGCTCCCAAGTTGGAGGGTTATGGCAGGCGGGGTAGGGAGGAGACCCGAACCTGGAGTCCTTCCCCGTGAGGAGGGGCTCCCACAACGGCTCCCCTTACCCAGGGGCTCTGACGAGCTGCCGGGATGTTCCACGTGAGTCCGTGGGGTCCCAGCACTTCAGGGGGGCTGGGGATGAAAGGGGCTGTCCCGTACCCAGGTACCTGCACCGTACCCGGGGGCCCCTGCTCCCCGCCTCTGGGTGTTCCGAGATCGGGTCCGCAGGAGCCAGAGGGGTAACGAGAGGCGTGCCCTCGGAGCTTTGGGCAATCACAGCGCCCCATCTCCGGGCGAGACAAAGTGGATGTGCTTATGCCCGGCTACTGGCGCCCGGGAGAGCGTGCTCCGCCTCCGAGATGTCCGTGTTTCACGGGAACACCTGAATCTCTGCCGCACCCCCGGGCGGTCCGTGCCAGGCTCTGCCGCTCGGGAGCTCGGCTGACCGGCCCAGGGCCACCCGTCAGGCCCCTCGCCCCCGCAGCCATTCCCCCCCCCCCCCACACACACACACACTCGGCCTGACTGGAGCCCGCTCTGCTGGCTCCGGGCCAGCTCCGGGCCTGCTCCGTGACAGGGCGGTGCGCTTTAGGACTCGGGCTAGTCCGGGCGCCCGGGTCCGAACCGTGATTGAGCGGGGCGCCGCTCCAGAGGCCGCGGGCCGGGCGGAACCCAGCAGACAGCGACCCTACCCACCCTCCGCCCCGGAGCGGGCGCCCCGGCTGGTCGGACCGCCCGGCCGGGGGAGGCCTCGCTCCGCGGCCGCAACCCGTGGGGCACTGGGACCCCGGAGCCCGCGAGCTAGGAGACCCCTGGGGCGAGGGGGCGGGGCGGGAGAGCGCTCGGCCCGCCGGGAGCGCGCGCGTGCCTCGGGACTGCGGGGAGAAGGCTCGGGCTCGCGCTCCTCCTCCCCCTCCCCCTCCCGCGGCCTCCGCCCAGCAGTCCCCGGCCTCTCCTCGCGCAGACCCCTCCCCTTCTCGTGCGGCCCTCGCTCCGTGACTGCCGCGCACGCGCCGCCCCTCGCCCAGGCGGAGGGGGGAGGCGCCCGGAGCGCGGGAGGGGCCCTCGGTCCGAGAGGCTGCGCTAGCGCAAAAGCCGTCCGACTCCGGGGCAGCCGGCTCCCGGAGCGGAGCGGAGCGGGCGACGCTCAGGGCCGGGCGGTCCCCGCACCGCCCCTTCCTCCGCTCCTCGGCCGTGCCCTCTGCGCTTCTGCCTCCCCGAGCGGGATAAAGAGCCGGGAGCGCCGGCCGACCTTGCTGCAGAGGGGCGGAGCGGGCCGGGGAGGGCCGGGGAGATGCCTTCTCCCCCGCGCCGAGGCTCCGCGGCAGGCGGCGGGCAGCAGGGCTCGGCGCGCCGGCGCCCCAGGTACTGGAGCCGGGACGCGGCGCTGCCGGGGCGGGCGGACCTCGGGGGAGCGCCGATGGGGGCCGCGGCCGCCCTCCCTTTGGGGTCCGGGGTCCGGAGCGCCGCGGGGCGGAGCGGGCGGGCGCGGTGACCCGGCCGGGCACCCGGGGTGGCACAGCCTGGCTCTGACTCTGCTCCGCTTTTCCTAGGAGGGGAAGGCACGGGCGGCCGCGCTCCGCCTAGAGCTCCGTTCCCGGTGAAGCCCAGCCCCCGCGGCCATGGCCCGGGCCGGCGTGTGGCACCGCCTGCGGTCGTGGTGGCACAGGGACGACGCGCCCCCCTTCCTCAACGACACCAGCGCCTTCGACTTCTCGGACGAGGTCGGCGACGACGACTTCCCCAGGTTCAACAAGCTCCGCGTGGTGGTGGCGGACGACGGCCTGGAGCCCCCCGACGCCCTGAACGGCGCGCGCCTGGCCTTCCAGCCGGACGACGACTCCCTGCTGGGCCAGGACGGGCCGCTGCCCGGCGGCCAGCGGGGCTTGAGGGCGGACCCGTGCGACAGCTGCCGGCGGCAGCGGGAGCGGCTGCGGCTGCGGAAGGTGAAGACGCGGCTGACCATCGCGGGGGTGCTGTACCTGCTGTTCATGATCGGGGAGCTCGTGGGTGAGTGGGGGCGCCGCCCGCCGGGAGACGGGGGTCTGCACGAGTCGTGCCGGTCGTGTTTACTCCCCTGAGAGTTCGTTCCTGCCTCCTGGCTCCTGTTTAGATTCACGCAGGATGCCCGGGACCCCTGTCACATGGAAGGAAAAGTCTGTGCGCATTTTGGGGAGCCGGTGGACTTTTCACTTCCTTTTCCAGGGGGGTTAATCGTGGCGGAATGGCGGACTGGAGCTGGAGGGAGCCTTCGGAACCATCCGCCCCGGTCCCCACAGCTGGGAAATAGAGCCAGGACTAGACACCCTGTTTCTACCACGCCCTGGATTGTGCTAGTGTCTCAGATTAGAACCCCAGAACCCCTTACAGTGATGCTGGGCTGCATGAATTCACCCGAGAGAGCCACCTCTGAGGGTAATGATAGCTAGTAATATTATTGGTAGTTAACGTAATCAATAGTAGCTCCATACTGTCCGTGTAGCTCTTTTTACACACATTTCCATTTATGCTTCCAAGAATCTTGGGGAAGGTACATACTGTTATCGTCTCCATTTGACTGATGAAGGAACTGAGGGACAAAAAGATGGCTTGCCTAGGATGGCACATTTGAGTTTCGTTTTCTTGACTCCTGCTGGCAAATAATTTAAACATTGAGGAACTCCAAATGCCTTTTTTAAAAAAAAAAAAAATCACTATTTTGATTGACTTTGCTTTAAACCACAGCTTATCCTCTTTTAGGCGGAAGGTGGAGAGTATGGTGGTAGACTTACTAGTCTTTTGGGCATTCTGTTCAGCAGTTACACAGCCACTCTGTCTAGCCGCTGCCTGTACATACCTTTGTGCCAGGTACTAAGAGCTGTCCCTCGAAGATAGGTTTTGCTAAGTGGTATTAGAGGAGGAAAGAGGCTTCATTTTTACGCATATGAAAGAGATTTAATTTTCACACGTTGTGAACCATGATATGTATGATAAATGCCTAATGATGCTGAAATTCTTTTCCCAGCAGAGTTGATTCTCATGACTCCACTTCTGAAACACTTGACTGTAAGTCAGTTGGTTGGAAGCTTGGAGTCAGATTTTATACCCAATCTGGGAAATGGCTGATGGCTCCCTTTTACAACTTTTTAATTTTTTTTTTTTTACTAGGTACTACTTTACCAAAAGAGGTCATAGAATTTTCTCCAATATTTTATTTTGACTTGTGAGAAGAACTTTCTAAGAGGGTCTTAGCATCCTCCTGACCTGAGAAAAGACATGACCTTAGATGACTTCTCACCTCTGTTCCAGAAAGTGAGAGTTGAGTAATAGTTTACTATGGAAAATTCACACGTGCTCCTTGATGGCTTTCAAATTGTCGTGGTAAGGATTAGCCTAGGCAGTATGTCACACCCATAGTCTCCCACCTACAGTCAATAGAAAGAGATGCATTTTATCTCTGTCCCTCTCTTGAGACCAGGCTTGGTCTTCCAGTGTTCATTTGCATTTTATTCTTCCCATTTTTTTTGTAGTCATTATGTGTATAGTTTCTGGTTCTGGTAACTTCCTCTTGCACCAGTTGCTATGAATCTGATGATATTTCTCTAAATTCATCTTATCCCTGTTAATTCTGTGTTATATGTCATCCCATAGTTGGGATTGAATTCAGAAGACTGTATCTGTTAGAATCCTCTTACCAATTTTCTGTGTTCCCATCATGAAGAAATGAAAATGTATTTTATACTCTTTCTTGTATTTTCTAAATTTTTTCTCCCTTTATCATAGTGATTTCTCTTAATTTGCACAGTAGCATGTCATGATCACGTAGCCAATGTCAATCAATATGCTATTGTGTTGTTTTTCTGGTTCTTTGCTATCGAGAAAGTGCAGAGATGATTACCTTGTAACATATAAGACCTTTCATTGTATACTTGAAGTACGTATATGCTCAGCAGTGAGAACTCTGGGTCAAAGACATTTCAGTTGTATTTTTTAAGCATAACCCCCAAATTACTTTGCTGGATTATTAGATCGATAGATAGCTCTCCCAACAATGTGTCTTTCTGCCCAGCCTCTCTCGCACTGACTATTCCCGTGCATTATATTTGACCATTTGCTCAAACCTCAGATTTATTTAAATCTACATTTCTCTTTATTATTATTATTATTGATTTAGAGTAGACTCTTTCAAGGTTGTTGTAAGTTCACAGTTCTTTTAAGAATTATTTGTTCATATGCTTTGACCTTTGGGAAATGACTCTTGGTGTATTTTTTATGTTAGTTTCCTGTACATTTTGCATATCCGACCTCTATAAACAATACCTAATACAGAAATTTTTCAGAAATACTCTTGGTGGAAATAGAACTTTACAAGGCAAATTGTTTTGAAATTCTAATTTTGAATATAAAAAGCCTGAACTCAGAAGGGGGAGTATCTCTTTGAATCCTTCTCTTACCAGTTTTCTATGTATATTCAAATTATGAGATGAAATATAGAAGTTGTTTTTATACTTATTCCCTCAGTTTCTCCATCATCATGGATAATTGAAAGTTTAAAACAGTTTGTACCTGTGTGTACTTAGCACTCTGCCTGAGACACAGAAAACTCTGAACAAGTGCTTGTTGACTGACTAAATGAAGAGGGAAAGACTTGAATTCCAGTTTTGCCTCAGACACTCCAGCTATGGGACCCTGAGCAAGTTACTTAACCTCTCAGGCTTCATTTCCTCGTAAGACGGGGATAAATAATATCTGCCTTAAGGTTTGGGGCTGATTAAGTGAGATAATATATAAAGTGCTATATGTAAATGCTAGCTATTGTAGCTTTTAAAATGGACCATTCTGAAAAATATCCCCTTTCTCACCTTCTACTTCTCAAACTGATATTAAACTCTGCTTTCCCCCCCTTTTTCCTCTAACCCCTCATAGATATGTTCGCAGCAGGTTTTCTGTAAACCAGATTTCTGAATACATAGAACCTATTTTCCTGTTGACCTTTGTTATTAATGTAATAGATATATTTCTCTGGGATTTTTTGGATGTTGATTTATGAGAAGATCAAACTTAAGAATGATTTGACTTCTTTTCTTAGGGCTGTTTGGTGCACTAACTTAATAATGGCTTAAAGGAAAAACAGAAGTTAAATAACGCGCTTCCCTGAAGCCTCCCTGTGCACCTCTTCCAATTGCTCCAACTCTGCATCCTATAGAAGTGACTTTCACAGGGGAACATGTTCATCTAAGGGGATTAGGGGAACAGGTGAACGTTATTAACAGCTTAGGCAGCAATTCAAATGAATGGTTCTGAAGAAGGGACACAGTTGGTGGGGGAACCTTGGCATTAGTTATCTCTGGTAAGGATCTGATATCAAAGTGTACAGCATTCTTAATTTTTGTTCTATTATATGGTAGGCCCAAGTAAGAAATTACCCCAAAAGTAAGATCAAAAGCGATTCCCCAGCGGATTAAGTAATCTAAGGTTAGAATTACGAACTTAACATTTATATGAAAAACTAAAACAACTGAGAGGTAACATAGGGAAACCTTCCCCCTCACCACTTGGGTCAGACCATTATGATAGGGTGCAGTGCATAAAGAGCCTGAAGCTAACGTCATGAAGACCTGAGTTTAAATCTGGCCTCAGACACTTACTAGCTGTGTGACCCTGGGCAAGTCATGTAACCCTGTTTGCCTCAGTTTCCTCTTCTCTAAAATGAGCTGGGGAAAGAAATGGCAAGCCACTAGAGTATCAATCAGTCAAGCATTTATTAGTGCTTACTATATGCAGGTTTCCCTCTCTTCATTCCCAGTGCCTTCATTGCAAAGGTGAGAGACAGGTGTGTGTACAGTCTCAAATATTATCCTGTTAGACCTTTTTGTTTTGCTGATCCGTTTTAATCTTTGTTCCAAGGGAAAACTTGCTAATTTGGAGAAAGGGATAATTCTCAAATCAATGTGCAAGGCATCAATTAAAATATGAAAATGGTGGGGCCTGAAAATTCTGTAAAGTGAGTCACTAGGTGCTGTACACGGAATTAGTCTTCCTAGTTAGTCTTTTTTTAAGAGTAAATTTCGAAATACCCTGTTACCAGTTGCCAGGATAACATAGTATTAAATACTTTATAAAATTTGTTTTCCCTATGTTGAGAGGCATTGCTATGATCTGTTAGAAGATGTTGTATGTATATAGATAGGCAAAACAGTTCACTTGACCTTTGTGTTTTAAGGAATTTGTATTTTATAGATGAGAAAGAGGAATGGACAGAATCACCTAAAATGAGCATTTGTTTGCAGTAGAACCATGTAGTTGAACAAGCATTTATAAATGTCTCCTGTATACGAAGCACCCTGTTAGGAGCGGGGCTACAAAGACGAAAGTCCTTGAAAGAGCTGACGCTACATTCAGAGCTTTAATTAGAATCTCGTTGTTTAATCATTCTAGATTGCTAATCTTTGGCATTGGATATTGACTTGTTCATTCTGTTTTTCTTCATCTTTAGGTGGATATATCGCAAATAGTCTAGCAATTATGACGGATGCACTTCACATGTTAACTGACCTCAGTGCTATCATACTTACCTTGTTTGCTCTGTGGCTCTCAGCAAAATCACCAACCAAAAGGTTCACCTTCGGATTTCATCGTTTAGGTAGGTGGTGTGGGGTTGCTATCAGTTTCTAAGAGTCTGTAATATAATTTGATTAACTGCAGCCCAATTAACCCAAACTCTCAAATGAAATTTTAAAGCAATGTTCTTATGAGAGGCATATGCAGACAGATAAAGGTATTTTTGTTGTTGTTTCTTTGAAAGCAGCTTCCTGGGTGTGTCATGAAGTCTGTAAATCCAGCTACATCTTTTATATTTTCTCCATCTGCAGTGCTACAGAGCTTGTTATTTTTCATAGTCATCCAGGAACATAACAGAATTTATTATTATCAAAGTTTTGGTTATGTTCACCTTACCCTGTGGCTTACTGAGGCAGGAAAGTATACTCGTATGTTCTAAAATTTCAGGATGGGCTCAAACAGATTTTGTTAAAACCTCAGCACATCAAAACCCTCCTGTTCCCTACCATTTTGGTTAGACACTTTTTTTTTTTTAACTATAATGTGATACAAATGGGTTTCTGGTGAATCATTAAAACCTTAGAAGATTTTTAACTCTAATCATCTTTGTACAGGAAGCATTTTATAAACCTTAAAGATGTATATAATGTCAGTATGGAAGTATCTCCTGCAAGCACATACTTCAAGTATGGTACTTCTGGCCACAAACGTCTTCTGAAAATGAAAATTGTACTTTTATTTTGTACCGTAGAAGGTGGAGTTTGCTTACAGTGAAATTGATGCATACTTGTGATCCTTTCTTTATTATTTAATTAGCATGTGTTACAGTTTATGATTGTTTATAAAATACATAAAATTAAAATCAATAGATCCTAATTACACAGGAGAACCAACATGAACAAATGGTGTGGGTGCAGAACTAGGGAGGGGAGGAGTTGCCGATTAAATTAAATTAATAGCTTCAATGTCTGCCTTCAGAGCTGTTGTTGCCATCTTTTAATTCAGTTTGGTAGAAATACTGCTTCATGGAGGCAGTCCCCCCTTTTCTTTGAGCTCATCTTTTCTGGCCATGGGGATCCCCACAGGTTTTATTATGTAGTGTTCCAGAGTGTGACCTGAAATTTTGCTTGGCTTGACCGATAGCCGTTCAAGGTTAGGTAGAAGCCTGCCTTTCTTATCCCCTCGCATCCTCACTCAGCACACTTTTTGCAATTAAGATCTGAAGATTTCAGCCTTTTACGTGACTTGTTAAGCCACTGTGTTACTGAAGTCGGAGATACGAATTACTGATAGGAAGCCCAGCATTCACTAACTTGCAATAAATACCTATTTAATCAAGTTGGATCTTAAAAAGTTTTTTAAATTTTTTTCAATGTAGTAGAAAAAAAAACATGAGAAACTTAAGGCGATAAATTGCATGGAATAACAATATGTAATCTTATACTGTTATACTTCTTAACAGCTAGAATGATATGGGCATTGTCATTCAGATTTTTATAAAATCTATTATTAAAAAATGAGCAGGCAAAGTCCAAAGAGGGTTTTGGACTTGGGGGCAACTCCCATCTGCTGAGGAGGTAGGCCAGGAGGGTTAGGTGATGTAACATGAAAGTTTCACAATCTTACCTGCAGTCTTGAAGCCCTCCATGGTAGGAAAGGCTGACGGATGATGTTTGAACCTCCTTTGCTCTTTGGGAAGGTTTAGTGGAGAAAGTCTAGCACTCCTTTGAAAGCAGATTATCTTAAAACTGATCTGGAAAGGAAGTGAGGTAAGGATCCTTCCCAAAGCTAACATCCAGAAGGCCAAGGAAGGAAGATCTATAGAATATGTTCTCTGGGATTTCTAAATATTCTTTCTGTTGGCCTGTTACAACTTCACATTTTCTTCAAGGGCAGAAAAAGAGAAAGAAATTAGCTCATCTAAAACAAGCTTGTCCTTCCATCAAATACTGTTAGACTTACCCTCTTCTTCTTACTCTGCAGAATTGTACTAAAAGTCATCAGACTTCAATTACATCAGCCCTCCTCCAAGCTAGCTTTATGACCTTGGCAAATCACTGTACAAATGTTTCCCTGTTTGAAAAAAAAAATAAAAAGTTGGCTTAGGCTGGCAGAAAACACCTTTCAGCCCTACAGTTCTGGTACTGCTACATGGGGACATTGTGTCCACATCATCTCATGTGGCCTTCAGATAGACCCGGGTTTAAAGTGCTGCCTGTGATACTGTGATGTATGCTTTGTGTCTGTCCACGGGCAAATCACTTAATCTCTTGGTGACCTGGGAAACTCTCCAAGACTTAGATGAGTTGCTTATCATCCAGCAGTAGTTAGAGAGAATTTTCACATCAGGCATTCCCTAAACCAATGTTCCTCATAGGCTGCGATTTCTCCAGTAATTTCTTGGCTCCTTTGACAGCCTTACAAGCCACAGCCTACTGGACTCCATAAGAAAAGTTCTCAATCTCAACTGATTTTTCTAGGCTTCTACATAAATTTGAAAAGCTCATAGATGCCCACCTCTCCTTCAGAGGCAGTGACAGATCACCAGCCTAAAGTATCCCATTTTTAAGTATCAAAGAAATGCTTGGTTTGTTCTTGTATAGCTGATTTACCTTTACAGATAGTGTTAATGCCATTATATATGTGAAGGTATGAGATCACAAATCTGACCAGTCCTACTATTTTGTGTTTGCAAGTGTGTCTCTGGAGTCAAGTGCTTCCTTTTCTTTAAAAGTGCAAAGTTAAGAAAGTGTAAAATATATGGAAGATTGTTGAGAGAGTGGAGTAGATAGGAGTGAAGGAAGAAGAGTCTGAAAATAAAGGCAGAGAGGTACAATAAAAAAAAATTGCCGTCTAAACAACATTCCAATTGTATATTGAGGGGTAATTTTCAGGCTGTAACCTCCATAAATTTGTCATCTCTTGAGAAAATAACATAAAGAGAGGAAATCGATTGACTGAGATCAAAGTGTCACATAGATTGGCAGTATGAGTAAATTGAACAGGAACCAAAGTAGAGAGTTTCTTTTTTTTTTTAACAAAAATACCAGGGTTCAATGAGCTTCCCCCTGGGGATAGGTAAGAAGACTATGATCTTCTTTGTTACAGTCTTTGTGATTGCTAACATTTAGGTCATGCAAAATTATGTTTAAAAAAAGGTCCTAAAAGCTAAGCCCTTTAAACTATTCTGTTTTTAAAAGGGGGACAGGTAGGTTAAGGGATGGCATAATAATACTTATGGTCCAAATAGGACTCCTTGACATTGGAATCTGGTGCAGTAAGGAGATCCTGTTAGATCTAAAATCAAAAGACAGTTCGGATCTCACCACAGACTCTTACATGTAGCCTTCAGTTTGAGGGTATCATGAGGTCACATGAAGGTTTCTTAAAGATGAGAGAGGATTAATCCTGTTTGTCGGAAACTGGAATGGAGCCTATAGAAAGGCTGAGATTGGAAGTGAAAGCGAGAGGAAAGAGAGGAACTCATGAGAGGAATGGTCTGGGCACATTCCCAGAGGAAAGTAGATCAAGGGCACAGCAAGGGGGATTGGCCTTGTTGAGAGCATCACTTCTTCCTCAGCCAGTGTAAAGGCGGAGCCTGTGAGATGTCATTAAGAGAGAAGCCCTTGATTTTCTCCCTTTTGTCTTAAATCTGAGAGACAGCTGTTAGGTGCTTGAGGTGACTGTAGAATGGGATGATCAGACATCAGTGGAGGTTACGTAACAAGAATTTCTAGTGGCCCATGGGACTTCATCCTGTGTGGCTTAGCACCATGGGAGTAGGAACCAAGAAGGCTGATGATGGTACAGGTAATTCTTTGTGCCGCATAATTAAAAAGCCATTTGTATTGGAGTGAACACATGGGAAAACAGTACCCAAATGAGTCTGTTCACAACATTTCATTTGGCAAATACACAACCTGATGCTTGTGTGGAGTACAGAGTTGAATAAGCCAGAATCTGTCCTCAAGGAGTTTATAGTCTTGTAGGGGAGAGAAGATTTGTGTGATGAATACTATAATGTATTTCAGAAAGAGTCAATGTTCTTGAGAGGTATGGACTCACAGAGAAAGGTTTCAGAGTAGATTCAGTCCAGTGGTGGTGACACCTCCAAGGACCTGCTGAGGTCCAGACTCATCATGCAGTCCATAGGCTAACTGTTATGCCCCTGAACCTAAGATGAAACTTGGTCCCAGAGAGTTTTAGCAAAAACACTCTAATTAGCTAGCACACATTATCCTAGATCAGTAGTACCTAACGACCCACCAGTTTGCCAGTATTCTTCTGTTGTGGCTCTAGTTTTTTAGAGCAGTTAATAATTGTAATTAGCTACATAATTCAATTTGGCAAGAAACGTGGGATTTCCTATCATGTGGCCACTACTTGTAAACCTTTTGGTTTCTCTTCACAAAGGAGTTTAAACTTTATTTGGTAGGCAGGCAAGGGAAGCCACAAAGGCTTTTGATCTGGAGAGTGATAAAATTAGAGCCTCTCCCAAATAGGTCGCTCTCTCCCATTTCTAAAGATTGTGATATAATATGTATGTGGAATACATATGTATACAGTATATACAGTACATTGTCCGTGGCTGTTTGCTGGGCCCTCATTCTCAGCCTTTCCATAATGTCTCCCATTCTGATGTCTGCTGTCCTCCCAGAAGGAGAGAAGCAGGGAATAAGCATTTATTAAGCACCAACCATGTTCCAGGCACTGTGCTAAGGCCTGTACAGGTGTCATCTTGGTTGATCCTCACAGTAGCCAATGAGATAGATGCTATTATGATACCGTTTTACAGGCAAGGCAGGCAGAGGTTAAGTGACCTAACTCAGGGTCACACAGCTGAGAAGTGTCTAATAATGGATTTGAACTCGGCTCTATTGACTCTGGGACCAGTGCACCACCTAACTGTACCAAAGAGAGGACCCCCCATCTGCTACCACTCCTCAGCAAGCCCTCCTCACCTGATTGCATAATTATGTGTAATGTTATATGTACAGCAATTATGTACAATATTAGTACCCAGGGTTATCTAGAATATATTACCTGTGAGTTGGCTGGAAGCTGAAAGTACTTTCAACCAACAGAAAAGTACTGTATAATTGAGGTAGAACCATGTTAGCACCTTAGTGCCAATAGGAACATTTATGAAGTTAGAGTTGACGCTCTGCGTTGTAACATCAGTCTAGGCAGTACCCCCCTCCTCAGGAGAGTCAGGAGTCTTTGGCTCATATTGTCATGAACGTCTGTGAGAACTAGACTTCTCCAAATGTGACCTGGGTGTTTGTGTCTTTTGTGATGTGTGTAAAAGGCATCATATCCCTGAACTCTGTGATATCTGTAATTCTTCCAGACCCGTGTCTCTTGTGTTTTGTTGTTGTTTGGAAAGGGGGGTGGGTGGGGAGGTGTTAGAGGTTGGCATGGTGTACTGATCTCAGAATGTACCCTAGCCGCATCTCTTGATTATAAAGATCTGTTTATATTGCACTTATTTGTGTGTGAAAACACCCTAGATTCATTCACCTTCATCCCTTCCCCAGTCCTGTAGTTTTGCCATGGATAAGTAATTTAATGACTACCAAATAATGTATAGAGCGTAGGAGCAAAGCTTTTTAGGATTACTATGATAAGAGGCTTGCCAGCATTTCCATTAAAAGCATCTCTTTCAAGACTTTTTAATTATGTAGTAAAATTTCCCTTCAGATTGAAACATGACCTTTCAGGCTTATTTAAGAACTATAATGGGGGTAATATTAAACTCAACAGATCTCTCCTGAGTTGGGTCCCCTCTAGAAAATGAAAAATGTTACTCTTCAGTCTGGCTTTATGTGTTCTTTTATCTTAGTAACCCTAATTGTAGATTATGTGACCTGGGGCTGACCCAGAGCTGGAATGAAAGTACTGAGCAGGTCATAATTTGACTGTTGATTGAAAAGATTTTTCTTCTTAAAGCTTAAAAAAATCCACACATTTTCATTGAAATTGTTCTACTCTGAATAGATAAAGTCAACCACCCTACTATATTTACGTTACTTTCTTGTTAAGCTTAGTATTAAGATATAAAGAAACAGTCAGGGGTTTTGGCAAAGGTGAATTTCTTTTTACGCCTTTAAAAAAGCAATTTCATTTACGTAGCAAGTATCTAATCTTGAGTAGGAGTCATGGTTTCTAGAATACATTATTTGTATTATCTTTTAAAGTATATTTCTGTAGTCCATCAGTATGATGTTTGGGTATTTCAGCACTTGATTTATATAATAAAAACTCCAAGAAGAGGAGCCAAGATGGTGGAGTAGAAAGACTCACGTATGCTAGCTCCAAACCCACAGCCCATAAATTTCCGGTAAAAAAAACTCCCCACAAATTCTGGAGCAGAGCAAGTGCGCACCAATGCAGTAGAAGAGATTTCCATTCCAGAGAGCCCTGGAAAGCCGTCCCCAGGGGTCTGTCGTGCTCCGGACAGCGGAGCCCACCCCTGCGCTGCCCTGGCCGCACAGCCCCAGAGGAGCAGATCTGAGCAGGCTTCAGGGACAGGACCTCCGGCGGCCGCGAAAGTCCCTCCACCCACAGGTGCTCCAGGTCAGTGAGAGAGATGTCTGGGCTGGCCGAGAGGGGAGCGGGGTGTCTCCATGACTCAGGCCCCCTTGGGAGGCAGCGGCGGTGGCGGCCCAGAACTCCCGGAGAAGGCAGGAGCTCAGGGCCATTACTGTAGGTCTCCACATAGACCCCTGGAGGAAACTGAGCCTGGGAGGCGTCCCTGCCACCCCCACCTGAGCACCAGAACTGAAGCTCACATTGAATAGCAGCCGTGCCCGCCCCTGAAAGCCCCAAGGCTGGGGAGCAGCATTTGAATCTCAGACCCCAAGCACTATCTGGGCAGATCTAGGCAGGGGTGGACAGAAATCTCAGAAGTCAAGTAACTGGCTGGGAAAATGCCCAGAAAAGGGAAGAAAAATAAGACCATAGAGAGCTACTTTCTTGGGGAAGAGATGTTTCTTCCTCCTTTCATTTATGATGAGGAAGTACAATGCTTGCCATCAGGGAAAGACGTGGAGGTCAGGGCCTCTGTATCCCAGACATCCGAGGTGGATGTCCGGTGGGCTCAGGCCATGGAAGAGCTTAAAAAGGATTTTGAAAAGCAAGTTAGACAGGTGGAGGAAAAACTGGGAAGAGAAATGAGAGAGATGCAAGAAAAGCATGAAAAACGGGTCAATACCTTGCTAAAGGAGACCCAAAAAAATGCTGAAGAAAATAACACCTTGAAAAATAGGCTAACTCAATTGGCAAAAGAGGTTCAAAAAGCCAATGAGGAGAAGAATGCTTTCAAAAGCAAAATTAGTCAAATGGAAAAAGAGGTTCAAAAGATCACTGAAGAGAATAGTTCTCTCAAGATTAGAATGGAACAGATGGAGACTAATGACTTTCTGAGAAACCAAGAAATCACAAAACAAACCAAAAGAATGAAAAAATGGAAGAGAATGTGAAATATCTCATAGGAAAAACAACTGACCTGGAAAATAGATCCAGGAGAGACAATTTAAAAATTATGGGACTACCTGAAAGTCATGATCAAAAAAAGAGCCTAGACATCATCTTTCATGAAATTATCAAGGAAAACTGTCCTGATATTCTAGAACCAGAGGGCAAAATAAATATTGAAGGAATCCATCGTTCACCACCTGAAAGAGATCCAAAAAGAGCAACTCCTAGGAATGTTGTGGCCAAATTCCAGAATTCCCAGGTCAAGGAGAAAATCTTGCAAGCAGCTAGAAAGAAACAATTCCAGTATTGTGGAAATACAATCAGGATACCAAGATCTAACAGCTTCTACATTAAGGGATCGAAGGGCGTGGAATAGGATATTCCAGAAGTCAAAGGAACTAGGACTCAAACCAAGAATCACCTACCCAGCAAAACTGAGTATAATACTTCAGGGGAAAATATGGTCTTTCAATGAAACAGAGGACTTTCAAGAATTCTTGATGAAAAGACCAGAGCTGAAAAGAAAATTTGACTTTCAAACACAAGAATGAGAAGAAGCATGAAAAAGTCAACAGCAAAGAGAAGTCATAAGGGACTTACCAAAGTTGAACTGTTTACATTCCTACATGGAAAGACAATATTTGTAACTCTTAAACTTTTCAGTAGCTGGGTAGTTGGTGGAACCACACACACACACACACACACACACACACACACACACACACACACACACGTACACACGTACACGCGTGCATGGACACACATATACACACGTGCACACACATACAGAGAGTACAGAGTGAATTGAATAGGATGAGACCATAAAGAAATTAAGGTAAACGGTGAGAGAGAAATGTAGTGGGAGGAGAGAGGGTGAAATGGAATGGGGTAAATTATCTCTCATTCAGGAGGCAAGCAGGAGACTTTTTAGTGGAGGGAAAAAGAGGAAAGCTGAGAAAAAACCATGAAGTTTACCCTCATCACATTCAACTAAAGGAAGGAATAAAATGCACACTCATTTTGGTATGAAAACCTATCTTACAATACAGGAAAGTGGGGGAGAAGGAGATAAGCAAGGTGGGGGGGATGATGGAAGGGAGGGCAATGGGAGGAGGGAGCAATTTGAAGTCAACATTCTTGGGGAGGGACAGGATCAAAAGACAGAAACAATGGGGGGCAGGATAGGATGGAGGGAAATATAGTCTTACACAACATGATTATTATCAAAGTCATTTGCAAAACTACACAGATATGGCCTATATTGAATTGCCTGTCTTCCCAAAGGGAAAGGGTGGGGAGGGAGGGATGGGGAGAAGTGGGAACTCAAAGTTTTAGGAACATCTGTTTAGTATTGTTGTTGCTACTAGGAAATAAGAAATACAGTTAATGGGGAATAGAAAGTCATCTGGACCTACAGGACAAAAGAGAAGATGGGGACAAGAGAAGGGAGGGAGGATTGAAGAGAGGGCCGATTGGTGATAGGGAAAATTAGAATGCTCAGTGTATTGGGGTGGGGGGAGGGTATAAATGGGGAGAAAATTTGGAACTCAAAATTTTGTGAAAATGAATGTAAAAAGTTAAATAAAAGAAATAAATGGGTAGTGAGTAAACAAAAAATAAAATAAAAAAATTCCAGGGTAACAGTATCTCTCCATTCCTATTCCAGAAAATGAGACAGTGGGGCATACATGATTTCCTTAATGATTCATGAAAAAAGAACATGGCTGCTATAGCAGCATCTCCTGAGTTTTTCCCCATAATAAAACTGGGAATCTTTAACAATCAGAGTCATCCTAAATCTTTACCTCAGCTCAGCATGGTGTGGCTGAAAGATCCCAGGACTGCCGACCTGGGTTTGCCAGACCCACCTCCAGCCTATCCTATATAGTCATATAACCTCATCTGTAAAATAGGGACCGTACTTTCAGGATCTACTTCAGAGGGTTATTTTGAAGAAAACCCCTGGTAAATCTCAAAGCGCTGCGTATGAATGTGAGTTTTCAGCAGCCGCATCCCTTGGGCTACTTACTGATGTTGTATAGAGTCATGTGGGGAGGACTTCTTTTAGTGAGTGGGCTCTCCTAGGATAAGAGAAGGAAGTTCTCTCAGTGACATGGAGTCCATATACACTGAGGACTTTTCGGGGCTGATTGAGGAGCAGGAGCCAAGATTCCCCAATTCCAGAGTGTGTTTGAAGGGGTTTTTTTCCTTTATCATTTTGATTTGATTTTCTTTTCCTTTATTATTTTTCCTTTTATTTTGATTTTTGTTCAGTCCATTTGAAACCCCTTTGGGGATTTGAATTAGTTTTTTAAAAATTCACAGGCATAGCTGAAATTGAATTTTCATCATTTGATTACCACAGGCATGAAATAATATTTATGTTAATGAAGTTCCGTATACTTAAATTTTTATTAATTGTGATAGCAAATATTTTCATTCAAGACATTTCAGGAAAGAGCATTGACCTTTTGCCCTGGCAGGAGACTTGGCATGAAATTCCATTTTTGATGCTTGACAAATTATATAAAGTTCTCCTTTCTCATCTATTTTTTTCATTTCATATGAGTTGGAAACATCTCTTATGATTTCTCATCTGTAAAATGGGTATGTTAAAGAAAATGTTAATGACATTTTCTGTCCCTCACTCACTATGTGCCAGGCACTGTGCTTAGTGTTTTACAATCATTATCTCATTTGAGCCTCACGACAACCCTGGGAAATGGGTGCTGTGATGAGCCCCATTTTACAAATGGGGAAACTGAAACAATCAGAGGTCGAGTGAATTGACCAGGGTCATATGACTGGTAAGTGTCAGAAGCTGGATTTGAACTCAGATTTTCCTGACTCCAGGTTCAGCAAGCTCCATCCACTGTGCCTCCTAGTTGCCCCTACCAGAATCATAGAATTTTAAGAGTTGGGAAAAAACCCTTATGGATCATCAGCTGTGCAAGGTGAGACTGTTCATGTGGAAAGGCAGTAATGTTTGTTAGGCCTGTCAACTTGAGACCAGTAAGAAAGAAAAAAAACCAGAGAGCTTATACATTATGGAGAAACGCACCCATGAGGGTGAAGAATGAACACATTGGAAGCAGCCTCTGGGCTAAATGCTGTGCTGGGTCAGACCAGTGATCTGTCCTGGCTCCAGACAGTGGTTTCTAGATGGATATGGCTTTCTCCATGACACTGTAGTGGCTGCGCTTCCTACTGTTCTAGACCAGGAAGGGCTTGCTTGGCAGGCACTTCCCAGTTCATCGCAATCGTGACTACGAACCCAGAAAAGTTTGAATCCTTGACAGCCTTAATGCAGCTTTGTTCTGTGTGTTTGTTTTGTGCCTCTTTATATAATTAAACTACAGATCTGTGTCAATGATAGCTACAGTAACTAGCATTTTTATAACTCTTCACAGAGATATTCTCCTAGCAACAAACCTGGGAGGTGGGTGAGGAAACCGAGGCAGAGAGCTTAAGTGACATATGGAGGGTCACCTAGCAAGTCAGCGTCTGAACTTAGGTCTTCCTGACTCCAGGATGAAGGCTCTTTCCACCGCACTGCCACACTAGCTGCATGAATGTAATACACTCCTCGTAGGCAGGAGCTGGTTTGTCCTTGTTCTGCTTTGGTTTTGGCTTTCTGTACCTGGTGCTTTGCGCAGTACCTTTAAAGGCACGTAGTTTGAATAGGAAAGAAGATTGGTCACAGTGCCGTGGGAGCATCTTTGGTGGCAAAGCAGCATTTCTTGAGCCCCCAGCAACCAAAGAGTAGACTTCCATCCAACTCTTCCGGGGAGTTTTGAGCGTGCATGCCGTTCCCAGAGCCACCATTCCAAACTACAGTGAGAAACACAGGAGTTGCTGGAGACATCGGGTTGGGGAAGGGCCTTTCAGAAATGAGAAGACTTGAGAGAGTAAAACATCAGCGATGACCTAGGTCTTTGGTGTCGAACTCAAGGAGGGTCCCTGCCTAATCCCTGCCTGAGGATCCCTGTTGTCTGCGTATTGACGTACGGTTTTTTTAGTATTTATTTCTATTTATTAAACAATTTGTAGTATTCATTTTTAAAACACTGAGTTTCCAAATTTTCTTCATTCTTCTCTCTTCCTTCCCCCCATTGAGAAGGCACAATGCAATAGAGGTCATACACATGTACTCATAAAAAACATATACATAATAGTCATGTTGTGAAAGAGAACATAGACCAAAAAAACACTCAAGAAAAGTAAAGTTTCAAAAAAGTATGCTTCAGTCTGCATTCAGACACCGTCAGTTCTTTCTCTGGGGATGGAGAGCATTTTTCATCAGAAGTCATCCTTCAGAGTTGTCTTGGACCATTGTATTGCTGAGAGTAGCTAAGTCATTCCTTTGGGTCAGTTTTAAAGTGAAATACTATCTATGTTTTATCATATTTTTATTTGTTGACTATTTCCCAGTTAACATTTTAATCTGGTTAGGCCACATGTTTGACATTTCTGATATCGATCAACCTTTTCATTTAAAGATGAGGAATCCTACACCCAGAGAGGTGATAAGAGGCAGAACTGTTAGAATGATGAAACTTGGCTCAAGAAAGAGACGTGAAGGACACCTCTCCCCCAGTTCTTTGCAGGATGGGGACTGTAATTATGGAACCTTGCACTTTTCTTTTGTGTCTGTGTGTGAGTTTTGCTAAACTGTTCTGTTGTTCTTTTATTCATTGTTATAAAGTATGACTTTTTGTGAGGTGGTACTTTGGAAAATGAAGTCATGTCGAAACAAAATATATCAACAAACATTTATTTTTAAGAGGAAAAATGCCAAGATTATAGCAGCCTTTTATTCCCAAACTAATGCCCTCCCTATGGTAACATGTTGTAGTATCTCTTTGAAGCAAGCGACTGTAAATAAAATTTGTATACTTTTACAAATTTTACTTAGCTACAAACATTCCTGTATAACTTCTGTTTTTTTTCCAGAGGTCTTGTCAGCTATTATTAGTGTTCTATTGGTTTATATACTTATGGGATTCCTCTTGTATGAAGCCGTGCAAAGAACCATCCATATGAACTATGAAATTAATGGAGATATAATGCTCATAACTGCAGCCATTGGAGTTGCAGTTAATATAATGTAAGTTCTATTTACTGTTTTTCCCTGTTAAATATTTCAAATACTATATATCTTAAAATTTAGAAATGTACAGTATCTGTTTGAATTTTTAATTTTTCAAGATTGCTCATTGCATATTAAGCGCTAGTTTTTCCAAACAATGATAGTAAAAGCACTACACAGAATCTCATTTCCTCTCTAGTGTTGACTCAAGTGTAAATATGTGTGACTTAAACAATGTAATCAGGAGACTGGCCTTAGAAATGGTAATGAGACTAAAGCTTTCACACTCAAAGTACAGTAAACAGCAGAGTTAGAGCAAAAGTGGTATATGTGCAAAAACTTAATTTTGAATAAATCCCACCTTCTGAAAGCTGTTTTCAACCACCTGCTATCACTATATATTTTTTCAGCCAAACATGGAACAGCTTCAGTTTGTTCTGGCCGGAAATAAGTGATGGAGGTTTGTAAATCCCAGTGTGCCTAATATTGGTAGGTTCACAGATGGGTGTTTAAGCAGAAGATTGAATTTGTGAATTGTTTGCTGTCATCCTACGTCCTTCCACTCTTTCTCCTCCTTATGTTTATCCTACAGCTGTCTTCTTGCTACCTCTTTTCCTTCTGTCCCATCCTTTTCATGTGTTTTCTACCTCCCTATTTTATTTATATTTATATGTATATATATTTACATATATATATGTATCTTTATATTCTGTTTTTCCTCTTACTCCTGTATACATCTCACCTATCAGATGCACGTTGGTGGCCTCCTGCCCCTCCATATGTTTTGCAGAATGTCTTGTCACCATTCTTTTAAGGTGGCTGCCAGCACAGAGGCAGAAGTGACAGTAGATGTCCTCCTCCCCTGTCTTCCATCCCTCCATACAGTACAAGGGAACTGGCTTTGAGCCTGGCTCTAGACTACAGCCACCCTCAATTCCTGAAGAAGTAGGAGGCAGAAGTAACAGAGGGTTCCAGGCCGAGGGAGATGTAGCTCTTCTCTCAACTTCAACTGTCCTTGAGCCACTGAATCAAACCGTTTCCCTCTGAAATGGCTCTGAGGAAGCAGAGATTAGCAATGCTGGATCCTACGCCCAGGCTTACTGGAGGCCTACTACCTCTTCCCAGGGTCTCTCAGAGGCAGTTTCAGGTTCTCCTTTGGGGAGCTCTGAGGTCAGATGATAGGTAGGTAGAAGGCTGCTGTCAGAAAAAGAATTCTTAGTTGAAATATGTAAACTCACTTTTTTTCGGTCATTGTCTAAAGATAACATAAGCATTAACATTGCATTGTTATTTTTTGTGTCCCCTTAACAGGAGACTAGTAACAAAAGTTTGCCTCTTTTTTTCACTTTGGAAAAATAATAATATTTTCTTTTTTTAAAAAAACAGAATGGGATTTCTGTTGAATCAGTCTGGTCACCATCACTCCCATTCCCACTCCCCTCCGCCAAACTCTCCTACCACAGGTCCTGGGCATGGGCATGGGCATAGCCAAGGAAATGACAGCCTTGCGGTGAGGGCAGCGTTTGTCCATGCCCTGGGAGACTTGGTGCAAAGTATCGGGGTGCTGGTAGCAGCCTACATCATTCGATTCAAGGTAACCCAGGGGCTTGTTTTTACATTTCGAAGTTGCTTGAATTTTCACAGAAGTGTTAAAATATGTGTTCTTTTGCCATTGGGTACAATTTTAAAATTTCTGCAAATCCGAATAAAGATAAATATTTTCCACCCCACAGGGGTACACATTTTTCATTGTTTTCTAATGAGATTTGGAAAATTAGATTTAAATTGTTAAAGTACTTCTAAGCTTAGACAAAAGTTGAGCAGGATAATTCAGTTGAGAAGGAAAAGCAGTGTGGTTGACAGTAGCACCAAAGCCAGTCGTGTCCATCAAGGGAGATCCGATGGCTGGGCATTGCCCCCATCTGAAACACCACTTCCTTAATCCAGCATTTCAGATTTCTCTGTTTGCTCCAGTTACTTTACTCTCCATAAGGTGTTCCCAAGCAGTCTGGAGCCCTAGTAATGCTGTCAGCATATTATTACCAGGTCATGTTTGTGAAATTGTTAAACCTTCATGTTGTTTTGTTTGGCCAGTTGTCCCTTAAAATACTGTTTTTATGGAATTAGCTAGCCCGGAACACTGTTTCGTCTAACATAATTTTCTAGACACTGATTAACACTGGTAAGTGGATTGTATCTGTACTCCCCTTCACACACTCTGCATCCCAGACATCCTGGTCTACTTGCCGTCTTTCCAGTCTCCATAGATACTTCCTCTTACGTCTCCATGTTTTTGCCCATAAGACAAAGGCTAAAAAACACTTGGATTTGGTTAATGTCAACTCCTCTGATGTTTGGGAGACAGTGAAGAAAACATTACAGAATTTGAGTTGATGGGCGTGGGGCTAGATCAGTGATTTCATTGGAAGTGAGGGGCTCCTATTGAAAAATACTGATTGACAACTATTCTTTAATTTATAATCTTAGAGAATTGCCTCAAGCATGGAGTCATTAAGTGAGTTGCTCAAGATCATGTGGTATCTATTAAAGACAGAACTTTAATTGAGGACTGCTCTCTTTCCATATTTAAGTTGATAAAGGTGAAATATGTGGCTTTTTTTTTTTTATGAAGCAGTCAGGGTTAAGTACCTTGTCTGGGGGTCACACAGTTAGTAAACATCTGAGACTGGATTTGAACTCGGCTCTTCCTGGCCCCAGAGCCAGTGCACTCTCTACTGCACCACCTAGCTCTGCCCAATATATGGCTTATGGTGAACAACTGTGCTCTGATACTGTTATAGGAAGTCAAAGATAATGAACTTAAACGGCATCAGAGACATGTTTGATTTTATCATTATTTTGAGATTCTGAAACATGTTACCAAGGGAAGAACAGATGATCTCCTTATTTGGAGATCTATCTTGAGTAAATTTTGTCATTACCATGTAAACATCTGATTTTTTTTCTGGCGTAGTTTGCTGCATTGCTCAATATATCAGTGCTGAGTGACCTTGAATTCCTTACCATTTTGTGTATTTTTATATTTTCTCATAACATCATGTTCATTTACAGAGAAAAATAGAAAAGTATTTTTTTCTTTCAGAAAAGACATCTCTACATGTTTTAATAAACCTTGATGTTCCCTTTCAGCCAGAATACAAGATTGCCGATCCCATCTGTACTTATATATTCTCTTTACTTGTGGCTTTTACAACATTTCGAATCATTTGGGACACAATAGTTATTATATTGGAAGGTAAGATCAGTGCAAAACTCCCACTTCTGTGCGTTGCCCTTTAAACTTTACTAGGGCACTTCTCAAGGACAAGGACTCTGACCTTTCTTTGAGGCTTAGGGAATTGTAATTTCAGAAGAGGTGATTGAGAACTTTGGGACGTTACCAGTACAGCCAAATCTTAAGTTACCCACAGTAACCTAGGGCTACCTTTGAAAAATCTTGGAAAGATCCTCATGTTGTTCTCAAAAGCTATATTTGGTTAGCATGTTCAGTGATCTTTTCTATTCTATTCTATTCCATCCTTTGTCTCTCACGGTGAGAGATAAGCCTGTACTCTAATACTACCCTGTGTATGATGTCCTCCACTAAAGCCCGTTTCTGATGCCTTATCTTGGTACAGAAGTGTTCACTGGATTTTCAAAGGATATGACAGTAGGTCCTGCTAACTGGAGAGGTTTCAGTGACAGACTCTCACCTCAAGTACCAGCGTAGCCAAATTTGGAACAGTTTTTTCACCAGGCTGTCTGTAAGTGATGAACTTACCAGCCGTTGCAACTCTCAGAGACCTCGACTACTAAGCCATAGAGGGCAGGCAGTTGTTTTTCAATCATGTCCAACTCTTCATGACCCCTTCTGGGTTTTTCTTGGCAGAGATCCTAGGATAGTTTGCCATTTCCTTCTCCAATTCATTTTATGGAGGAGGAGACTTGAGGCAAACAGGGTTAAATGATTTTCCCAGAGTCAAACAGCTAATAAGTTACCAGGTTGGAACTTGGGAAGATGAGTCTAACTGCCTTCAGGTCCGGCACTGAGCCATCTGGCTGCCCTTGATACAAGGCTTTGAAGTCAAATCCTCTGACAAATAGTTGGTACGTGCGTGATCTTAGGCGTGTCATTTAATCTCTAGTTCTCATGTTTGCTCATCTGTAAATCAAGGGATAGCTTCAGAAGTTACTTTGAACTCTAGACCCAGGATCTCATAAGCATCTCCCTCTGGTTTGCCATCTGGTTGAGGGAGGCAATGCAAAGATCAATGAGATCCCAGATTATTACATTTGTGGTCATGGGGACTTCATTCTAGGAGGCCTCAAAGGTAAGAAGTTACTCATTCTGAATAACTCCAAGAGACTAATTAAGATTATGAAAGACTAATGATGGCATCCATGTTTTATATATAATGTAAATATTGTTATCTTTGAATCCAGAAATTTTGCTGAAGGATCTTCATATCATTTCTGAATGAAATATTTGTGCATTTAACATGTCAGAGAAATATAGACGAGGAATCTCTAATCAAATTTATTTTGCTTCTCAGAAACTTTAAGAATCTATGGCAAGTGCCAGGATAAATCCAACCCACTCATAGCTCTTCAAGGTTAAAAAGAAATAGTTAAAGTCATTTATTTAGAGATAATTTAGGAACCTCCTCTGTCAAGTGAGGGGGAGAAGGATTATAGAGCTATATTTATTAAAGCAAAAAAATTTCCACTGGAGAAAGAAATACACCCAGAGCAGGACGTGGTTGTGTCAGATCAGCTCTAGTGTATTAGCCCCATGAAAATAAAAAATGATGATAAATAATAACTAGCATTTATGTAACACATTAAGGTTTGCAAAATGCTCTGATACCTCCTTTCATCTTCACAACAACCCTGGGAGATAGAAGTGACTTCCCCAGGGTCACACAGCTAAGTAAGTGTCCAAGGTGGGATTTGAATTCAGGTCTTACTGATTCCCATGTCCACCGCTTTTACTCCACCCCCAGATTCCACAAATTCCCTGTTGCCCCATTATTGCATCAGACAACAAGCACACAGTATGGGCCAAGAGCTGTACTAGGCATTGGTGAAGCAATACCTGGCCTCAAGGAGTTAATGTGCTAATTATGGAGACATCATATACATTTTGGGGCATATTCAGAACATATGGAAAGTAGGTACAAAGAACTGTGCAGAGTCTTGAGGGAGGGTCAGGAGGCAGCTCATACTGGGCATGTCAGACCACCTCTGCCATCTTGACCACCATCACTTTTCAGATCCTGTTGATGGGGGACAGCCAGAACCCTGAACCACAGAACCCTAGGAACAGTGACCTTCAAGGAGAGGCATTTCTGGCTGCTTTGTTGCTGTACCCCAAGAACTCTGGGGCTTTTCCATCAGACTTGCAGCTGAAATGTTCCATATGGGGTGTCTCCCCCATTAGAACGTGAGCTCCTTGAGGATAGGGACTGACTTTTCTCAGCACTTAGCATAGTGCTTTGAATGTCAGTGAGCGCTTAATAGAGGCTCCATGGCTTCAGTCAGTCAGGGAGGGTCTAGCAGCTGGAAGAATGAGGAAAGGCCTGAAGTTGGCATGAGATCAGGGATTCTAAGACGAGGGAGGGAGAATGTCTAAGACATGGAGATAGCCAATTGCAAAGGCACGGAGAGGAGAGGTGAAGCATCATGTGAGGAGCAGAGGAACAACCAGGTAGCTAGGATTGGTTGTGCCATCGAATGCATGGAAGAGCTTCATGGCCCAGCAGAGGGGTTTGTACTTAATAAACTGATAGGTAATAGGTGCACTGCTGGGTCTTATTAAGGAAGAGGGATGGTATGGTCAGTTCCACACTTGGATAGCTGCATGGAGGGTAGATTGGAGTTGGGAGAGACGACAAGGAGGGGAACCTTCTGGTTTGGGGAACTACAGCAGTAGTCCTGGCAGGAGGTGATGAGTACTTGAAGAAAGGCAGTTAGTCTGTGAGAAGAGAAAAGTGTACCCAAGAAATATGGAAACAGAAATAGACAAGATTCGGCAGGTGCGATTGGATCTGTGGGCTTAGGAAAGAGTTGACAGTGACACGGCTTGCAAACCTGAGTGACTGGAGGGATGGGGACGCATTTGATAGCAATAGAGAAATTCAGGAGAGGGGAAGGAAGGTTTTGGGGGAAAAGGAATGAATTTTGTTTTGGACATGTTGAGTTTACCAACTTTGGGCAGTTGGTATGTGAGGCTAGAGCTAAGGAGACTCTTGGGATAGATGTATGGGTGTGGGAGATCACATACCTAGAGATGGGCTTCAAACCCATGGGAGCTGATGAAGTCAGTAAGATAGAGGCAGAAGAGAAAGAGGACCCAGCACAGAGCCTTCAGGTGTACCCAATCAGTGAACGCAACATGGATAATGATCCAGCAAAGGAGACTTAAAAAGGAACAGTCAGACAGGTAGAAGGAAAACCCAGAGTGGAGAGAGAATACCCAGGGAAGTCCAAAAGGATGAGGACCGAGAAAAAGCCATTAGTTTTAGTAATTGAGATGATTGGTAATTTTGGAGAGAGCAGTTTTAGCTGAGTGATGGGGTCTGAAGCCATATTGCAGAGGGTTTAACCAAGAGGAAGAGGACAGGAAGTAGAGGCAGTCAATGTGGATGACATTCAAAAGTCTTCCACAATCTAGCAATGGCTCCATAGGGCCGAAATGAATTAGGAGACTACTCCCTGCCCCCATACGTCAAAGGCTCTCATTCAAATGTCACCTCTTCCATGAAGCTTTCCTTGATTTCTCCTCCACTCCAGCCCCCAGTTGGCAATGACCTTTTCCTACCTGGACCACACATAGCACTGCATTTGCATCTTTCTCACGCCCTTAATGTTTTGTACAATAGTTATTTATGTCATATCTCCAAGAACAGAAACTTATTTTATCTAAACTTTGCAGTCTCCTAGCACTTACCAGAATGTCAGGTACACAGGCAATAATAACTATTTGAATTTACCATTTGTTAGGTTTAATGGTAAATTTGTATGCTTAAATTTTTTAAAACATCAGCTTTTCTTGGAGCCTTCTTTATGATTTGTGCCATTACTACTTAGATTTCTTTCAAACCAAGTTTGGCTGTACTAATTTTCTAGTAAACTGCATTCAGTTATTACCTCTGTTACTTTGGGTGACTTTCAAATGCTGCCTATGTTTTATCAAAGCTAGCATCACTGTCAGTTTTAATTCTTGCATAATATCTTTGTATCTTCTTCCTAACAATCTTTCTTGATCTTTTAGTAGTTTTCTGTGGCTGGGAACTTTTTATTTAAAGACAGATTTGTAGTTTCATTTTATTTATTACATCCTTGCTTTACTGCTAGAAAAACAAATTTAAGCATCCTTTAACTTTAGAGTGTGTGTGTGCGCGCACGCACAGTCTAGTGTTGCTAGGGCCATTTTTTTTCTCACAAGCTAATGGTGTATAATATTCTGAACTTGTAGGTGTGCCAAGTCATTTGAATATAGATTATATCAAAGAAGCTTTGCTGAAAATAGAAGATGTTCATTCAGTAGAAGATATAAATCTTTGGTCTCTCACTTCAGGAAAAACAACTGCCATCGTCCACTTACAGCTAGGTAAGTTGCTCCTGTGACACATGGCAAGAGAGGTTTGTTATTCTTTTACATCACTGTCATTGGATAGCAGATGAGTCTGTCAGTCAACTAGCATTTATTAAGCATCTACTATATACTGTGTGCTAAGTATTGGGGAGAAAAAGGCAAAAGACAGACCCGGCTCTTCAGCAGGGAAGCAGCAGACGAGCAGCAATGCATGAATCTGATGAAGTAGAGTCGGGGAGCAAGGCTTCTGGCAGATGAGTTGGAACATCGTTCAGTTTGGAATAGAGCACGTTTGATGCAGGCCAGCACACCAGGAAATGTTACGTTTTAAATCTGAAGATGAAAATAAGCACATTTGGGATATGTTTTCCCTGATTTTTTGTATCATCAAAGCTAATGTTCTCAGTTTTAAGTTTTCAAATAATGGCGATAGATTGAAACTTGATGTAGATTAGAAAAGAAGGGGGAGACCAGTGAGAAGCGTGCTGCCTGACGGTGAGACGGTGAAGTCAAGACGGAGACGTTTTCAGTTACAGCTCTTATTTCTCTTTCAGTCTTTCTTTCTTTCTCTCTTCCTTCTTTTTTTTCCTTAACCATTCAAATTTGATTCAGGGCTTTTGTTTTTCTTTCAGTCTGAGGAGGAGGACAGTGATAGGGATTACCAAAATGGGGAAAAGGGATTTCAATAAAAGAGGGTCATGCAAGTATTTATTTAAGTTCATGAGAAAGAACAGAAGCTTGTCATTAAGAAACAGGATTGTTTTCAAAGTATTGTTAAAACATATTGAATTTGTTGGAATTTATTTGAATTAGAAGAAGCGAAGCCAGCTTTAGTGGTATGGGTGTGCAGCTGCATCCCAGGGGTGGAAAACTTGCAGCCTTGAGGCCACACTGGCCCTTTGACTGAGTCCAAGTTTTATAGAACAAATCCTTCTATTAAGGGGATTTGTTCTGTGAAGTTTGGATTCAGTCAAAGGGCTGCACTTGAGGCCCTAGAGGACCATGTGTGGTCTCAAGGCTGCAGGTTCTCCACCCCTGTGGAAATGTTTATCTTACTTGGCATTAGGTTCAAAATTAAAAAAAAATTAATTGGGGGGGAGCCCCTAGTTCTTCAAATTGAGATTTTTGGGGGTGGAATTTTGCCGATTTGGTAGTCATACCAATGAGATCTGAGATCTAATTTAATATGAGATGAAGTTGTAATGATAAGGTGATGCTAGATTTATATTTGAATAGAGTCTCCTGTCTAGATTTATTTAAAACCCAGATGTAATCTATAACTGATCAGCTGGTTTGATGGGTAGAGCATGAGACATTCTCCTGATGAGGATTCTTGCCTTACCTTGAGCTTGACTGTGCTTGAGAGGTAGTGAGGTGTGGTAGAAGAGAACGTTGGGTGTGGAATCAGAAAACCTGGATTCAGATCCTTTAAAGAAAAGGGTTGGATTCAGTGACATCATCCAAGTGTGGAAGGGTTGGGGGTGTGGTGGGTGGAGAAGCGGCTGGTCAGAGCGGTTGTTAAATGTCCCAATTTGGTAAACTGTTTTCTTCCTTTCTTCCCTTCTTTCCTTCTTTCTTTTTTCCTTTCTTTCCTTCTTTCTTCCTTTCTGCAATTGGGGTTAAGTCACTTGCCCAGGGTCACACTAGTAAATGTCTGAGGTGACTGTAGGGCCAGTACTCTGTCCGCTCTGCCACCTAGCTGCCCAAGTAAACAGACATTTTAAAAGTTGTTTTGCCTTTTGCTTTTATTTCCAAATACATTCCTGTCTCCTTCCCTTACAAGAAGGATTTAAAAGAATATGGGATGAAAAGGTTTATGATAACCAAACAGTACATTGGCATTATCTGAGAGTATGTATGACATTCCATCCCCGTATTTCCCTCGTCTCTGCAGTACAGGCTGATTCTCTTTCTCCACCCGGGGGTGGGGCCAGGGAATGGGGGCAATCTTAGATATTGTAACTGTTGTTCAATTTGCTTTTATTCTCCCATTTATGTTATTAAAGTTGTGCCTGATTATTGGGTTGGTTGATTTGGGGGGAGGGGGAGGGGTTGGCTCTTCTTATTCAAAAGATAGTAACAATAGTTAGCATCTATATAGCTCGTTAGGGCTTGAAATGCCCCTCCATACCACAGCCCTGGGAGGGTGGGTACTGCTATTGTCTCCACTTTGCAGATCAGGAGACCAGATTAAGTGATGTGCCCAGGCTTACCCAGCCAGCGGGTCTCTGAGGCAGCATTTGAACTTGGGTCTCTCTTACTGCGTGTGTAGACCCTCTTATCTGCTGTAACACCTACCTACATATACACAATTCTAATTACAAGCAGGCTGCCCAAATGAAGAGGGTGGAAAATACATAGCAGATAAATCTGTTATAAATCAAGTCTTCATAGATGTGGTCCAGAGTAGGAATCATAACAGTTTAAGTGTGTGTATGTGTGTATATAGATAAGTGTAGTACCCATGTGACCCTCTAGGTCCTCTGTTGTGGCCCTTTGACCAAATCCAAACTTCGCAAAACAGATACCCTTAATAAAACGTGGGCTCAGTTCCGTAACATATGAACTCAGTCAAAAGGACCTGGAAGGCCACATGTGGCCTCAAGGCTGCAGGTTCCCCACGCCTGGATACTGTTTTATGCATGTGTGTATATTGTATATGTTATATGTGTGTATGAGGCACATATATATACATTTTTAAAATAGTGTGTTGTCACTGAACAGGTAGTATTCAGTGTTAATTAAAAATTGCATACTTATTTCATTATAATAAATATATAATATATTAAATATGTGTGTATATTTAGATATTACTATTTTTACTGCCACTGTATGCAGTACTTCCCTGTTAACAAAGTGCTCTTCCTCCCAGAAAGCGGAGTTATGCTGCCGGTGACTTCTGTCTCCCCTCTGCTCATTCATTAATGCGTAGCACTCGCTGTCATCAAGCGACACCAACCATGTTTTCTCTTCTTGCTCTTGCAGCCCCTGGCAGTTCATCCGAATGGGAGGAGGTGCAGTGGAAGGCCAGGCAGCTGCTGATAAACACGTTTGGGGTCTATAAATGCTCTGTGCAGCTTCAGAGTTACAGGCGAGAAGTCAGCAAGACCTGCGGGGCTTGCCGTGGTGCCAGTGCCTAATGCCACGCCTTATTTATCGTGCAGACACTAGCAAGCAGCAATAAGTGACGTCTGAATGAACAGCTGGGATCCCTGACAGCTCAGGCCAAGAGGACTGCGTCCATCGCGTAGGCCCTCAGAAGAGCCTTAGCGGCACGTAGCCTGGGAGAAGTCGGCATTAAATGATCATTTTACCATGATTTTCAGGCAAGGGATGTTACCAAAATATTGTTTACAGAATGAGATTTGACTGCAGATACCTCGGAGGCAAAGCTTAAAGATTCCCCTTTGTTAATTGTATCACATAATGTAACATATCAGCTTTCAAGGAAGAGCCCAGAATTCAGTACTTGCCTTTTTTTTTTTAAAAGAAACATTTAAAAGCCAAATTACTTTGAAGCATCATAAAAGGTTAAAGTGCTGAATTTTTTAAACTGTGTTGGTTCAGTGGGATGAACTTGGGTCACTTAAAAAAAGTCCTCAAGGTTTTATGAAGTTCTGGAAAATATCAAGAAGTAGAAGCAAATGCATATTCCCAAGTGTTTCATAAATGTTTTCCTTTATAAATAATTCAGAATGTCATTGGTCTGTTTCTGCCCTTATAACTTTATTTTTTCCAGATGTTAGAAACAGGGCTTTGAAACTCAAGGCATAATAACTTTTAATTATTTGTTATCATCCAAGGCAGAGCCAAACACACTTTAACATGATTTTTTGGTTGTTTCATTAAAATCATTTAGGAAATATTTCCAGTGTTATTCTGCATTAGGGAAATTACAGTTTTAAACTGTGATCATTTAATTTGAAATAAGGGAGGCAGATCCTCTACATACTAAACCATTTTGTTATTAAGTGCATTAAATTTGGCTGAAGGTAAAAACTGAACCAGTAATTCACTTGTTCCTTTTAGACCATTTCATTCTATATATCCCTTTGGTTTGGCTCCTGCCTACTTATATGTGGGGTAAATATTTAACCTAATGGCCCTTTCAAAATAAAATTTGATGAGGCTTATCTTTGCACACCCAACCTTCTCCCAGAATTTGGGTCTACATTTGTGATATGGGCCGGTGGGTTAAAAATCAGGGATTCTCTGTAGTAGGTAAGTGCTCGAAGCTGTGTTTTGGTGCAGCCACAGCAAAAATGCCAAATGAGCACTGGGGAAAAAATACTTTGTAAGGATGACAGCCAAGTTCCATGTTTTTGAAAGCCCTCAGGTGACCATTGTTAGCCTTGAGTTAGCAAAAAAGGAAGCATTGAAGAGTGTGAAACTGAAGGTAATGCTGACTATGGCAGCAAAATTGAAGGTGAAGGTTGTTTGCTCAAAATTCACAAGAACTGTTGGCTCATTTGTGAACTATGTTAAGCATTAGGTCAGGGAGGCAATCACAGATGACCAAACTTGTAGCTACTAGAAGGAAATAAGCATTTATCCAGCACCTACTATGTTCCAGGTACTATGTTTAGCAACTGGCCTTAGGAGAATCTACATCAGAAATGCAGTTTCGTTTGGGAGAAGTACTATACTCTCAGGGTACCAGGTTCTAAGGTATTCAGCACCTAGTGAAGTTAGATCTCAAATCCTTGCCAATAGAAATTCCCTCTAGGAACAAAGATTAGAAAACTCATGAACTGGAACATCACTCTAAACAAACTCCAAATTCCAAAATAGACGTTAGGGACCGAAGGGTTCAGAATATGAGGCCTGTCCATTAAACTTTGCAAGTCGGGAGTAATCCTGCATATGGAAGGCAGATAGTGACAACCAGAAAGTATTGGAACAGTCTTACACTTGGGGCCTACATGTACCGTGCTGCATGGCATTGGATGAAATGTGATGGTATCCTCCCTCCCACCTGGGTTGCTTGTACTGTTTAATCTTAGTTCTCCTTTTAGCCTATTTAGGAGTATCTGGATTTTCATAGTTAGATTTGCTCTTGAAAGAGGTGTGTCTAAAAGACTTAAAAAATACATTGAGGGAATCTTGCTATATAAAAGAATCCTGTTGTGAATTTTTTGTAAAATTGGAAATCACCTACTTTATTTTGTAAATCTGAATCTTGGTACTGCCTAAATCAGAGCACACTTAAATTCTTCTGTAACCCTTTTTTGCATACAAGGACAATGCATTTTGTTACTAATTTATATCATAGGACGGTGACTTTAACATAGAAAAGCTTGCTTTAAGAAAGTAAATGAATGATTTTATGTGAGGTATGCAGTGCCAGCTGACATCAGATAAAACATGGGGGAATTTATTTGAATAGAACAGTGTATGAATATAACCCTCCTCCCTCCCCAAGCAAGATAATGTGCAGTTCAGACTGGCCTTGCAATACAGTGGTTAAGTTGGTTCTACACAATGTTGAGAAGATTGCCTTAGATGTAACCTTTATTCCAATTTATTGCATATCCTAGGATTTGGAACTGTCTGAACACAATTTTTATAGTTCAGAACAGGCCAAGGGTCTTGAGCAAGGTCTTTCTTGTTTCACTGATGATGCCTTTTACTTGGATGTAAGATGGAGGTGTATCTGAAGTATAGTGGGGCTTGTTTCTGAGGGCTCTGAAGGACAGGGCTGTTGTAATTTCTGAAAGTGTTCCTATGGCTATCATGCTTTAGTTATTTTTATGTAAAACTACATGTTATTGAAGAACTGGGTGTTGTATTGTTTCTTTACCACATCACAGAATTGGCTTTTCCATTCTTCTTACTTTTCTTTGCATCCTTGGACCTTCTGAAGGCCACCATCTTCAGAAGAACAGTTTTTTAGTATCACACTTGTACTCCTCAACTTCTCCTTTCCTGCTGGGCTCTTGCCTGGCTTCTTCAAGCCAGCCCCCGGGTCTGAAGTTTTTCATGCGTTTTTTCATAGGATAGACTTGGACAAGGTCTAAGCCCTTTCTAAGACACTGAAAAATAGAAGAGATTTCCTTACCATTAATTTAATTAATTACCATTAGCCTTAACACCGCTGTTAGAAATGTATTTCCAGGTTAGGGAGTTCTTTCTCAGTATTCCCAACCCACACCACCTCTGGATAGTGTACTTCCTCAGTAGTCTAGGTGTAGTTGGAATTGGCAGATTGTGAAATTAAACAAGGATTAAACAGGATTAAACAAGATGATGTGTTATTTCTAGGAAACAAACAACCAGTGTATGTCTATTTGGAAGTCAGAACTGGTTCACAATTAAATTCAGTTGAATATACACACACACATGTGATTTTCCAAACTCCTATCACCCCAATAGATTTATTGGTGGTTCTTAACCCAAGGCAACATGGTTCTAAGGCCAGAGGTGGCCTTCGAACCTAGAAAAGTCCTCCTTCTGACATGTTCTATTACATGACCATGGGCAAATCACTTAAAACTTTCTCTAATGCTGGGCAGCTCTCTGAAACTATAAAGTACCACTGACTTGCATAACTGCGGGGAGTTTTCCATGACGGGAGCTTTCTAGTCTCATGAAATAATGGATATGGATCAAAAAATTGTGGAGAAAGTCCTTCCTAAAAAGCCCAAACACTTGATGTGTTCTAGATAATTAAAGTTTTGAACTCAAGTTTATGTCTGACATGCAAGACAATCAGACTGATGGGATGTTTGCCAGTTATTTAATTCCAAATGAGCATCAGTCATCACTGGACAGAGGCACCTCCTCAGATGCTGTATGGATAGCTGTGGGCTTTATCGTGGGGCCTTGTTTTTTGATTAATTTGTTCACACAGTTATAGAAAGGAGTAGTCTGTGGTTTTCAAATTAAGTATTCGGCCCGCTGTATCTAGACAAAATACACCTCATTCCTGTTGCAGGCCTGCCTTGTGGCTCCAGCCGGCCACTACTTCCAATCTCTTACAGATCCCGTTCTGTAAATATTTGTTGGTTTTTTCAAGAACTTGACATGGGAGCTAAAGAAAAGGTTATGGGGATCTCTTTGTTTGAGGTCCTGCATCTCAGGTACGTGCAGGCCCCCAACCTAGCCAGCCTGAATCAGATGGCTTTATCAGGCCAAATTTTCCACATACTGTTGCAGATGTACAATGAAGACCAATAAATCTGTTTGTCTAATTTTGATAAGATTGGTTTATTCAAGAGAATTTCTCAGTTTCTGTGATAGTGTTAAGTTAGAATATTTTAGTACATTTTTAATATATTGTAATACTAAGAAATGTTCATGTGAGGATCTTTGCAGGCAAGAGAGGTATAGTGGCTTTGGGAAGCTTATGCTTCGTTTTAAAAGTATATCATTAAATAAGCCATATCGCAGTTTGACGGAACTGTGTTTATACTTTTCCATAGACCCTTTCAGAAATGGTATTTTGCACACAATCAGTTATAGAAGAAGTTATTTGAAACGGGGGTTTGTCCATGTAATTGGAGATCAAAGTATGGTATATATTTACTGTATCTGAAATTTTTAAAGTGTAATTTCCTAAACATTTATTAAAATAAAACACATGGCAAAACAACTTTTCCTTTATTAAACAGAGTCTACAGTCTCTTAATTAAACAGAGTCTACAGTCCCTTATAAAAACTGGAATTCTCTTTTCTTTTCATTACACATTCTCATTCATTTTAGACTCAATCATTTATTGGCAAACCTTAAGGCACATTCTTTTTTCTTTTTTAAAGCTGTCAACAGAATAACATTAGCATCAGGAAACCAATGTATTTCAGTGCCTTCATTGGGCAGTTAGGAAGTATGACATGTAAGGCTCACCCAGTTTACTTATAAACGACAACTGATTATGGATTCTGTAGCCTAGGAATTGTAAACCCAGGGGAGTAAAAGAATGGGGGGTGTTCCTTCCTGGCAGGTGGTTCTAACCATTTCAAGCAAGTGCCAAGGAGCGTGTTTAAGTATTTGAGGATTTTTAAACATTTAAATATGGAGATTCCCTAAGTCTGGGGGACAACTCTATCCCCCTTTCCTGAACTTGCAATGAGAAATATGCTTCGAAATCTTGTTAGCTAATGTCACCTTATTGTTTATCAAGGGTCTTTTAGCCAAGGGGCTAAAATATTCATTATATGAGTTGAATATTCATGATGAATATCTTGATTACTTAAAATAATTGTGAGCCTTATATGCATTTTTGTAAAGGCAGAATGTTTATGTTGTATGGCTTTTTGTGGAAGAAAACTTGCTTTTTTTCGATTGTTTAGTAAATGTTGCTTTCCTTTTCTGACTTTTTAAGTATGGTGAAAAAATTATAAGTGAATCCTTCAAATAGGCTAAACCGCAACAAAGTGACTTTACAGACTTTTTTTGGACCAAATTCAGTTCTAATAAACAAGGAGTCATGTGGCTTGTTTTAAGACTGAGCGCCTGTTTTTTTATCTTGGGTAACATGACTTTTGTTATCTCCATGGATACCTAAGATAAGCATCTTAACTTTGATTCTATCTCTGTGTAAAGACTTCTCACCATGTGTGTACTTAACGCATTCTTAACCAAGACATAGTGCCTTTGATTCTGGGTCTCAACAGTGTGTCTGTATGCGCTTTCAAAAGGTAACACCACATTCCAATTTGGGGCTTTATTCCTGTTACTGCTTTTTTCTGAAGTTCAGTTAGAGTTTAATATGCCTTTATGGTTTCCAAGAGTTTTCTTTCCACTGTCCTGTAACTGGAATTGACACAGCTGTTTATTATATCTTTTAATTACCTAGTGCAGTGATACAAAGACTAAAATAGAAGTGGGAGGCCTGAATTTTTCAATTTTTTTACACTCCTCCCCTATCTATAGAGGGATTGGGCAAGGTAATGAGGTTGTTCAGTGACTATAATTTTCACATTTTAACAAGGTTGTTCACCCTCGAGTTTGTCCATTTGCTAACTGGATTTCTTCCTTGTCACATTATCCTTTTCCAGCTAAGTTCCTTTTTAGAGAAACAAGGCATTGTCCTTTAACATCAAGGCTGAATCACTTCAATAAATAATATTCTTGAGCGTTAGAACCGGAAAAGGATCTTGTACAACCATCAAAGTATTGGGACATGAGGTCAATTTGAGGTACAACCTCTTGCCCAAGGAATCACAACATCTCACAGCTGGAAGAGACCTTCCCAACTATATTTCATCAGTCAAGGCCCAAGTAAGCCTTGGGTAGTGACAGATGGACCCAATTGCCAGTATTACCACCTCTACCCAATTGTGAGTGTCCCTACTATTTCACTGAGTCTCTGATGGAGAGTGATAGTCACTTCTTACCTAGGACTAGGACTAGAAGTCTCCTTCACAACACAATTCTCATTTCGGTTGCCATCTTGTCTGTTGTATTCAACAATCAACTGGTCCTTCTGCCTTGAGTCTAGCAAATTCCTATCAACTGCTGCCCAAATCTCTGTGATTTGAGAGTCATTAAAAAGGGGGAATAATCCCCATTTTCCAAGCTTCCTTCTCCCTGACCTATTCCCTCTCCCATTATCATTCCTGTCTCCTTTCCCTTCTCTTCTATTGTTCCCTCAATCCATGAGTTATTATTAATCAGTTCCCCTTTATGCTAGATATCTTCCTCTTATCTTTTCATCTTCTTTCGCTCAAGGGGAAATCCAGATTTTTAAGCAAGACATATTAACTTTAGTCTGCCTTTCTGGGGCTCTTTTATGTCTTCTATCTCCTTGCCTCTTTGTACACCAAGGGCATAAAGAGTCTGCCTGCTCCTTGCTCCTCATTACCACTTAGGATCTTAAACCTAGAGCTGAAGCAAAGCCTGAGAGCATGTAACTCTTATTTGTGGTTTGCCCAAGATTGTAAAGGTAGAGCTGGGATTTTAACCCACTTGCTTTGATTACAGAGTCAGGATTCTTTCCACTACCCTACACTAATTCCAGAATGGCCTTCTGCTACCATCACCTAGGAGCCTCTTTGGTGAGGTTTGCTGTATCCTGTGCAGATCCTTGGGGTTGGCATCTACCAGTCTCCAGGTCTCCCAGCCTTCTTTCTCAAGAAGTTCAATATCTTTTGTACAGTCTTCTCCAATCCAACCCCTGCCATCCCACACGGAGGCTTCAATATTAATGTTGTCCCCCCAAATACCCTGGGCTCCCAGGTGACTGATCCCTCAACTCTTGTGGCATAGTTCCACTCTACCTCCCGTAGAGGCGGTTACACAGAACTCACCATAATGTCCACCTTTGTGATCTTAAACCGAAATTCATGACTGCCTACAATATCCATTTATTTCATCTCCCTCTCTCGGTTCTCTTGTTCCTATTTCTGTATCCTTGCTGTAACCTCCTATTCCTCCATCCCTTCTTATTCTCCCAATCTATTACCCCTGGTCTGACTTGGCTTTCCCCATTGCCTTGACTGTATAATTAACCAGTTCAGTTGTGCACTGCCTTTCCTCCTCTAACGACTTACCTTGACCTATTACCACTCTTGCCCTGCCAACCTTCAAACGTTGGGTCAGTCTCACCTTTCACTTTTTCTGGTCTGGCTGTTCAGTTGGTGAATGTTGCTGAGGGATATTATTAGAACCATGCTGACGAGGTCCTCTACAAATTCACATTCTCTCCACTGTAGCAATGCTTTTATCATGGCCCCCACATCAGTAGGGCTAAATCTCCCTCTCAACCCACCAATGACCATAATAGGTCTCAGCAGATGACCTTGCCTCCTGCTTTGCTAAAAACATAAACCCTCATTCCACGTTTCATAACTCCTTTATGTCTTTCTCTGTCCTCTCTGCTCCAGTCTCTGAGGAAAAGGTCTCTTTGCCAAAGCTAAGTCCTTGCCTCGTAGTGTGCCACATCATGCTCCTCTTCTCTTCCTTCCTGTTATGGTGTAACCTAAGTACAATACAACCTTTCTGGGATCTCTCCCTTAAAATCATTTTTTACTTGACTCGGACATCCCTTTAAGCTATTGTCCTAGATTTCCTCTTAACTTGCATTGCAAACCTCTAAAAAGTATCTACACCCACTCATTTGAATCCTTAAAATCTGGGCACTGAGATCATCACTCCATGGAAACTGTTCCTTCAGAAGTTATCATTGATTCTTCAAGGATGAACTACATATCCCAATACTCCTTGCATCTTTTGACACTGTTGACCTGTGTCCTCTTTTCCCCCTTGGCTAATAGATTTCTCCTGGTTTTTTTCCTACCTCTCTGACCATTCCTTCCCAGTCTACGTTGCTGGGTGAAGGGCAGCTAGGAGAGAGCCCCAGTGCAGGAGTCAGGAGACCTGAGTTCAAATCTCACCTCAGACACTTGATACTCACTAGCTGTGTGACCTGGGGCAAGTCACTTAACCCCAATTGCCTCATCCTGGGTCATCTTCAGTCATCCTGATGAATATCTGGTCACTGGATTCAGATGGCTCTGGAGGAGAAGTGAGGCTGGTGAGCCATGTCATCATTTCTCTGATGGCATGGTCTTTTTCCACAACAAAGGATGAACACACTTTGCTGGGTCATCATTTATCACCCATCCCCTAAGTTTGTTCTCCAGTTATCCCTTTCACATCATGACTTTACTCATTGTGGCTTTGATATATCATGGGTCAGCATAAAAATTAAATGGGAATATTTGGGGAGTTTTGCAGAAGCCGCAAATGACATATGAAGGCCAACAGACAACAAAGAAAAATTTAGAAACTTAGAAATTCATAAAATATACATACAATATTGTATAATAACATTTTTATCTTTTAATACCATTATAATTCACTTTTCTGTTATGAAGGGAGGGCCAAAAAATTTTAGGTAGATTTTCCAGATCACAGGGTCACTTTGCCCCTCACCCCCACAATGTGGAAGGGATAACTATATTCCCAAAGTCTCTGCCCTGGGTCCTCTTCTCTCCCCACCTGTGTTGAGCTTATCTGCTCCTATAGGTTCGAAATGATGGGGGCAACTACGTGACTCAGTGGACAGAGCACCAGGCCTGGAGTCAGGAGTATTCACCTTCCAGAGCTCAAATTCAGTCTCAGACACTTACAGGCCGTGTGATTCTGGCCAAATCTCCACCCAACCCTGTCTGCCTCAGTTTCCTCATGTGTAAAATGAACTGAAGAAGGAAATGACAAACCACTCCAGTATGTCTGCCAAAGAGTCAAACACAACTGAACAACAAATGTAAAAGCCTATATATCCAGCCCTAACTCAAGTTCTCCTAAACTTCACTCTCATCTTCAACTGTCTACTGTCCGGTTGCCACCTCATGCTGAACTCATTATGTATTCTCCTCCTCATCCAATCTACCCATTCTCCCAGTCACCCTTGCTTGACCTTAATGGTTCCCTCTCCCTCATGCCTGTGTCCAGTCTCCTATCAGTTCTACCTTCATGCCATCTTGTGCCTTAATCCTTCATTCACAGCCCATCCTAGTTCGGGTCCTCATCCTTCACCTGGACCACTCCGAGAGCCATTCAGTTGTCCTCCCTGCTCCCAGTCTCTCTGTCTCCAAATGATCTTTATTTTGCATAGATCTGACCATGTCTCTCCCCTACTCAATAATCAAATGACTCCGTAGTTCCTCTAGGACAAAATCTAAGCAACCTGGCATTTAAGACCTTCCACAATCTGGCCACACCCTTATGGACTTACTTAATATTATTCTCCTACAGCCAAACTGAACTATTCCCTGAACTCAGTCTTTCATTTCCTCCCTCCAGACATTTGCATATGCTGCTCACTGTGGTCACTTTTGTGGGTTTTTTCAGACTCTTAAAATTGAGTTCAGTTGTCACCTCTTTCCTGAAATCTTCCCTAACGTCCCCACCCCAATCTATTAGTGTTTTCTCCTTCCTTAAATTATTGTATTACTCTGTATTACACACACCAGAATCCCTCCATAAAGTCAATAATAGTTTCATTTTTGGTATCCCTAGCATTTGGTGTAGTACCTGGTGTAGAAAATATTTAATAAATATTTGTTGCTTTCATCCAATCTCATAGATGATCTAGTGCAGGGATAGGGAACCTGAGGCCTCAAGGCCACATGTGGCCATAATGAAAGAATTTGTTCCATAAAACTTGGACTCAGTCAAAAGGCCACTCTCAAGGACCTAGGAGGCTGCAGTTCCCACCTTCCCCCCACCACCACTAGTGATTGTAGCCTAACCCCTAACTAAAGAGAAATCCTCTTCTATCACAATTTTTTTTCCAACATGACAATCAGGGTTAAGTAACTTGCCCAGGGTCACATAGCTAATAAGTGTGAAGCGTCTGAGGTCTGATTTGAACTCAGGTCCTCCTGACTCCAAAGCCAGTGCTCTATCCACTATGCCACCTAGCTGTCCCCTATCACATTTCTTAACAAGTGGTCCATCAGCTTTCCAGATGTAAGAAATCCAGTGAAGGAAAAATCCCACTACCCCCTAAAGTTTCGTATTTTTAAGTACTATTGTTTTTAAATGCCTCCAATATTCACCTAAGAAGCAAATATTTGGAAATCATCCAGTTTCATATAAGCATCATTTAGCAACATGGGGTCCTAAAGAATACTTTGACCTACTTCCTGCAGGTTTGACTGGAAGTCCTGTAAGAAAACCAGGTGCATTTCTTTCCCTGTCCTGTATCCAGACTGGACTTCTGCCCATTTAGAATGAGTAAGGTCTTAATTGTATTTGGAGTGTCTCCATGTGCACTATATTTGCCTCATCTGTGCTCCTTAGCTATTTGTTCTGCCAAGATTAAACTTTAATGGAGCTGGATTAAATTATTACAACTTTAGATTCAAGGAGGTCAGCTAGGTGGCACAGTGGATGGAATGCCAGGCCTAGGGTCAGAAAGATTCCTCTTCCTGAGTTCAAATCCTTCCTTAGACATTTCCTGGCTATATGACCCTGGGCAAGGCATTTAACCCTGTTTGCCTCAGTTTCCTCATCTGTAAAATGAACTGAAGAAGGAAATGGCAAACCCGTCTAGTATCTTTGACAAGAAAACCTCAAATGGGGTCATGGAGAATAAGACACAAGAAACAAGGAACTCAGAGCCAAACAGCAGCCATCCTCCACAAGCTTAAGGAAAAATCCCTTTGCCCCTGTTCCCCATCATGTAGGAGTCCAAATTATGTGAAGCCACAGGAAAGAAGTAGCATTATCATAAAAGTCCTGTAATATATAAAGTTGAAATTTATGTTGACGTTGACAAGTTTCTCTTAGACCATGAAAATAAGACAGCACTTTATTTTGTCTTTATGAATTTTAACAGTGATGAGACCATGGTTGGTAGCATGGTGTGGCAGAAAGGGAGCTGAATTTGGAATCAGAAGACCTAAGTTTAAATCCTGGCTCTGCTACTTACTTACTCATGTGACCTTAGATAAACCACTAAAGCTCTGGGTCTAAGGTTCCAATCTATAAAGTGAGTTGGTTGGAGTAAATGACCTCTAATGTCCCTTCCAGCTCTCAGTTTATAACTGTATAATCTACCCAAACCATCTGAGCATAGAAAAGTATTAACTACTTAGAAACTCCTAGGGAATATGACTTTTTAATTTTGGGTAGCCTTATTTTTCAGGTGGAAGAGCATTAATTACGTACCTACTGTGTGGGAACATTAATTAATCACCTACTATGTGTACGATATTGTGCTATTTCCTGGGAATACAAGAAGAAATGGTGCTAACATTCAAGATTGTATTGTACTGACTGACACTTATGTAAAAATGGCTTTAAGGTTTGTAAATCATTTTATGTGCATTATTTCATGTGAGCCTTACTACAGCCACAAAGAGGTAGATGTAAATAAATTAGGGGCATAGCACAACCCTGGAGTCAGAAGGACTTGAGTTCAAATCCAGCCTCAGATGCTTACTAGCTGTCTGACTGAGTAAGTCATTTAATCACAATTGCCTTAAAAAAAATAAATTAAAAACTAGTATTTATATAACCCTTTAAAGTTTGCAAAGCATTTTATAAGGATTATCTCATTTTATTTTTACAACAACACTGGGAGGTAGTTACTATTATTCACCCCCATTTTACAAGGTGAGGAAATTGAGTCAGAGGTGAAGTGATTTGCCCAGAATCCCAATAGCTAGTAAGTATCTGAGGTCAAATTTGGACTCAAGTCTAACTGATTCCAAGCTGTGCCTCCTGGCCATTCTGAGGACCTTAGAGGTCATCCCATCTGAATATTCCATTTTATACTTGTGACCCCTGAGACTCTGAGAAGATAAGTGATTGCTCAACATCACATGGATAATGTCCACCAGAGAAAGGACGTGATCCCACCAGGTCAGATCCAGCACTCTATGCCCTACCCCACCTTGCTCTTCTTGGCCTCAGAAATAAGCTATATTAGGATTAAGGGTTTCCTATTTCTTATGTGGAGAAAACTGACTTGTATTTTACATACTTATCCTCCATAAAATAGTGAGAGTCAGGGCCTCCTAAAGTGAGTGACTATTTCCTGATCCCAAGGGGTATATAACCAACCAATCTTAGGTTGGGGAGGTAGGTCTCTATCACATCCTGTCCCAAGATGGCCAATTACAGGGTTTATCTCCAACATGACCACACCGACTTTTGATTACTGTCTCCTTTTGTGAAAGCCACAAACCTCCCTTTTGAAAACCAATCCCTCAGGGCAGTTATAACCCCTACCAAGTACCCCCCAGCAGTCTCTGGAGGAACAACCAGAAAGATGGAGGACCAGACATTTTCTCCAGTTCCCTCTAATTCTCACAAAATCCCAAAAGAACAATTACAGGGGTTTTCATAGGAACCCAAGAAGCTTAATGACCGTAAGAATTAATATTGGAGATTTTAATCCCTTTCACACTCACCCAGCACCCCAAACCCACCAGCCTCTGTCCTGTAATATGGCGTACAATTCAACTCACAGATTGTGCTCTGGGCCCTACTCAGGAATTTTCCTGCAGCCATAATCTCTTCTAGCCCTCCCTCCAACATTCCATTGCACTAACCAGTGCACCTCCATTCTGCCAAGCTGCATTAAGAAAAGGAGGCAACTTTTTTTTGCCAGTTCTACCATCTTCCAGTGAGCTGCCAAAATAACAGAACACAAAAGGAAAGAAGAAAGGGATACAGTGCATGTTTTCTAGGCCCTTTGAAAAATAGTGATGTTTTCCCTTGGCTGTTGTTCAGTAATTTCTGAATCTTTTGACCCCATGGCCATAGCATGCCATGGGGTTTTCTTGGTAAAGAAAGTGGAGTGATTTGCCACTTCTAAAGCAAAGAGAAATTAAGTGATTTGCCCAAGGTCACATAACTAGTAAGTGTCAAGGCTGGATTTGAACCCAAGTCTTCCTGACTCATGGCCTATGCTTTGTCCATTGATACTTTGATTGTGTATATGCAAATATACAAGAAAGGTATAGATATCTAGGGTATGGGCACAATTCAGAGAGGAATGTCCCACAGATGTTACCATAGCAAGGCTGGACAGGTCTATAATGTTACTCAACATACTATAGGCATTGTTGTAAATAGACAAACTAAGGGCAAGATTCTGGCCAAGAGGATAATGTGCCTACTGAGCATGTTAGGGGCAGCTAGGTGGCATAGTGGATCAAGCACTGGACTTGGCATCAGGAATGCTCATCTTCACAAGTTCCAATCCCTCCCTCTGTTTCCTCTTCTGTAAAATGAGCTAGAAATCCCAAATAGAGTCAGATACAACTGAAAAATGACTCCACAACCACATGAAATAGACTAGAAAATGAACAAAAACAGAATAAAACGAAAAGCCCTGACCATAGAAAGCTGCTATGGAGATGGGGAAAACCAAAACACAAACTCAGAAGAGGAGAACAATGCCAAAACACCTACATGCAAAGCCTCAAAGAGAGATATGAATTGGCCTCAGGCCCAAAAAGTCCTCCTTGAGGAGCTCAAAAAATACTTTAAATATCAAATAAGAGAGATAGAAGAAAAATTGGGAAAAGAAATGAGAGTTACGTAAGAGAATCATGATAAAAAGACAACTTCTTAAAAAAACAATTTCTTAAAAAGTAGAATTAACCAAATGGTAAAGGAGGTACAAAAATCCACTGAATAAAACAACTCCTTAGAAGCAAAATTGGTCGAATGGAAAAGGAAGCACAGAAGCTGACTGAAGAAAATAATTCCTTAAAAATTAGAATTGGGCAAGTGGAACATGAACTAACTAAAAGAAATGGACCCTTGTTTTGTTTTGTTTTGTTTTTTAAAGAGAGATTTAAGTACTGCCAGTAGTAATTATGAATCACTAACTAATTGAATTGAAAATTTGTTGTAGTAAATTAGAAGAATTTAATGAGTGTTGGTATGTACAAGGGGATAATAAATATTTACACGTATCTCCAGGGATGTTTGGAGAAATGCATGGTTGTGAAGTTCTTAACACAGCGTAATGCTTGCGTAAAGGATGAGCATTGTCATGTTTAGGCCTTGTAGGAATACGACTGAAAAAATGCTATCTCATTTGTAGGTACCTTTTCTAATTGACGTAGAATGTTAACAAAATTGAGAAGTTATAGATTAAATATTTTGAAGTATTACTAAAAACAGACAACTTTCAAGACATAGGAAAAGCCTGGAATATGGTAGGCATTACATAAAACTACTACGATTAGCATGAAAATGCCAGGGGTTATAAGATAAATGACTTTCTATGAAGTGATGTTTGAAAGGTAAATTATTATCACCTGATTGGTGAGGTTTTACACACAAGAAGACTAAGAGAAGCTGTTAAAGCAAATTCCTTCCTCTTTTCAATCTGAATACTGTTACATTATATCTATTATTATTAAAATATATTTTATTTTTTAAAAAAAACTAGAAAATAATAATGGTAGTAGTACTAGTAAATGACCTACTGTTGAGAGAAAAACGTGGTATATTTGTCTTAGGAGACCTTTGTGTGAGGTTCCTTGGGATGAGAATTGTTGACAGGGTACTGGGAAACTCTGCAGCTTTTCCGTTTGAGGAACCTCTTCTACCCAAAGTGGAGAAATGAAACTTTTGGGTGTCATTTGAGATTATTTGGAAATTCATAAATTGTATCTTTTAATACTTTTATTTTGAACCAAGTATTCACTGTGCATGAACTTTTGGTGAAGAAGTAGAAACAGCAGTACAATGCTAAATGGGTCCCTTGGGTCTGGTGACTGAGGAAGGTATGCCACTCCTCCCCAGGTATACTCGTTTTGTTCATAATTTATGGTACACAAGGGATAATAGATTCAATTAAGCAAGAGTGGGTTACTCCAGACACCACTTCAGTGGCAACTTGCATAACAACCATTTGTTCAACTTGTGTAGTTTTTAATCAGCTAATGTTTCAAGTCATATCTACTGGTGGCATTTGCTAGCTTGCATCCCTCCTTGAGCCCTTACAGAAGATCATTACTGTGCCCAAGTCAGTCCTTGCCCAAGGTTGAACTATTCCCATTTCTAAAGCTGTAGTCCCTCTGATACCATAGCTTTCACCAAGGAAATTGTGCCCAGATGTAACCCACTTGTGTACATGGACTCCAATGGGGGATCACATCTCGTGTTCTAGAAATGTTCTGATGTACTCTCTTTAGCTTTATATATAGACCAAGGCAGGGAATGATGGTTGTGAAGGGATCATTTCATGCCATCTTCTTCATGTAAAAAAAAAAATAAACTATAATATGCAAGACAATAGAGGGAAAAGTTGAAAAACAACACAATGCACTTGCTGTCTTCAAGGAGCTCATGGTCTATTGGATGGGAGTTGGGGGAAGGAAAGATGGCCCATGTATGCAAAGATGGTCATACAACTTGTAAGAATGATTTTGTATGTAGAAGACATCATAAAGAGTGGTAGGGGTGATTGGAAGACTTAAAATGTAGTATGTTCCTTGAGGGCAAGGATGGTTGAAATTTTGTTATCCTGTCATCACTCCTGGTGCCTATTAGATGCTTATAAGATACTTGTGGATTAATTGTCAGTTGTATGGGATCTGGAAAGTTTTCATGGAGGAGACAGCATCTGAACTGACACTCTATCCACTAAGCCACCTAGTTGCCATATAGGTTTTGAATAAAGGGAAGGATTTCAATAGATGGAGATGGCAATACAACCAATGGGTACTAGGCATTGGAGATGATTTCCCCAAAAGAAAGAGGTGGGAAAAGCCAAGACAGGGCCAGAGAAAAGTGGAAAACAAAATTTGCCTAGAATATAGAGTACATGAAGGGAATATTTTGAGATAAATTTGGAAACAGTATATAGCAGAAGAGCTATTATTATTGTCGTTGTTAATAACCAATCAATGAGCATTTATTATGCTATTACTATATGGCCATCACTTTGCTTAGCCCTAGAGCACCAACAAGAAGCAAAAACAGTCCTTGCCTTCAAGCAGCTTACATACTACAAGTCACAGGTTAATAGGTTTAGAGTTGTAAGGGAACTCAGAGGCCATACAATCTGACTTCATCATTTTATGTGAAAGGAAATTGAGACCTAGGAAAATTAAAGGACTTAGTTTGTTATCCATAGGATATCCTATGGATAGGGCAGCTATGTGATACAATAGGTAGAGCTTGAGACTTGGAGTCAGGAAGAGTCATTTTCCTGAGTTCAAATCTGGTTTCAGATACTTCCTAACTGTGTGACCCTGGACAAGTCACTTAACCCAGTTTACCTCAGTTTCCTCATCTGTAAAATGAAGTAGACAAGGAAATGGCAAACCTCTCCAGTATTTCTGCCAAGAAAACCCCAAATGGGGTCACTGAGAGTCAGATACAACTGAAAAAGGACAGCAACAATAAGGAATTTGTTTTCTATAATACAGTGGAAGAGCACAGAATATAGGTTCAAATCCTACATCTAAGGTTTACAACCTGTGTGACTTTGGCCCACACTTTAAGGAGGGAATCATTCTAAAGAAGAAAAATTTTAACTAAAGATGTGAAAAAAAAATTGTAACTCTGTGGTGGAAAAGAAGGCAAATCTGATGGAGTTCGAAAGGCTGAAAAAGTTATATAGGATACTATATGCTCTAAGAAATTATGAAGGCAATGGCTTCAGAGAAACCTGAGAAGATCTGTATAAACTGATGCATGTTCAAGTGGACAGAACCAGGAGAAGAATTTATGCAGTAACAACAATGTTGAAAAGACAAATAACTTTGAAAGACATAGGAACTCTTATCAAAGTAATGACCAGCCATGGTTCCAGAAGATTCCCAGTGAAAACACACTATACCTCTTCTGAAGTACAGGGAAAGGACTCAGAGAATAAAATAAGGTTTCCATGTTTGTTGGTTTGTTTTTGGATCTGGGAAATGTAGATTTCTCTTTTTGATGAACTATACATGTTTATAACAGGGGATTTGTTTTTCTTTGTTCATTAGGGGTGAGGGATGAAAGGGAGAGGAAGTTAGATTTTTGCTGATTATAACATTAAAAATGAATTAATTGTATTTAAATTTCCGATTTACAAGAATTCATCTTCCTAGGAGTTTTTCTAGCAATGGATTACCCTTTTCAAGCAGGGGAAGAACATGTATACACACATACATATATATATATACATATATATACCTATATATATACATACATATATATGAATATATATATACACGTACACACACATATATATATGTATATATATATATATATATATGTATATATATGAAATTACTAGAAGGATATGTGACTCCAGACTCCAGATTGTTGGAGAAAATGCTGAAGCAGTGCTAAACTGTGTAAGGGATGGACTTGGGACAAGAGCTTCTTGGCAGAGAGACATGTGGTTCCAGAGACTTCTAAAGAGAGATACATATACAGAGGACACTCTGAAGAAAAGAGAGGAAGAGACTGGAAATTGCTTATATATAAGAAAAGCCAGTTCCTCAGCACGTTCCTCCCTATAGACTTCAGAGCTCTCTTTTGATTTCAGTTGAGATCGCATCTTGCTTTCTTTTAAAGACTTCATTCATTCTTGTGTGTTTTCTTGTATATTTTAATCTGTGTAATTTCTGTTTCCATGTGTGTGTTGTTGTTTGCTTGGATATATGGGTTTACTTTCTATTTACTATTTTTTTGTGAAACCATTATTTGATGGGAAAGAGCTTGGCTGACAAGTATAAAGTAAAGAGCTATCCTCCCCTTTAAGAGTAACCAGGGAAGTACCTTTTCCCCTTTCTGAATCTATCATGCTCCTACACTGGCAATCTTTGTAGTGACAGTGAGATAGATTTCTAGCCTGATGTCACCTGGAGATAGACTAGGGAAGGAGCAAGCACCCAGTTTCATCTTTTCTCCTGCTTCTCTCAAAACAGAAATCAATGTCTTGTGCCAAGAGCCACATCTATACATTTTGACAATCCATGAGGGTGAGAGAAATAATTATTAATAACCAAAAATTTGAGGAGATCCAGAGCTCCCTCCTTTTTCTAAAGTCCTAATTTTTAAAAAAGTTCGATCTCTTGAAGGACATTGCTGATAATGAGACTGGACTTTCTTGTTCAAGACTCTCCCCCCACCCCAAGGAGAGTAGACATTGTATTCTGCTCAGACTTGAGTAGGTCTAAATTCTTTGAATAGATTGCCCAAGGCTAGGTATGGTCTGGATATAGAGACAGTCCCTCTGTCTAAGGGTAACACCTCATTGTTCTTTCTCTCATTAATTTTTTATCCTAATTATTTTTATTATAAACATATATTAGAACTTAAATATAAAATAAGAAAAGAAAAAACATGTCATGTGCACAGCAGAATGTACGAGAGGATTCAAAATATATAGCAATAAATTTCCATTTCAAGAAAGCCTATATTAAATACTCCAGGTTGTGCTGAGAGCTGGTCATCTTTTCTTGGCTTCATTGTAGATTTTCTTTTGTTCCTTGTAGATTTTCTTTTGTTCTCTGTTGTACATTTTTTTACTCTGTTTTTCCCCCCTTCCTCTCCCTTTCCTCCCCATTACAATTAAGCATGGTTATATTTAGATATAGATCCATACGTGGTCTTTGATCTCAGACAGTTAAATGACCATCCTTTTATTAATGTATGCTAGCCTTATTAGTAAAATGATTAAATTATGTCTTGAAATCTATGCCTCGAACCTTTTAATCACCATAAGGGTGTATGTATCTCACAAAGAATCATACATCTCATACATAAAAGTAATACAAAGTAATTTCCAAAGGAAATTGCTAGCAACTGGACAGATCAAAGTGTGTGCCTGAGCTGTGCTTGGAAGAGGCTAGGGATTCTAAGAGGGACAGAGGAGAAGGAAATGCATTCTAGCTATGAGGGACTACTCATGCAAAAACACACAGGTAGGGAATGGATGTCATGTACAGGGAAAAGACAGTGGGGCCAGTTTGACTACAAGAAATTTGTGAATAGGGGTAACATGGAATGCTCTGGGAAGGTCAGTGGGAACCAAATGGTAGACGTCAAAGGTAGAGACCTTTAAATGCCCCCCAGAGGACTTTAGAATCCTAGAGGTACCTGAGCTGAACTTTGAGGATAGGTGAGGTTCTTAGAGACAAAAATGAGGATGAAGTACATTCCAAGCATGGTGGGAGTGGGGAGCTTGTATGAATATATGGAGGAAAGAAGTAGAATGTTTAATTAAGATACTGGTTGTAATTTGACTGGAATATAGAATGCAGGGAATGGATGTGGAGTTATAGAATGCGTGTAAAATAAGTAAGGTGGACCGGAGCCAATTGTGAAATATGGAAGAATTTATATTTTGACCTAGAGGGAATATAGAGCTGCTGCAGAGTTTTGGGCAGGGGAGTGGCATGGTCTGACTTGTGTTTTAGGAAGATTATTTTGGAAGCTTTGTGAAGGAAAGACGGAAGAGAGAGAGACTGAAAACAGGGAGATTAATTAAGAAATTGTTCCAATAGGCTAAGAAATTGGTGTTGAGGGTTAGAAGTGGGATACTGGAAGTGGGAATGGGGAGATTAGATGTAGGTGATGAGGGAGAAAAAAGGGACCATGATGACCCTGAGACATTCTGTTTGGATGACTAGAAGAATAAAGTCAACAAGCCTTTAATTAAGCCCAGATTGCACACTGTCTTGGGAAGGGGGAGGAGGAGAAGGGAGAGAAAATTTAGAACTCCAAATTTTATGTAAGCGAATGGTGAAGATTAGGAAGAAAAACAAAGAAAAGAAGAAAGAGTGAAAAAATAAAGAGAATGTAAAAAAAGATATTGATATATCCTCAATAGAGACAGAAGTTTAGATGATGAATAGGTTGAGGTGGGGGATGGAAAGGAAGAAAATAACTTCCTTTTGGGATATGTTAAGTATGAGGAGAGTTAGCGGAAAGCATTGTGGACAGAGAGCTAGCCAGAGGAAGACCTGAGTTCAAGTCTTACTTCTAACACATAATAGCTGCATGATCCTGGGTAAATTGTTTAATCTCTCAGTGCCCTCAGGAAATTCTCCAAGATTATATGTTGCAGAACAGTGGTGTAGTGCAATGGGTAGAGTGTGGGGCTTGGAGTCAGGAAGACTCCTCTTTCCAAGTTCAAATCTGGCCTCAGACATTTACTAGCTGTGTGACCCTGGGCAAGTCACTTAACCTTGCTTGCCTCAGTTTCCTCATCTTTAAAATGAGCTGGAGAAGGAAATGCAAACTGCTAAGTGTCTGCCAAGAAAACCCCAAATGGGGTCATGAAGAGTCGGACACCACTGAGCGACGACAGAAGGACCTTTCTCACCGAATGCTCTTTTCACTGATAAAAACCAAAACAAACTGTAATTGGAGATGTTGAATGCAACGTTCCACTAGAGCCTTCTAGCAGACAAGGGGTGATGTGAGTCTTAAAGTCACTAGGAGAGATTAGTGCTGGATAGGGACTCATGTGCATAAAGGTGATCATTGAACAGAGAGTGAGTGAGACAGGAAAGAGAGAGAGAGAGGGAGGGGGGGGAGGGAGGGAGGAAGGGAGAGAGAGAGAGAGGGAGGGGAGAGAGAGAGGGAGACAGGGAGGGAGGGAGAGAAAGAGGGAGGGAGGGAGGGAGGAGGGAGAGAGAAAGAGAAAACAGGAGCAAGGAAAGCATGAGTTCCTTCTTGGCCATGCTGAGTGTGTGGTGCCAAGAAGACATGCCACATGCCAAGTCTCTCTATGGGTTCCATTCACTTGCTCTGATCCCACAAGTTCCTATCTTTAGGAATTAATCAGTCAGTTATCCCTTGGGTTTGTGATCTTGCGATGCCTGTTTCCAGCCAAAGCCTTTACTGAAGGAGCTCCAAGTTATTACAGTTTAAAATAATAAACTGGGCAAAATAAGTCGGGTCAAAGATCATTTGCTTTTGGTGGGGTCCTAGAGACCTGAGCAGGCTGTGCCTTTTGCTCCAAAAGTGAGCTATTTCATAACCGTGGGCAGCCAGTTCAAAGTATGCTAATTGCTATGCATTCTTCAACCACTCAGTCCTCAGCTCCCACATCAAATCAGAAGTCAGATCCCCTGAGGGTGAGCATCTCCCTCTCCCTCGGTCTGTCGTTCTCTGTCTCACTCTGTCTCTGAGTGTGTGTGTCTCCCTGTCTGTCTCTGTGTCTCTTTCTCTGTCTCTGTGTCTCTCCCTCTCCCCCTTCTCCTCTTCCCCATTTCATCTCTTGTTCCCCTCCTCTTCCTCTCTGTCCCTCACCCTTTCCCCCCCACACACACCCCTTTCTCTCCTCTCTCTCCGCTCAGGTGTGAGTACTGATGAGTCAAATGAGAACACCCCATACTATAAATTCTCAGAGTCCTCACGATTCAGGAAACCCACACCCTCCTGCAAAACCCCTAAAAATATCGACAGAAATATGTAACTACAGGGCTGAGTTTATGTCTCTATAGCAAGAATTCACTGTGACTACGGGCTCCAGTGGTGGAGGGGAGTGTCTGCTTTCCTGTGGGCCATCCATACTGTCCTGTGGATCATCTACACTGCCCTGTGGAGTGCAGGAATAATTGATTCTGGGATAGCTTAACTCAGTCAACTCCCCCTTTCCTTTTCATCCCACTTCCTCCCCTCAGCATCCCTCCTTACCCCAGTCAGGCATCTGCTTCTACTTAAAACAGCAGGGTGGGAAAGATGATTTTTTAAAAATGTGTTTTAAATTGATCTATTCTGTTGCTAAATACCTTCATTAAGATAGAATGTTTATTAAGCATTTATCACTGTTGCCAGGTACCATACTAAACCCTGCAGATACAAATACAAGCCAATAAGACAGTTCCTGGCCCACAACTCTAAAAGTCTTCCCTATTGCAGAAAAGCAGAGTCCTCCAAGCCCAAGTGAGACAACAGCCACCTTTTATTCACATTCAAATTCAGCAAACATACATATATAATCTATATCAAATTGCTTAACATCTCAGAGAGGGAGGAGGTGAGAGAGGGAGGGAGACAATTTGGAAATCAAATTTTTTTTTAATGAATGTTAACCATTAAACATGTATGACCCACATCAGACCACTTGCTGTCTTGGAAAAGAGGGAGCTGAGAGAGGAAAGGAGAAAAATTTGGAACTCAAAATCTTATTAAAAATGAATGTTAAAAATTGCCTTTACATGTAATTGGGGAAAAAAATAAAATATTTTTAAAATATAAATCTTTTTAAAATCTAAAAAAAAGCAAATTCAGCAAACATTTGTTAAATTATAAGCAGAGCACTTGGGTAGATACCACAAGAGATATAGATATATGCAAAACATGATCTATGTCCTTAATAAGCTTTCTATCCACTAAGAGATAAAACATAACAAATGTCTAGAATAGGGGTGGGGAACCTGCAGCCTTGAGGCCACATGTGATCTTCAAGTGAAGCCCTTTGGCTGAATCCAGACTTCACAGAACAAACCACATGTGTCTAGGTCAGAAAAAACTGGAAAGATTTACATGAACTGATGCAAAGTGAAGTGAACAGAGCTAGGAGAACATTGTACACAGTAACAGCAACATTGTGCGGTAGTCAACTATGACTTAGCACTTCTCAGCAAAATAATGATCCAAGACAATTCCAAAACACTCATGATGGAAAATGCTCTCTGCATCCAGAGAAAGAACTATGGGATCTGAATGCAAATCAAAGCAGACATTTTCTGGTTTCTTCCTTTTGCAAACTGAAATTTTTTTTTCAAACTTTTTCTTCTTTCACAACATATAATAAGTTTTACGTAATCGCACATATATAACATATTAAATTGCTTACCATTTTAGGGAGGGAAGAAGGAGAGAATCTGAAACTCAAAATTTTATAAAAAGTGAATGTTGAAAATTGTCTTTATGTGTAATTGGAAAAAATAAAATACTATTAAAAAACATTACTCCGTTCAACATGAAGTTGTTTAACATTTACTGTGTAGAAGGCATTAAGCTGGGTACTGGTACAAAGAAAATAACACCTGCCTCTGCGAACTTATATTCTTTCTTAAATTTTTATTTATTTTATACTGGACTTAAGAAATAAAACAAGCATTTCCATAACATAGTAGAATAGAAGAAAAAAAGATGATTGTACATGAAACTGCAAATCTAGCATGTACAAATTGTTATTTCTTTTAAACATACAATAAAATGATCATGTCACTTTTTTCCCTTTTATTCTTCCGGACCCCCACATTAAAAAAAAAAAATACATACATTTTGTTGTTGTCTTCTTTGAAAAACAAAACAAAACATTTTCTCTTTTATGGGTGTGCTGGAGCCATTTCAGATGAACTCAGACCAGAAAGCCCATTGTTAAATTTTCATTATGAACATTTGCACCTCAGAAATCCTGCAGATCAGAACTTTAATGACTGTTTTGTTGATTATCTAGATTTAAGGAGGTGATAATAAGACAGATTAAACATTAAAGAGACAGCTGTTGAATATTTACCTTTATACCTCTGTAATATAAACATTGTTTGAGTTCAGCAGGAAAGTCTAGCAGACTCAGCAAACAAAGTCATCACCAGCCTGGAGGGCTGGACATAATCACAGGCAACTAGACAACCCCCAGGGTTGGGCCTGGAGTTAGAGAGACCCGAATTCAAATCTATCCTTTCTACACATTATACTTATTACAATGAGTACTGCACTTCCTAGGCACCCTGGGCAAGTCACTTAACTTCATCTCTAAAAGGGATATACAAAGGTAAAAGTACCTACTTTCCAGGGTTCTTGAGAAGATGAAAGGAAATAATTTTAAAATTATTACTAAATTACTATGTGCACAAAGCCTTTAAGGTATAGCATAACTCTTGGCATAGTCTTGGTGCATAGACAGTAGATGCTTAATATATGTTATCGACTGACTTGTAGTAACTTCACAGTACACTAAACATCACCAGCTAGGAGGCTGAAGTGGATAGATCACTGCCCTGGAGTCAGGAAGACTCCTCTTTCTGAGTTCAAACCTAGCCTCAGATACTTCCTATCTGTGTGACCTTGGTCAAGTCACTTAACCCTGCCTGCCTCAGTTTCCTCATCTGTAAAATGAGCTGGAGAAGGAAATGGTGAACTGCTCCAGTATCTTTACCAAGAAAACCACAAAAGGCATTACAAAGAGTTGGACATGACTAAACAACCACTACAGAGCAGATGCTTGATAAATGTTTGTTGACAGACTGACATAGTAACTTTACGGTACACTAAGTATCACCAGATCTTTTTCAGTCAATCAGATAGCTATCTTCCCAAGCCTTCTCTATCTTGCCCTTAATAAGTTGATTTTTTTTTTTAATGTGAGTCTAAGACCTGACCTTTATTCCTTTTAAATTGCACCCAATTAGACTCAGTCCAATGTTCTAGCCTGTAAAGATACTTTTGGATTTTAACTGTATTATTTAGTCTTAGCTACCCCTCCCAGCTATGTATCATCTGCAAATTTGATAAGCATGTCACTGATGCCTTCATCCAAGTCACTGATAAGGATGTGAAACAGTGCAGGACACCACCCCACACACACACACAAGCAGAACCCTGAGGCAACTCCCCCTGAGACATCTTGCCAATAAGATATAGAATCAGTAATAATTACTCTTTGACTCTGGCTTTCAACCAATTTCAGATCCATGCTACTGTAATGTTAATTGTGTTAATGAGAGTTAAAGATCTTCCCCAAGGGAAGCCTGATTAGGGGAGATTTGTTTTGTAGGAAGATTCATACCTTTTGTTAATTTCCAATGAAGCACTGGTTCTGAAGGTTGGGATGAGCTCTGGCTCTGAAAAGTGTACATATACTCTGACGTGAGGCCTTTGGGACTTACTCATTGGAAGTGTTTGTTGGGCCAGAGAAGACCCTGGGCAGCCGTTAAGGAGCCCTCCCTTCTCCAGCCCCCTTGAAAAACCCAGATTTTGGTGCTTCTCTCTCTGGTAACCATGTACTTATGTAATGGTCAGACAGGTGGATCTGTCTGTTGATTTGTGATGTATGTATTTTCTATAGTCAGACAGTTGGAAGCCTTGTCTGTTGATCTTTATTTCTCTGTTTGTATTTTCTCTGAAGTTCAGAGTGTTAACTTTTCCCCTTGAACTAAGTGAACGATATATGTGTTTGTTTAAAGTAGATTGTTGAACCCTTAGAAGTTACTTTCCTTTTAGAAAAGCAGGTCTTAAGAACCTGTGCAGCAGGCCTTCCTGTGTATGCCAACTTTGCTGTTAAACCTATCCATACCGTCTTTTTGTAGCTACTTTATCAACTGCTTTGGTAAAATCTGAGTTCGTAATAACAACAGCGTTTCCCATGTCCTCTACCAGCTTCTATCAGTGTCGTATCCCTGGCAGAAGGAAAGAAAGAAAGACAGAGAAAGAGACACAGACAGAGTGAGAGACAAAGAGAAAAGAAAGAAAGAAGGAAAGAAAAAGAAAGAAAGGAAGGTCAAAAGCAGAATTAGCCAAATGGAAAAAGAGGTTCAAAAGCTCACTGAAGAGAATAGTTCTCTCAAAATTAGAATGGAACAGATGGAGTCTAATGACTTTATGAGAAACCAAGAAATCACCAAACAAAACCAAAAGAATGAAAAAATGGAAGAGAATGTGAAATATCTCATGGGAAAAACAACTGACCAGCAAAATAGATCCAGGAGAGACAATTTAAAAATTATGGGACTACCTGAAAGTCATGATCAAAAAAAGAGCCTAGATATCATCTTCCATGAAATTATCAAGGAAAACTGCCCTGACATTCTACAACCAGAGGGCAAAATAAGTATTGAAAGAATCCATCGATCACCGCCTGAAAGAGATCCAAAAAGAGAAACTCCTAGGAACATTGTGGCCAAATTCCAGAATTCCCAGGTCAAGGAGAAAATCTTGCCAGCAGCTAGAAAGAAACAATTCCAGTATTGTGGAAATACAATCAGGATAACTCAAGATCTAGCAGCTTCTACATTAAGGGATCGAAGGGCGTGGAATAGGATATTCCAGAAGTCAAAGGAACTAGGACTCAAACCAAGAATCACCTACCCAGCAAAACTGAGTATAATACTTCAGGGGAAAATATGGTCTTTCAATGAAACAGAGGACTTTCAAGCATTCTTGATGAAAAGACCGGAGCTGAAAAGAAAATTTGACTTTCAAACACAAGAATGAGAAGAAGCATGAAAAAGTAAACAGCAAAGAGAAGTCTTAAGGGACTTACCAGAAGTGAACTGTTTACATTCCTACATGGAAAGACAATATTTGTAACTCTTAAAACTTTTCAATACCTGGGTAGTTGGTGGGTCCACACACACACGTACACGCATGCATGCACACACATACACACATGCACACACATACAGAGACAGAGAGCACAGATTGAATTGAATAGGATAGGACCATATCTTAAAAGAAATTAAGGTAAATGGTGAGAGAGAAATGTAGTGGGAGGAAAGAGGGTGAAATGGAATGGGGTAATTATCTGTCATTTAAGAGGCAAGTAGGAGACTTTTTAGTGGAGGGAAAAAGAGGAGTGTGGAGAAAAAAAAAACAAAAAACAAGAAGTTTACCCTCATCACATTTGACTAAAGGAAGGAATAAAATGCACACTCATTTTGGTATGAAAACCTATCTTACAGTACAGGAAAGTGGGGGAGAAGGAGATAAGCAAGGGGGGCATGATGGAAGGGAGGGCAAAGGGAGGAGGGAGCAATTTGATGTCAACACTTGGGGAGGGACAGGATCAAAAGACAGAAGAGAAACAATGAGGGGCAGGATAGGATGGAGGGTAATCCAGTTAGTCTTACACAACACGACTATCAGGGAAGTCATTTGCAAAACTACACAGATAGGGCCTATATTGAATTGCCTGCCTTCCCAAAGGGAATGGGTGAGGAGGGAGGGATGGGGAGAATTTGGAACTCAAAGTTTTAGGAACAACTGTTTAGTATTGTTGTTGCTACTAGGTAAGAAGACATACAGTTAATGAGGAATAGAAAGTCATCTGGCCCTACAGGAGAAAAGAGAAAATGGAGACAAGAGAAGGGAGGGATGACAGAAGAGAGGGCAGATTGGAGATAGGGAAAATTAGATTGTTTGGGGTATTGGGGTGGGGGAGGGGATAAAAGGGGACAAAATTTGGAACCCAAAATTTTGTGAAAATGAATGTAAAAAGTTAAATAAATAAAAAAATTGCATAAATTAAAAGAAAGAAAGGAAGAAAGGAAGGAAGAAAGAAAGAAAGAAAGAAAGAAAGAAAGAAAGAAAGAAAGAAAGAAAGAAAGAAAGAAAGAAAGAAAGAAAGAAAGAAAGAAAGAAAGAAAGAAAGAAGGAAGGAAAGAAGGAAAGAAAGAAAGAAAGAAAGAAAGAGAAAGGAAAAATAGTCTGGCAAGAGCTATCCCTGAAAAAATCAAATTAACTCTGTAATCACCATTAACTTTGCTAGATAGTCACTAGCCATCTCTTCAACGGTCTCTTCCAGAATTGAGACAGCTAGGTGGAGGATAGAATGTTGGTCCTGAAGTCAGGAAGAACTGTTCAAATACATCCTCAGATACTTACTAATTATGTTGAAGGCTAAAGAGAGAAAATCTGGAGCTCAAAAATTTTTGTATATGAGTGTCAAAAATGGTCTTTACATGTAACTGGGGGAGAATAAATATTATTTTAAAAAAAATACAAAAACAAACAATCCAATAAAATAAAAGATATCAATATAACAATGTGGGGGGGGAAGGGGAGAAGACATGAGAGCCTGGGGTATGATGATTATAAAAGGAATGGGAAGGAGAGAGGCCTGCCTACACAAGAGATACCGTAAAAGAATTGACCAGAATAAGCAATTGATTGGATTTAAGAGGAAAGGAAATAGTCCAAGAGAGCATTGGAATTTCAAGCATAAATAACAGAGAGAAAATTTGTCCCACAAGACAGAGTCATTTCCTTTGAGGTATGGATCTGTTTACTATGGCAAAAACAACTTGGGTTTTTAGTGGTTTCAGTTCTTTCCATTTTCTTGGCAAAGTTACAAAAGTGGCTTGCCATTTCCTTCTCCAATTCATTTTACAGATGAGGAAACTGAGGGCAAACAGGGTTAAGTGCCTTACCCCAGGTCACAGGAAGCCCAGCACTCTATCCACTGCACCACTTAGCTGCCCCTTTTAGAGGTTAGTGACCACCATATTGTTTCCCATTACTGTGACTGTCCTCCAACTCCTTCTTCTTTCTCATTCCTCTCAAATATTGTGGACCTCTTCATCCATCTGTGAGTTCCTCTCAGAACCTCTTTTTTGAGGAAGAGCTGGGACCAGCTATGCTCCTATCCTTCCTTCTCTGGACTTCGCCCTTGCAAGCACCCTCCTCTCTCTCTACTCTCCCTCTTTTTCAATTCCCTTTTATGTGTTCTTAATGTTGTAATGTTCCCCATTAAAATGTAAACCCCTTGAGGTCAGGGTCTGTCTGTCTTTTTGCTTGTATTTGTATCTCCTGTGTGGTATCTCAGTGCCTGGCAGAACTTAATAAGAATTAAGCATTTGCTTGTTGTCAGAAGGATATCAGAAGGTTAGCTTGTTCCTAAAACCAGTACAAAACACAAGGAGCAATATATATATATATAAGAGGGGATGTATGTCTTCATTAGCCCGTATAAATACCAGACATTCATGCCCTTCAACTGGATCTTTGGCAATACCACTTATCTGAGCAAAAGACAAACTGGACTGAGGTCAGTACATATGTCTCTTGAATGAAATAATTGCAAATAATTTGAAGATAAAGAACTGGAATGGGATGGGGATACTTAGAGAGTAGATAGGTAACCGTGGGTTTTCTCAGTATCTCCTGTTTGGTGTCACAAGTGTCCTGCCCAACTCTCATCTGGATGTACTACTTTAGGATGTCCCTTGACTTTCTCACTATGTCTCTGGGAAAACTTCATCATCCTTCAAGATCCTATCTTCACTCTGTTCTATCTCTGAATTCCAAGACTGCCATTTAAAGAGGGAGATTAGACCACAAAGAGGTTTTGATAAGAAATCTCCTAATTTCTCACCTGGGACTTTTCTATCCAGTCTCAACTTTGGGTGTGTCTCCTCCTTTCAACTTCTTTTTGTGTACTGTCTCCTTTTTAAGATTATAAACTCTTGAGGGTAGGTATTGTCTTTCTCTTTCCTATTTGTATCCCTAGTACTTAGTACAGTTGTCAGGTTTTCCCAGTCCTGTGTGACTCTTCATGACCCTATTTGGGATTTTCTTGGCAAAGATATTGGAGTAGTTTGCCATTTCCTTCTCCAGATCATTTTACAGAAGAGGAAACTGAGGCAAGCAGGGTTAAGTGACTTGCCCAGGGTCACACAGCTATTCTAAGGTTAGATCTGAACTCCTGATCCCAGGCCCAGAGCTCTATCCACTGCGCCACCTAGCTTCCCTTTAGCATGCTGTTTGGTTGTTAGGGTTTATTGACTTTAACTACTGACTGCCCCAGGTGCCCACCCTTCACCATAGTAGTCCTGTTGTTAACATAGTCATTCTGACCCTGATTTTTATACTCTGTTCTCTGGACTATCTATGGGTCTATCCCACAAAGGTTTGGGGCCTTAACTCAGGCCATAAGATCTGAGTATTGGCCAGTAAGGATTGTGAGGGACAGAGAGCCAGAGAGGTCAACTACATATATATGTGTATATCAATCTGCATGGCCCAGCTGGTTAGCTGCTACTACCCTTGCCTTATGTCAAACTCTGTATCTCAATCACCAAAAATAAGTAGACTCCTGGTAATAACTATAGTTTGAATCTGGTAACCATTTCCTTCTTGTCTCTTTAGTTACCAAGAAGGCAGAGCAGTGTTCCATCAGGAGATCGTGAGAGTATTCTGAGGCTGAATTGTGTATGACAGCTAGAATTATAGCTTGTAGGACGCATTCAGTGGGAAGAATTGTAATTTTCAAACATTCTGTGCTGGAGGGGAATTTCTTCATGTCATCCAGTCCATCTGCTTGCCTCTGGGGGAAAAAAATAATTCTTTTAAGAAAATGTGAAAACACAAATGAAAATTTCCCAGTAAAGGTAATACGGCCAACATACTGGATTTTGTTTAATATTCTGATACAAGAAATGGAAATAAAACAAGTGCCCATGAATTAGGGAAAGGATAAACAAATTAAGGTGTGTGGAGATAATACAATATTGTCCTACCGTAAAAAATAGTGAAAGAGATAGTTTCAGAGAAACTTGGAAAGTCATTTATGAATTGATAAAATACAGTGAACAAAACCAGGAGAACAATTTATATAATGTTTGTATTAATTTATATAATGTTTACAGCTTTGAAAGATTTCAGGACTCTGAACAATACCATGAATGAATGAATATTTATTGTTTACTATGTGCAAAGAACTAGGGATAAAAATAAAAAAATTAGACGTCTTTGCTCTTGAAGACCTCCTATTCTAATGGGGAAAGCAACATACAAAAAAAGTTTTCGGCTGCAGCTCAGATGGAAAAGTGCCATGGTTCTTGGGGTACAATGGGCAAAGTAGATGCTAATGAATCCCCTTTTCACACCTTTAATGTCATATGACTCAATCATAACTCCAAAAACCTGATGATAAACAGACCTCCTATCTTTTGGAAGAAAGAGATGATAGATTTCAAGAGTATAATGAAACCTACATGTTTTTCAGAAATAATCAATACATGAACTTGTTTTGTTTAACTATATTTATTTGGTGCAAATGAAGACTTTTACTTGGTGGGGGTACTTGGTGGGTAGTCATAGTAACACAAAAGAAGAAAAACAAAGGGGAAAAACATCAATGAAGCATTTTTTAAAATACAAAAAAAAAAAAATAGAAGGAAATTCAGAAGAGGGCAGACCACAGACAAGCAGGAAGCTTTGTTACTGTCATGTTAAATGTTTATATGTGTGTGTGTGTGTGTGTGTGTGTGTGTGTGTGTGTGTATGTGGCCCTCTAGGTTCTCAGGTGCGGCTTTGCAACTGAGTCCCAATTTTTACACAAAAATCCTTTTATTAAAGAGATTTGTTCTGTGAAATTGGGATTCAGTCAAAGTGCTGCACTGGAGGACCTAGAGGGCCACTTGTGGCCTCCAGGCCTCAGGTTCCCCACCCTTGCTCTAGGCCCTTCTCCCACCAGTCTCATCATCCTCCTCTCCTCTCTAACTTCTGCCCTTTACTGGGGGATTTAAACATACATATTGATATTTGCTCAACCTCCCTCATCTCCCAATTCTGTAATCTTACACTTCACATGTTCCTGCATTCTACCTCAGCGACACAGTCACACCCCGGATTTCTCATTACTCACAACTATTCCACTGAACACTTAAAAATCTGTTATTTCTATCTGACCATAACTCCATTTACTCTTTCTCTCTAGGCGTCTCACCCTAACTGTTTGCCTTCATTACGATCTGAAAACCTTCCACTTTGAATACTTTCTCAGGCTCTCCCTTCCCTTTCCTCTCCTCCCATTTCCAACCCTATCTTTAACCAATTCCAGTTTACATGGTCATCAACTTTTTCCTGTTCCTCTCTTGCCCAACTACAATTCTAGATTCTTCCTCCTACCCACATGCTGTTGGAGGAGAGTTGGAGAAAGTCACGTAACAGGATGACCGACAACACCACAAATTCATGTTTTCCAACTCCAACTGGAACCTCACTGCAGCAAGAGAGTTCTTTTATTCCTCTCTAATTAATTTCCTCTCTTATCTCCCTAGTACATAATAAGTTGTTACAAGAATTTTCAGGGTCTTTGCTAGCCACTGCATGAATGAACCAGCACAGGCAGACAGGTAAATGGCGATTTTTTGAACCACTCAAGTGTGACACACTTTATCAAAAGGTAATGGATAAGTGTGCCTCACAAGGTGACATGTGTATATAAATGTATGTTGTATATATTATACATACATATGCACATGCATGTATTGTGTGTATATATGTATGTGTATATACATACACATATGCATATATAGATGAATGCATATATACATACATCTATAGATATAGATAGAAAGATAGATGAATAGATAATTGTTCAGCCTTTTCATAATCTCCATGACCCCATTTGGGGTTGTCTTGCCAAAGATACCAGATTGACTTGCCATATCCTTCTCCAGTTCATTTTACAGATGAGGAGACTGGCAAGCAAGGTTAAATGACTTTAGTAAATGTCTGAGGCCAAATTTTAACTCAGGAAGATGAAAATTCCCAACTCTAAGCCAGGCATTCTATCCATTCCTCCACCTAGCTAGCTAGCTACTTGTAAATGTGTGTATGTATAATATATGCATGTATATTATGTATGTATACATATACACACATACATGCATACACATATATAGATAAATCATACATAATTTATATCACACATATGTTATATATTTATATATTATAATTGACAATAATAATATTATTGTTTATAATATATAATAATGTATTAACTATATAATATATGTATATAAAATACACACACAAAATGTTGGATCAAGTAACTTAGGAGACACTATATATGCATGTACATACATGTGTTTATGTATATCTATATCTCTAGATATAGATGAGGATGGGGGGAATTGGGATTGTAGTCTTTCTTCCTGAGCTACTTAATCCAAAGTTTTGGTGTGATCAGATAAGGCATGTAGACAGAAAGATACAATAGGAAACAAATATATTTTTAGCCAAAGAAAAAAGATGCTTACTACAAAAACTACTATCTTCTTTATCACCTCTCTGGTAAGAAGTGTATAGTATATTTTATAATCCATCTTCTGATATCTTGACTTATCACTGTACTCACCATAGTTTTAAAGTTTTCCCCAGTTATTTTCTTTTGCAATACTGGAGTCATTGAGGCAGCTAGGTGACACAGTGGATAGGGTGTTGGTCTCAGAACCAAGAAAAATCTGTGTTCAAATCCACCCTCAGAAACTTCCTAGTTGTGTGAACTTAGACAAGTCATTTTACCTCTATTTGCCTATGGATCGATGATACACTGGAGAAGGAAATGACAAATGATTCCAGTATCTTTGCCAACAAAATCCTATGGAAGGTATGATCCATGGGATCACCAAGAGTCAGATATGAGATAAGAAGAGTCATTGTATAAATTGCTCTTCTGGTTCTAACTCAATTGATTCACTTTCCATCATGCAACACCTCCCAGGTTTTATTCCTTTCATTATTTCGTGCAATATATTAGCATTACATTGCATATACATACCATAAATTATTCATTCATTTGCCAATGGATGGATTCTGACTTTAAGTTCTTTGCTACAACTAAAAGTGATGCCATAAATATTTTTTCTGCATAGTTATCCTTTCCCTTTGTCTTTGACCTCTTCGGAGCCTATTCCTAATAATGATATTTCTGGGTCAAAGGTTTACTGTTTTGTTTTGGTTTTTGTCTTTATTCTATTTTCAGGACTTGCCCGTTGGTGCCCCCTTGCGGCCTCCTGCTGCCTCTATCTCTTGTGAACTGGGTTCTTTTCACCTGGACCTTTTCTATCTTGCCTTATTCCCTAAAAAAAAAAAAGCACATTACCCCATCTAGAAACATTCCTTATACCTTTTAAGGGACTTACTTTCAAGCACTACAGGGAAATGGGATATGGATAGGGACTGGACCAGTGATCTCATTGATATACCAGGTAATATTTAATACAGACATGTAATTTCATCAGTGTAAGGACCTTCTGGCATGGAAACTCCCACCACTGATGATTTTTCTATTGTTATCCTTATTATTGTTTGCAAAGGTGTGCTGGAACTGACTTGTACTAACTCAGGACTGTTAATTTTTCACTGTGAACATATACTCCTCAGAAATCAGCAAAGGCTACAAATTAGAGCTGCATATATTGTTTTGTTGGTTTTCTAGACTTAAGAAAGTGATGGATAAATTGTTAATAATTCAGATTAAGTAAATGTTTTGTTGTAAGGTTAATGGGGGGGGGAAGAGTTAAAGATCTTCCCTGCCCATTAATAAGCCTCAGACACCTTGTTAATTTCTAATGAGGCATAAGGTCAGGAGGGTTGTGTCCTCCAGCCCTGAAAAGAGCATACTCTGAGATGAGGTTTTGATTTGGAGCTTATTTTTTGGAACAAAGTTCATGTGCCAGATGAGACTCTGGGCAGCTGTTTTACGAAGCCCCCCAGCTTTGAAAACCCAGATGTCGGTGCTTCTCTCTCTGGTAATGATGTATGTATTGTCTCCAGTCAGACAGTTAGAAGCCCTGTCTGTTGATCTTTTTGTTTATAATTTCTGTTTGTATTTTCTCTGAAGTTCAAGGTGCTGACTTTTTCCTCTGAACTAAATGAATGATATATGTACTTGATTAAAGAAGATTTTTGACCCCTCAAAAGTTGCTTTCCTGTTAGAAAAGCAGATTTAAGAACCTGTACAGCAGGCCCTCCTTGTGTATGCTGGGATCCTTGCTGATACATTTGCATATATTTATTTTCCCTAAAAGACAGATATTTATCAACACACTCCTGTTTACTTGCCTCCCTGATGTCACAGAGAAAAATAGCAAAATGAAAATAACATTTGGGGAGGAGTCACAAAGCTCGTAGGGGTTTTAACAGTTAATATTAATCCTAAATAAGCCTTAATCTCAGTTCCTTTTTCTTTCTACTTTCAGATATTGTTCTCAGAATATATCCTTCCCAAGAATCATACTCTCTTATTTTCTGTCAAGTTACATTCTACTAGAAGCTACTATTCCCTTTCCAGTGGAAGCAAGTGTTCATTTGAAAACTAAGTTTACTGAGTTAATTATCAGGAAGGAATTCATAGTTCAGTTATTTTATTGGCAGTACAGTATTTTCCTAGGCATGTCTGGCAATGACATGGAATGAGCTCACAATAACTGGGTGTGGCTAGGTGTTTCCTCAGTTACAAATGATTGTTCTCTTTTACAAAGTGTGTCCTATATTTGGATTTTAAAATGAAAATGCTTCAACTTACAGCCACCTTGTTCCAGCTAATGAAAAGAATGTTCCCATCCTTTTATTGTTTTCAGTAGTTTTTCAGGTGTATCCAACCCAATTAGGTGGGGTTCTTAGCAAAGATACTAGAGTGGTTTGCCTTGCCATCTCCTTCTCCAGCTTCTTTTACAGAAGAGGAAACTGTGGCAAATAGGGTTAAGTGACTTACCCAGAGTCACACAGCTAGTAAGTATCTGAGGCCAGATTTGAACTCAGGGAGATAAATCTTCCTGACTCTAGGCCCAGCATGCTATATACTGTACCACCTAGCTGCCCCATATTTCCATCCTACAAAGGATTTAAAAATCTGGTGGAAAGTTTCAAGAAGAGGACCAAGAATGTTATATAAAGTAGAAGACTGACGTATACAAATTAAGGACCTTATATTGTAATCAATCTTTACTCCAAATAAGAATTTTAATTTCTTAGGGTATTGACAAGGATATAAATAGGCTGTTGTTAGGGATGTGCTGTAATCAACTATTACTAGAGCCGATTGTTAAAATTTCAGTGTAAGCATTTGTACCTCAAAAATGTAATCACTACAAAGTAGGCCTATATTGTTTTGTTGATTGTGTAGACTTAAGAAAATGATGGAGAAAATGTTAATAATGCAGACTAAAAAAGTGTGTCCTGCATATAGATAGATAGATAGATAGATAGATAGATAGATAGATAGATACATGAAATAAGAAATGTACATACTACTCAGATGTATATGGCACTTCTACAAAAACTAACCATATATTGGGACATAAAGACCTCATTAAAAATGTAGAAAAGCAAAAATATTAAATCCATTATTTAGTAATCCCAATGCAATAAAATAGCCTTAAGGAAAGAATTAAAAAATTGGAAACCGAATAATATAATTCCAAAACATGAAGATATTGTTGAAACAATAGAAATTTCATAAAAGAAAATGATGAGAGACAATGTACCAAAACTTAAGGGATATAGCTAATGTAGTTCTTAAGAAAAATTATGTATCTCTAATCACTTTCATCAATAAGAGTGAAGAATAAGTCAATGAACTGAACCTACAACTAAAAAATCCTGAAAAACAAAATCAACATCCCCAACTCAGCAACAAAGTAGAAACTCTGAAAATCAAAGAAGAGAGCAATAAAATTTATAGGAAGCAAAATTTTGACAACTAAATCTAGGAGCCATTAAAATAGATACATAATATTGACTTTCCAAAAGAGAGGGGAAGAAAATTGTTTTTATTAAAAATGAAAAAAATCATAATAATTAAATAGGAATTAAAGAAAATTATCATAAACTATTTTTGCCCAATTAAGTGCTTTAAAAAAAAAACCTGATGATTTGGAGGAAAGGAATGAATATTTATTAAAATAATAATAGTACTTTTATATAGCACTTTGAGGTTTACAAAGCACTTTATAAGTATTATCTCATTTTTTCCTCTCAACAGCCCTGCTTTTATTATCCCCATTTTACAGGTAAGGAAACTGAGGCAGACAGTAACTTTCCCAGAGGGTCACATAGTTAAGAAGTACACAAGGTCATATTTGTCCTCAGACCTCTCATACTTCAGATTGAGTGCTTTGTCCACTGTACTACCTACGTGCTTATAAACACAAAATACATAGATTAATGAGGAAAAACAGACTATTTAAGTCACCATTTAAGCATTTAACAATATCAGAAAAATAATTAAACAAGCCATAAAATGAACTACCAAAGGACCAGATGGATTTATAAGTGAATTCTATCAAATATTCAAATAATAATTAATTCCAGTATTGTACACATTATTTGAAAAGAAGCCACCCTTTAAAAATCTTCTATGGTACAAATATGATCTTGATACCTACACCATGGAGAGGCAAAGCAAAGAAGGAAGAGTATAGGCCAATGTCACTAATAAATGTTGATGCAAAAATTTGAAATAAAATATTATCAGATAGGCTACAGCCACTATTAGATTATGTACTATGACCAGGATGGATTTATACCAGTTGGTTCAACATAAGATCATAAGTACAATAAATCATATCAATAACACAAATAATAAAAACTACATGATTATATCAATAGATGCTAGAAAGGTCCTTGACAAAATCTAACTGTTTCTATTAAAAACTTTGGAAATTATCGAAATAAATGGTTCCTTACTATGTTTCTTAACATAGCAAATAGTTGAGGAAAAGGACCCATATGTAAGAAAACGTTTATAGTTATTATTTTTGTAATATCCCCAATCTGGAAACTAAAAGGTTGCCTAAATGCTGTGAATGGCTGAACAAATGGTGATATATAAATGTTTTCAAATTAAAATTTATTTTTTAATCAACAGAAATATATTTTGTTTCCCACCCATTCCTAAAAAAAATTTTAAAAAGAGGAAAAATACTTGTAATAAATTTGTATGGTCAAACAAAATAAATTCCATTATTGGCTATATTCCCAAAAAATCAATATCTCATCCTGCATCCTGAAATCATCTATCTTCTCTCAGTCAGGAAGTGTTTTATCGCTGGATCACTAGAATCACAAATGACTGGTAATTATGTTGATCAAAGTTTTTAGAGCTTTGAAAGTTAATTGTCTTTAGAGTTCTTATTCTATAAATTATTCTTTGCTTCTACTCATTTTATTCTACATTTTGTAAATGTGTCTAATTTTTTGTCCCCCAAATTATCCATTTTTGTAACGCTGATGTTATAAATTCTTCTTGTGGTTCTACTTACTTCCCTCTAGGTCAGTTCATACAAGTCTTTCCATGTCTCCTAGAAACCATCTTTTTCTTCATTTCTTACAACACAAAGTATCATAATTTGTTCATTCATTTCCCCTTTGATGGATATTCTAATAATTTCCAGATTCTTTGGGGGGTTGGTTATTTTTGGGGGTTGGTTTTTTGGGGTTTTTTTAGGCAATCAGGGTTAAGTGACTTGCCCAGGGTCATACAGCTAGTAAGTGTCTGAGGTCAGATTTGAACTAATATGTTCCCAACTCCAGGGCTAGTGCTCTGTCACTTCATCACTTTGCTACTACTGATTTAAAGTTTCTTGTCACCACAAGAAGAGCTGCTATAAATGTTTTTCTATACATGGGACCTTTTCCTCTTTCTTTGATTTCTTTGCGATATAGACTTAGAAGTGGAATAGCTGGGCCAAAAGTCATGCTTTGTTTAGTAACTTTTTGTATGTATTTCCAAATTGCTTTCCAGAATTGTTAAATCCATTCACAGCTCCACCAATAGTACATCGATGGGCCAGTTTTCTTACCTGTCTTCCAACATTTGTCATTTTCTTTTTTTTTGTTGCTGCTGTTATCTTTGCCCATCTGAGGAATGTGCAATGAAACTCCATAATTACCATAATTTTTATTTCTCTGATTATTAGGGGCTAGAGCACTTTTTTATGTATTTAAAGAAAGCCTGAGTTTCTTCCTTTGAGAATTCCTGCTCATAATTTAAGGATATTTATCAATTAGGGAATGACTCTTAGCCTTATAAATTTGTATCACTTCCTTATATATCTTTGGAAATGAGAAACTTGAGATTCTCGTTATCAGGGAAACTTACTACAAAAATTTTTTCCCCAGTTAATTGTGCTAATCTTAGCTTTGTTGGATTTGTTTGTGCAAAAGCTTTTAATTTTATGCAAACAAAATCATTCATTTATTTTCTGTGAACCTTTGTATCCCTTTTTTAATCATGAACTTTCCCCCTTTCCACAGATCTGATCGATAAATTTTTTCCATGTTTCTCTAATTTGTTTATGATGTAAGTTTTTATATCTAGGTCATGTATCCATATGCAGTTTTTCTTGGCATAAAGTATGAGGTGTTAGTCTAAAGCGAATTTATTCCATAATGCTGTCAAATCAAATTATGCATCCTTTTCCAAATTACTACAGATTTTGTGCTTATCAATCACTAGGTTATTAGGTTCATCTACTCTGCATGTTGTGTCCCTAATTTGTTCCACTGATCGATCTCTATTTTTAAACTAATACCATATTGTTCCCAGAATTGTATTGTAGTATAATTAGAGATCTGGTACTGCGAGACCCTGTTGGTTCCCTCTTTTTAAAAATATTTCTTTTGACATTCTTGACCTATATTTTGCCTTCATATGAATTTCATTATTAGTTTTACAAAGTAAACCTTTGGAAGTTTTATTGTTATAGCACTGAATAAGTAAAATAATTTAGTTGTATTGTCATTTTTATTATATCAATTCATGCTACCCATGAATAATTAATATCTCTCCAATTATTTGTCTGACTTTACGTAAATAGTTATATTTATATAGTTCTTGTGAACATCTTGGAAAGGAGACCCAAGTATCTTAAATGGAATTTCTCCTTCTGTCTCTTCCTGATAAATGTTATTGGTATTATATAGAAATAGAGCAGCTAGGTGTCATCGTAGAAACAGAGCAGCCAGGTATCGTAGTGGACACTTACTAGCTGTGTGATCCTGGGCAGATCACTTAACCCTGATTGCCTTAAAAAAAAGTATTATATAGAAGAGCTGATAATTTGTGTGGGCTTATTTGTATCCTACAGCTTTGTCAAAGTTATTAATTGTTTCAATTATTTTTTTAGTTGACTCTCTAAGGTTGTTTAAATATACCAACCTATCATTTGCCAAAGTGATAATTTTGTTTCTTTTTCACCTATATTTATTCCCTCAATTTCTTGTTATATGAATATAATATTATTCTGTCATAAGAAATGACAAAATGGACAGTTTCAGAATAAACTGAGACCTCTGTGAGTCGATGTGCAATGAAATGAGGAGAAGTAGGAAAACATTTTACATAATGACAACATTACAGAGAAAAGCAACTTGGAAAGACTTTGGAACTTTGAATAATGCAATGGTAAATCACAAGTCCACAGGACTAAAAATGAATAATGCCACCCACCTCCTACCAAAATGCAGAACAAGACATACATATTTAAACATGGTTAACATGTGAATTTCTTTGCTGAACTTTTTTTGTGAAGGAAATAAGCACTTACTAAGTGCCTACTATGTGCCAGACTTTGTACTAAGCATTTTATAAATATTTCATTTAACCCTCATGACAACCCTGGGAGGTAGGTGCAATTCTTATCCCCACTTTACAGTTAAGGAAAATGAGACAGACAGAGGTTAAGTGACTTGCCCAGAATCATGCTGTTAGGGAGTATATGAGGCAGAATTTGAACTCATGCCTTCCTAATTCCAGGTCCAGCACTCTATCAACTATACCACCTCACTGTCTCACTTAGCCGAACTATGAATCTTTCTCCCTCATCACTCCCTCCCTTTCTTTTTCTTTCTTTTTTTCCCTTCTTTCTTTCCTTCTTGGCTTCCTACATTTATCCCTTCCATTTTTTTTCTTTTCTTCTCTTGTTTCAGTGGGGAAAGTAGCAGGAGGAACAGATTACAAATGCATGTAAAAATGAATGCATACATTTTAAAATTAAAAAGCATTGTTTTAAATTGTAAATTTTTTGAAACAAGTCATATGAAATGGAGATTCACAGTTTCATATACAATCCTCTTTTTGTGATCTGTTGTATACATGAAAATGCTCTTTTTTGGGTGTTTAAGTTCAAAATAAAAGTTTACCTTTGCTACAAATTCAAATGTCCAGGAAACCTGATGACTTCAGATCTCTTCTCTGACTTCCCGTGTTCCTTGTTTAGAATTCTATGTACCTCACTTCTTGTTTGCCCAATCTGTTTCACCCCAGATCCTGACATTATGCTTCCAGGCCCAACCTGGCAACCTGGTAATTGTACCCTTGATTCAGTGACCTTTCATTTTCTAACACAGCAACAGAAGCACCGGAAGAACACTTTGGTAGGTTGGGTCCTGACAATTCATTCTCACTTCTAAGTTACCTGGATTGTTAACACTCATAGTAACCATTAACTCCCACCAGAAACCTACTCTGCAGCTTCCTCCAAGGGTCAAGATGACTCTTAGTTCTCACTGTATGCCAACAGGAAGAGGGCCTGCCAAGACAGAGGTGATTCCAAGCATAGGCCCAGTGACCAAAGGTATGCCTGCCTTCATCCAGTCACCTTCAAAGATGCTCATTGGGGGGTCTGGCTGTATTTGCAATTAAATTTTTCAACCAAAGAGTCTCACGGAAGACTGTCTTCCAAGGTACAAGAGGGATAGTTCAGAGACAGTACCTCCCACGCCAAGAGTAGATCTGACCACGTTACCTCCTCTTCTTTCATTTACCTTCCTTTCCTTCTAAATAAACTTCCTCCAGGATCAAATCAATATTAATTAGTTCATATATTAATGTAACATAATATAAATAATAATAAATATATAATCAAATAAATATAAATAAGTAATATGGTAATATAAATAATAAATATATAATTGAAGAAATACAAATTAAATAATATATTGATATAATAAATATATAAATAAATGATGATGAATATAAAGTCTTCTGCTTAACACTTAAGGCTCTACACAACCAGGGTTATTCCTATCTTTCTTGTTTTCTAACGTTCCCTTCCCCGTACTTTCTGATCCAGCTATACTGGCTTTTTTGATGCTCTCCGTACATGACCTTTCATCTCCCATCCCTATCCCATTACCATGACTATATTCCACACCTGGAAAACACGCCCTTCTTCCCTCCATCTCTCGGAATCCCCAGTTGTCTTCAAGACTCAGAGGCTAAGCAGAACCTTCTAGATGGAACCTATCGTGATCCTCCCCCACCCCTAACTGTTAATAATATTCTCCCTCCCAGAACTATTAGTCTCCCTACTGCAAGTGTCTCCCACTCTAGTTCATGCTCCACTCAGTGCTAAAATTAATCTTTCTAAAACATCTCTCTCTGTCTCTCTCTCACACACACACACAAACACACACACACACACATATACACACACACGTGCACACACATTCAGTAAATTCAAGTGGCTCCCTATTATGTCTGGGATCAAATATAAAATATGCTCTATCTCTTAAAACCCTTTATAACCTCGACCCCTAAATCTCCAGCCTTCTTATTCCCTACCTTACTCTCCTTAATTTGTTTGTTCTCATGCATAAGCTAGATTTAAGGGAGCGGAGTCACACAAAGTCATCGGCCTCACTCTCTCTTCGAAGTCCAGTGGCACCACAAAAGTCAAGATGCCTGGCAATAGTCGGGGACGCAGTGAATGACCTTGGCATCTTCCATGTCGGATCAGACTCTAAGCTCTCTGCAGCCACCTTCACGGTGCGTATTGTTTTTCTTCACCCATTCTGCTGGAGGAAGTCTTCATGTGCTTGGGGTAGACACCCCCTAACTCACCAATGGGTGTGAGGCCCTTAGGTTACCCTTCAACCTGGTTCAGCTTGTCTGCCGAGATCGTTTTACCAGGTGTGGCCACTATGCATGCTACAGCTTCTTGGAGCCACAGGTGAGAGCTGGGTAAAAGGTAGACACCAAAGGTGAAGGAGCAGCCTGGGCAAGAGCTCAAGCAGCCCTCACACCAGAGGTTCTAGTCCTCCCTGAACATCCTATGTACCCCACAAACTCTGTGACCAAGTGACTCCATCCTTCTTGCTGTTCCTTGTATAAGACGCTCCATCTCCCAACTTGGGACATATCCATTGGCTATCCGTTATGCTGGAATTCTCTCCCTTTTCACCTCTATCTCCTGGCTTCCCTCAGGTCTCAGCTAAAGTTCTACCTCAGCAAGAAGCCTTTCCTTAGTGCTTTCCCTTTGAGATTATTTCCAACTTAGACATACACAATTTGTGTATACAAAGCTCTTTGCATGTTGTTTTCCTCTTTATTCTGTGAGCTTGAGGACAGGGACAGTTTTTTGTCCTTTTTCCCCCTTAATCCTTAGCACTTAGTACAATACCAAGCACATAGTAGGTGCTTAATAAATGCTTGTCAGCTTGGTTTCTGTGTGTTCCTCCTTCATTGACAAAGAAGACCATGCCATCAGAGAAATGATGACATGACTTGCACTTGACTTGGCTTTGAGTGAGGGAGGGCTGTGCAGGTCACCAGCCTCACTTCTCCTTCAGAGCCATCTGAATCAGTGACCAGATATTTATCAGAATGACTGGAGATGACCCAGGATGAGGCAATTGGGGTAAAGTGACTTGCCCAAGGCCACACAGCTAGTGAGTGTCAAGTGTCTGAGGTGAGATTTGAACCCAGGTCCTCCTGTCTCCTGTACTGGTGCTCTATCCACTGCACCACCTAACTGTCCTTAACTTGGTTTCTATTCATTTTGTATATGTGTGTGTATTTCTTTTGTTGGGGTGTGAGCTCCTTGAGGGCAAGGCTTTGTATACCCAGAGCTTAGAACAATTTCTGGAGTATAGTAGGAACTTTTTTTGGGAGGAGGCAATCAGAGTTAAGTGACTTGTCCAGGGTCACACAGCTAGTAAGTGTCTAAGGTCATTTTTGAACTCAGATTCTCCTGACTCCAGGGCTGGTGTTCTATCCACTGTGCCATCTAGCTGTGCCCATATAGTAGAAATTTAATAAGTACTTTTTGATTCATTGATTAATCCACAAAGAGCAACGATACTTACTTAACTGTGTGTGACCCTGGACAAGTCACTTAATCTCAATTTCTTCAGCTATAAAATGGGATACTAATAGCATCTACCTGACAAGGTCGTTGTGAGATCATTCTTGTAAAGCGCTTAACACAGAGCTAAGTGGGAAGATCCAAGTAACAGATAAGTAACACAACCTAGAAAAAAGTAAAACATGTTCAAATTTGACCTCAGATACTTACTAGCTATGTGATCCTGGGCAAGTCACTTAACTTCTGACTCAATTTATTTTATCTGTAAAGTAGGTATAATAATATCACTTATCATCTGAGGTTGAATTAATTAATGAAAATAATTTCATTAATAAATTAAAGAAATAGTATTTGTAAAGTGCTTTGCAAACTTTAAAGAGCTATATTAATATTTACTTCTACTACTACTACTACTACTACTACTACTATTACTTCTACTACTATTTTTATTAGGCTGGCCTTCACTTTCTGGACAACATCAGTGTAAGGGTTATAGGAAAGCTTCCTGAGGAAATATTTTCTTTCCTCAAGCCTCTGGGTCCAAACCTTGGACTGGCATTTCTAGCACAAAAGCCAATAGCTTCCTACTGATGATTTGAGTCATAGCCATTTTTATTTTGAGTTCTGTTAAATTCTTTAGGTCCTGGTACAATTTTCTTATACTTCACAGATTTTCAAGGATCACAGTCAAGAGCTCATAAATCACTTGTGCAATTTTTTTTCAGTGTTATGGGCTATGGATCTTTGGTCTCTGATTACTGGAACTCACTGAGAATAGCCAGGTATTTTTTAACAGCTCTTCATTCAACTGTCAACTGCATTAAGTCATCATCACCACCACCACCATCATCATCATCATCACCATCGTCATCATCATCACCATCACCATCATCACCATCACCATCATCATCACCCTCACCACCATCACCATCACCATCATCATCAATATCATCATCATCACCATCATCATCACCATCATCATCACCATCATCATCATCATCATCACCATCACCATCATCACCATCACCATCATCATCACCATCATCATCACCATCACCATCACCATCACCGTCACCATCATCATCATCACCATCATCATCACCATCATCATCATCATCATCACCATCACCATCATCATCATCACCATCATCATCACCATCATCATCACCATCATCATCACCATCACCATCATCATCACCATCATCATTGTCATCATTACCATCACCATCATCACCATCACCATCATCATCAATATCATCATCACCATCATCATCACCATCATCATCACCATCACCATCATCATCATCACCACCATCATCATCATCACCATCACCATCATCATCACCATCATCATCGTCATCATCACCATCACCATCATCATCATCACCATCACCATCATCATCAATATCATCATCACCATCATCACCATCACCATCATCATCAATATCATCATCACCATCATCACCCTCACCACCATCACCATCACCATCATCATTAGTCAATGAAAGAGGATGAAGAACACTGACTTGGGGGTCAGAGGACCTGGGTTCAAATCCTCCCCCTGATGCATACTACCTGTATGACCTTCAGCAAGTCACTTAGGCCTTAGTTTCTCCATTTGTAAAGTGAAAGGGTTGGACTAGATGACTTCTGAGGTTCTTCCTAGATCTGAATCTATGACCTCAACATCTACAACCTTGAGTTTCAATTATCTGCTAATTATTTTGTCGTATACATTTTGGTCTGAAGATTATATTTCCTACCTGAGCTCAGGCTATGTCTGTGATGTGAGGAGACGTGCCTGAACAGATAAGAATCAGGATGTTCATCACAGTCCTCGTTCTGGGCCAGGGAAAACCTGGGGTTGAAAGTACAGCACCACCCAAGGCTCAGAGGGCCATAGACTACTCAAATTGACCAATAGACAACAGTCAGCTTATCTTTCTTCTGTTGTTCTGTACCAAAGGGCAAGAGTGGGAAGATAAATGGGTTTGAGATCCTGGATAGATGTTCCCATCCAGAGGACAAGAGAGGTAGCTAGCAGGCCCAGGGGATTGAGCACCAGACTTGGAGTCAGAAAGACTCATTTTTATGAGTTCAAATCTGGTCTAAGACACTTACTAGCTGTGTGACCTTGGGCAAGTCACTTAACCCTGTTTGCCTCAGTTTCCTCATCTGTAAAATGAGCTGAAGAAGGAAATGGCAAATCCTTCCAGTATCTTTGCCAAGAAAACCCCAAATCGGGTCATGAAGAGCTGCAAGTGACTGAACAACAACCTAAAAGATGACTGGAATGCATTTGTGTTGTCCCATTGGGGAAGGTGGTTATAGGGAGAGGAAGTGCTTCTAGCTGATGCCCCATTGTGATGCTGAGAGGGCTAAAGATTTTCTATCACTGTTTACATCTATGTGATTGTATCTAGTAAGGAGAATCGTTACATTATTATCATTTTTGAGTTGTCTCCCCCCTCCTCAAATGACTGAGATCTGAAAGGAAGATAACTTTTCTAAGTGTCCCCAGGTGTATGTCCAGAGTGGAAGTCTAAGGACCTAACTTTTTTTTGGAGGGAGAGGTGTTCTTATACATTTTGATGAAAAGGATGTGTCCTAAAACCATCCTTATAATCATCACCACAGTCACCTAAGGTGGTCAAACAAGACATCAACAAGCATTTATTAAATGTTGATGTTCTTGTACTTGGTGCTGGGGAAATGAAAGGAAGGAAGGAAGGAAGGAAAGAAGGCAGGAAGGAAGGAAGGAAGGAAGGAAGGAAGGAAGGAAGGAAGGAAGGAAGGAAGGAAGGGAGGGAGGGAGGGAGGGAGAAGAAGGAAGGAAGGAAGAAAGGAAGGGAGAGGAAGGAAGGAAGGAAGGAAGGAAGGAAGGAAGGAAGGAAGGAAGGAAGGAAGGAAGGAAGGAAGGAAGGGAAAGGAAGGAAGGAAGAAAGGAAGGGAGAGGAAGGAAGGAAGGAAGGAAGGAAGGAAGGAAGGAAGGAAGAAGGAAAAAAGGAAGGAAAGGAGGAAGAAAGGAAAAAAGGAAGGAAGGAAAGAAGGAAGGAAGGAAGAAGGAAAGAGAAAGAGATAAAGGAAGGAAGGAAGAGACAGAAAGAGGGAAAAGAAAGGAAAAGAAAAAGAGAATAGTCTCTACTTGGAAAGATCCCCATCAGGGTAGATGAGAATATTAGAACTGAGCAACAACTAGGTGGCTCAAAAGATAGAATACCAGTCCTGGAGTCAAGAGGACTTGAGTTTAAATCTGGCTTCAGACTTAGCTGTATGACCTTGGGCAAGTCACTTAACCCCAGCTGCCTTGGGGAGAGAGAAATAGAACCAGAACCAGAACAAGCTCCGGAATGTCTCTACCTAAGCACATATGAATTGTGTCAGCAGAGCACACTGTACATGCTCATAAGGACTGGCCTTGTTGGCCAGTCTCCTTGACCTGAATAAGATGGTGAGTTTAACTTAAATTCTTAGCTAACTTCTAGAATGCATCATTAAAAAATAAATTTATTTTTACATTACCTACATGTCTCAATGTTTCTCTCTCCCTCTCCCTCCCAGAGATCTTCCTTATACTGAAGAATTTTTAAGAAGGAAAAATTTTTTTTAACAAAACTAATCAACATATGAAAAAAGCATGCTGTTCTAGCCAGTATTCGACACTTCTAGCTCCCTACTTTTTCTAAGAAGCAATGTGAGGTGCCGTCTCATATTTTTTGGGGGGTCAAGCTTGGTTACTGTAATCCTGAAGCATTTGGTTTCATTATTTTGTTTTTATCATTCTCATTTATATTATTGCAGTCAATACATAGAACTTTGTTTCCTTGAGTCTGCTTACTTTGCATCCATTCATGTCAAGAACATATTATTCAAAGGACCTATAATTTCACTGCTGTAAGTAGAGAACTTCAGCGAGCTATCGTCCTGCAGCAATGCAGATGGTCAACCCTTCTGCAACTTAGAATCTTAGAGAATAGTCAGGTCACAAGTCTGGATAAAAAATGATTAAAGGAACAGTTTCTGAACAATGATAGCTAAAAATGAGTATAGCTTCATAAAAAAAAAAAAACAGATTATGACCTTTTGGGGGATATATTCTTAGTACTGAAGATTCTGAGTTCTAAGGTATGGATGGTTTAGTCATTTCTTTTCCAAAATGGTTGGACCAGTTCACAGCTCCACTCACACCATGCTATCGATATGCTCATCTTTCCACAATCCATCTAACATAGACTATTTCCATCTTCTATCTTCTTTGACAATTTTCTGGACATAAGGTAAAACCCTGAAGTTGCTTTGATTTGCATTTCTCTCAATAGTTATTTGGAGTATCCTTTTATATGATTGATAATAGTTTACTATTTTCCTTTTGAGAACCATTCATTCCTAATCTTTTTCCTATTAATTCATTCCTAATCTATTTCCTATTATTTCCTATTTCTATTAAGAAGTATGAAAGGCTACCTAGCTACAAATTATATGGAACAGTTCTTTTTGGAGCGGCAAAGGAGAGATGCCTGCTGATTTAAGGAATAGCTAAGCAATTCATGTTATATGAATGCGATTGTATGTTACTGTGCCATATAAGAAATGATGAACATAATTGCAGCGAAGCATGGGAAGAATTTTACGACGTAATATAATGTGAATTAATAGGACCAGGGAAATCATATTAACAATGACTTTTTTATTTGTTGCTCAGTCGTTTCAGTTGTGTCCAGCTCTTAATGACCCCATTTGAAAAAACATTTGGTGATAGAATATTTTGGAACATTTGAGCAAATGGAATACAAATCAAAAATATCAGTTAGCAATTTTGCTCAAGTGAGAAAGCACCAGTAGATGGCGCCATCACCTTGTACAGAACAGAGTAGCCCTTTCAAAGAAGCTGGTTTTTCATCAATAACCCTCTAAATAAAGAACATATGCTTATTTCCAGTTTCACCTGGATTTCAGTTTAATACCAAATCTTGGTGACCCACAAAAATTGAATATAGTGAGTGATTTATCTTTAAATTATAATAACTGGATCTGTAATTTCATTGGCCTATAAGAAACTCCTAAAAAAAAGAAATTCTACAAATTGCTGCCTTCTCAGTAATTTATAACCTTAGGAGTATTGCCTAGAGCTTTGGAATATTAATTGGCTTGCCCAGAGTTATACAGCTACTATGTCAGAAAGGATACGTGAACTTTGATTTTTCCTAGCTTCAGGGACAGCTCCATCTCCCCTACATTAATTGGACGATGTTCTGCATGTGGCGGTGACTGCTGAGAAAATGCAACTTTTCAAAATATAGAGGAGTAAAAACCTCAGAAGTACTGCTATCAAAGAGCATGCTGAGTACCAAACAGAAATTGAAGTAGAATACAAAGTAGAGAAGCTTATAGTATTAGGTAAGGACCAGAAGCTTCCTAAAGCAGTGAAAAAGAAGAGATTTCCATCCTAATCTTATCCAAAGAGGCACCTTGTAAACTGAAAATCCTTATCCTATTTTTCATCTCAGCTCATCATCTTCCTTCAAAAAGACCTGGCTGGTCTTCTAACTCCTCTGTTTTTATTGATGTTCGGCAATTTCTTCTTCCTCAGCCCTTATACGCAGTATGAAATCATGTTTAAAAATATCCTTTTGGGTTTTTCTAAAAATATATTAAGAAATGTCATTTTCTTTTAAATCCCACTCCAGTCTAGGTTTACTGCCAATGTCTCATCTCCACAGGACCTTTTCTTCATCTTGGAAGCTTGATTTGCTCTGGGATCATTTCCTTCCAGGACCTGGTATTATTCACATTGGAAGGACCCTGGGATGGATCCCATTGTCATCTTCCTCTAACTGATTGGTTCCTTCCAGAAGCTCTGGTGAAAGCAGAAGGCCCAGACCATCAATGACTTCATTCTGGTCCAGACTATACTGCTGACTCATCTTCATGGGTTTTCTCCACCACGTTCTTTTGGGGTGTCTTCACCACTTCCCTCCCTCTCTGCTTTCAGCTCCCTTCTAAGTGTCTTTCCCCCATTTAAATAAAAATTCTTTTAAAGTAGAAAGTATCTTTCTTTCTGCTTATATTTGTACTGTCATCACTTAGCACAATTACTAGAAGATTGTAAGAGCTTAATAAATACTTGCTAACTTGAAAAAACCCCTAGGAAAAGTGAGTGATAGGTTGAGCACAAAAGAACAAGACTTTTCTTACCTAAAGAAAAGTATCTAAAGAAGTTCCCACCAACCTAAACTGATTAGAAGTAAGACCTATCATTCTCCTTCGAAAGAAGTTTATGATAAAAATAGTATTAGATACACTAGGGAGTGATCCCTTGGTTTGCTCTGAGGGGCGTGGTTCAGGATACTGTTACTTACCAGTTCTAAATATTAACCCAGAACTGTTATATATTTTCCTTTTGTTCTGTGGGATTCCCCAACCCTCCTAAAAGTTACTTAAAATTTATTTGGGACAGAAAGTCATGTCTGAGGGAATGGAGAACTCTACCAGTCTGGACAGCTTTCTCTACATGTTAGAAATGGCACAGATATAGATTGGGTATAAATTAAAATTATTTCTGGCATATTTGAGCCCTAAAGACAAAATATAATATTGGTAGTATTATTTCACCAATTGTTTGTTAAGTCCCATCAATTATTTCTCTACATTCATATGCTGCTATCTCCCTACCCCACTAGAATATAATTATAGAATAATCTTTTTGAGCAAGTATGATTTAATTCTTTTGGAGTGGGAGGGGGCAATTGGGGTTAAGTGACTTGCCCAGGGTCACATAACTAGCAAGTGTCTGGGGCCACATTTGAACTCAGGTCCTCCTGACTCTAGAGCCAGTGCCACTTAGCTGCTCAGTATGATTTAATTCTTTATACTTGTGTCCCCCATGTCTAGCAAAAGCAGTAGCCACTTAATAAGTACTTACTGACTGACTGCTTGCAATTTTTTTGCAGGCAATTTGCATTGCCACTATCCTACTCTAGGCTCTGGTTAACTTTCCCCTATGGTACTGTAATCACGTTCCAACTGATTTTTTTACCTCTAGTCTCTCCCCTCTCCAATCCCTTCTTCACACTGTCAAAATTATTTTGCTAATACATGCTAGATGTCTCATTCCCTGAGTGAAAACTTCAGTCCCTGGGATAAAGTACAAACATTCAAGGCTCTCCATAATCTAACTCCAAATTACCCCTCTGGATCTTATTTCATATTTCTCTGCCTACCCTTCCCACCATGCACCTTCTAACCAAATTTAACTATAAATTTTCTCCCTCTGTGGTCAAACAGAACAGGCTCAGACTCTCTGGACTATCAATCCAGTCTATCAAATGAGATACTATTGGTAAAGCACTTGGCACAATGTCTGGTTCATAGTTGGCGCTTAATAAATGCTTCTTCCCAAAATATGACAATCGCAAGTCATTAGGCAGAAGAACCAAAGCACTCGCATTGGATGCATTTTGTTTTCTTTCAGCTTGATCTGCAGTTCTGTGTGAAGACTGAGAAATCAGTTTTCACCTGTTTTTTAATAAAACCAAATCTGGATATCTTGAGTTGATGGTTTTGTGATTAATATAATAGATATTATAAGATTTTTAAATAGATTTTTAAAAGATAAAAGATTTTTAAACCTTATATTCTAATAAAAATGCTTGTTCTATCTCTTCCTTTTTCCTCTCTTCCACGTGACTGTCACTCACAAATTTGAAAAGTGGCTATCATGTCTCCCTTTGAATAGTCTGTTCTCCAACGTGAGTCTCAGCAGTTTCTTCAGCCAACGCCCATATCACATGGAGTGAAGGACCTCCATCATCCTTGTTTATCTCCTCTGGATATGCTTCAGTTTATCAATAACTATGGGGACCAGACACGATCTGCCCAGGATAGAGCAGATTTGGGCTTATTTATTTATCATTAACCTTTTTCAAAGGAGAATGATAAATCTTACTTCTAATCATTTCAGCTTGGTGGGAAGGAAACAGATTAAGAACTTCTATAGATGCTTTTTTTTTTAGATAAGAAAAACCTTTTTTGTCCTCAACCTTTGAGTTATCCCAAAGAGAAGTGTACAAATGGGAGTGGGTTCTCCTTCACTGAGAGGTTTTTGGATAATGGTTGGATGAACATCCCTCAGAGGTGTTCAGATATAGATTGGACCATATGGGTTCTAATTCAGAGACTCTGTGATTCTGTTTTCCCAGTGTACGCTTTTTGTCTTCTACCTTCATGCATTTGCAAAGGCCATCTCTCATCCCTGAAGTGAACTCCCTTTCTCTCTCTGTTGAAATGGCTCTCTACCTTTACACTGGTTCAGGTGCCACCTTTTCCATGAAGCTTTCTCTGATCCCTACATTTATTTAGAAAGGACCTTTCCCACATCAAACTTCTCATTCTTCTCTATTTGATCCCCTGGTCTTCTAAGATTTATTGTATTTTTACTTTAATCTTTTAAAATTAGTGAATTTAATTAATCATTTAATTAAATTAATTTTCAGCATTCACTTCCATAAGTTTTAAATTTTCTTCTCCTCCCTCCCCAAGATGACATGTAATCTGATATATGCTCTACACATATATTCCCATTAAACACCTTGCCACCTTGACTTAAAAGAATGCTTGAGTACATGAATTCATTCCAGATGACCCTTTCCTGTACTCTGGTCTTTGGGGGGCATCCCTGAACTTCTCAAACTGAATCACTGGCACAGACTCCTCTTCCTGAGTTTAAATGTGGCCTGTGTGACCCTGGGCAAGTCACTTAAACCTGTTTGCCTCAGTTTCCTCATTTGTAAAATAAGCTGGAGAAGGAAATGACAAACTTCTCCAATATCTCTGCCAAGAAAACCTCAAAAAAGAAAATAGTCTGCTCTGCTCTGAATTTCAACTCCATATTCTTTCTCTGGATGTGAATGACATTTTCCATTTCTAAGGTTTAGTTGTGTTCTGTGTTCCTGAGTTCATTTCTCACCAGGCTACACTGAGGACTTCTTCATCCTTGGAAGATCACTTCAACCCTGTAAGTCACACTCAGAAGTTTGGGTTTGGTTGTGCAAAAGCTTTTCTGTTTAATGTAATCAAAATGATCCATTTTGCACTTTATAATGCTTTGTCTCTTGTTTAGTCAAAAATTCTTCCCTTCTCCATAAATCTGATCAATACATTATTTTGACAAGGTTTATTTTACAGGTTGATCTTTCTGATGTCTTGCTCTGAATGTCACCCTCACCCTTCCTAAAAACACCCACTGGTTCACCATTGCCTACCTACCCAATAAAGACCAAGCTTGTTACTCTGACATTAAAAGCTCCACCCACCCCCAATCTAGCACTGACCGGTCCTTCTAGCATTATTTTACAGATAAGGTGTTATTTTTTCCCAGCAATTAAAAATAAATTTATTTTAAACATTCAGACCCTACTGTGTGGGATAAAAAGACCCTTACTCAAAATTTTAAATAAATGAAGAGGCTTCTCAATAAGAACAGAAAGAAAAGGATTTATTGCAATTCTTGATAAAGGGACGGCCTTCCACCAGGTCAGGGAACCTAGTGGAGGGAGGCAACTTACAGAAATTGAAGCGCAATTTTTATACCCTAACGCAGAGAATCCCACCTCCCCACTATCCCACCTCTCCATTGGCTGGGAGGCGGGGCTCACAATCTAAGCTCGAAAAACTAGACAAACCCTGTGAAATCTTCACCTACCCCAACACAATTACCTCATCTAATACCTAATTTAACTGCTGGTGTGGCTTTAGAAAAGAGGGGAGGGGAAGAAGAGGAAATTGGGGGGGTGGGAGAGAGGGGCAACTGACTATCCACAAGCCCTGGATTCCTGAAACTCAGGTATCCAGGGAGAGAGGCCTTAAGAAAGAGAAATTTTATTTAGAAAACCCAATATTCCTCATATTTTTATTATGAAAAGTCTTCACAATCTCCTCATCTCACTCACTATTCTTTACCCTATTTTCTCACAGAAGTGCTACTTCTTTTTTGTTTTAAAGAGGAAATGCATTAGTAATTCTCCTAAGCCTCAAAAAGCATTATCCACTAACAAAGACCTAGCTGTAGCCAAACAATTACAAATTGTTTCTAAACTCCTCGATAGATTTTACTCTTGGATGAGGAACTCTATTCAGTCGAAAGAAATAATAAGACATGCTGAATAACTCATCTCCAACTTTGGCTAGACTTTTGCAAACACAATCTCGCGAGAGAAGAGGGACAAATAGTGTGAGCACGAGTATTGAACAGGAAACTGATGGGACATATTTGGAGCAGAGGACATGTAAGGAAAGTTGTATGAGATGAGGCTGACCTTCCCTGCCCCATCTCCAACAATTAGAAATCTTACTCTGCCTTCAATGCTTCATTCAGTACCACCTGCATGAAGGCATCCTTGAGTCTCCTCAGTGACAGTGATGGGGTTCAGACTCTGGGAGCCTCGTTGAGCTCCCCTTGAATCTTCCCCCTTAATCTGGCCTTTCTTACTCAAATCTAATCTCCCCATTTGTTCAGGCAGTCTCAGGAAGCCCAGGGGCTTTTCATTATCATTTCAGGTCTCTTGCACTCCCCACCCTTGATCCCATCAAAATCCCATTTCCCCAGGTTGCCATCAAGATCTGTATCCATTCCCATACTGCCCCTATCAAGATATCTGGATTGCCCCACCTGCTTCCCACCTAGGTACTCCCTAGTCTGCCTCCTGGTCTGTCTCCTGATAGCCTCCAGTTGTTTCCAGCCTTTGACTCTTCTTGGACTTCTCAAGACCCTTCCTAAACCCCTCCTCCCATCACCCTGGAATACCAGACCAACCCCCCCACATTCCTCCTCTTCTCTTTTCTGTATTTAAGTTCCATCTTGCCTCCATGCAGGTGCTCAAATGCAATCCAGCTCAGACTCTGTGTAGCTGGGATTCTATCTGGCCAGCTTGTGAATACAAGCGTTACAAATACTTAGGCTCCTTAAGAGGCAACCCAATTTGGCGAATCCCTAATAAACTTTGTTTTCTTTGGCTTTAAGAAGGCTTGAGTCGAATTCATTTGAGCACGACTCGAACTGTCGGTATTTTGGGGTCCTGATCACCCAAACACCTCATCTACAGGACTTCTCTCCTTTCTCTGAACTCTGTAGTGATGTTTATAGGGACAGCAAAGTGGCACCAAGGGTAAAGCACTGTGTCTAGAGTCAGACCTGAGTTCAAATCCAGTCTCAGACACTTACTAGTTGGGTAACCCACTTAACCTTGTGCCTCAGTTTCCTCATCTACAAAATGAACTTGAGAAGGACATGGCAAACCACATTGCCAAGTAAACCCCATGTGGGATTATGAAGAGCCAGACACAATTAAACAAGTGCTGTTTATACTGCTCATAAGTCTTTTACCCTATATTTTGATCATTTCTGTGTGTCTTCTACTATCTATGGGCAACTAAGGCCAGGGAATAATTTTTATTATTCAGTCAATCAGTTCAGATTCCTTCAATGCCTACTATGTGTCAGGTATTGTGCTAAGTGGTGGGATATAAAAAGAGGCAGAAGAAAGTCCTTGACCCCTCAACCAGGATCTTATAATCTAATGGGGGAGAGAATATTCAAACAAGTGTATACAAAGCAAGCGATATACAGTATAAATAGGAAATAATAAACAGAAGGAAGGCGGTAGTAAGAGGGGTTGGGGAAGTCTGGGCTATGAAGGACTTTGAATGCCAAACAGCATTTTATATTTGCTCTTGGAGGCCATAGGGAGCCCCTGGAGTTTGGAGTAGGGCAGTGACATAATTAGACCTGTGTTTCAGGAAAATCATTTTAGTAGCTGAGTGGAGGGCGGACTGGAACAAAGGGAGACTTGAGGCAGGCAGACCCACCAACAAGCTATCGCAGTAATTAAGACACGAAGTGATGAGGGTCTGCATGCAAAGGTGAAATCCGCAGGCCTTTCTTGGCAAGCTTGAATGTGGGGGGGATGAAAAGTAGTGCCCAGGAATGGTTCATCTTGGTATCTTTGAAAATATTCAGTGAATGAATGGTTCTGAGCTAGGCTTTGAAGAACAGGTAGGACTTCAGCAGACAGAGATGGAAGTTAAGATATTTCATGTAGACAGAAGAAGGAGTGTTTGGCCAAATCAAGCAGACCCTGCCCTTCTGGGCCTCTCCTTTCTTTATTGTCCTTAATCCGAAGAATTTTACATCCACACCCACACATCAACAGGCAGATTTTTAGTTTAGCAACCGCAAGTATGTGGCCTATTTATCTATAGCAGTGAAATATACTCCTAACTAAACACGCTCTGACATTTCCTAGTATGAGAGCACTTCCACAACCACATAGACACATAGAATGGTCGAGCCTCCCACACCTCTCCCATCCTTTTCAGCTTCTTTTTATGTATTTTCTTCCCACCTTCCATTATAAACTCCTTGAGGACAGAAATTATTTTTTCTTCTTTCCTTTTTATATTTGTTTCCCCAGGGTTAACACACTGCCTGACACACAGTAGGTGCTTAATAAATTTTTATGGACTGACTGGGCCATTTTGCTTCTCTTATTTGCTAAGAATTAGCTTCAAGGATAAACTGAGCTTGAGAAATATTATTACTTTTTCTTTTATCAGTTCACGTGGGTTTGAACCCCTCAATTCTTTGGGTATAAAGCGGGAATGAAGAACCTACGCCATTTTGATTCAAAGAGTCACGTCTGAGGACCTAGAGGGCCACATGTGGCCTTGAGGTCAAAGGTTCCCCACCCCTGGTATAGAGGATCAAAGATTCTCCCTTCCCCCCATATCCAGCTAAGACAAATAAGGGCAGAGTTTGAAAGAGATGTCAAACCTCAATTTCCTTCCCACTAAATCTACCTACAAAATTTCTTAATTTAGGGTGTTTCAGCAAAATGAAGCTGTGTGGAAGTTTCAGCTTCTGCAACATGTAGTCTTGTACCCTACTCAGACAATGAAATTGCAGCATCCTAAACCTCAACTTCCTGCCCCTTGGGGACTGGAGAAGGAGCCTGTCCTCATCACAGCCTTTACATGGACCTGGTTGTCATACAACATTGTGCATTAGAAAAGCCCTCTAAATTTGGCCTTGGAGAAGAGTTTTTTTAAAATGCATCTCCCTCCTTTCTTTGCAAAGGAGAAGGACCATGGGTGCAGAATATTGCATCTAATGTCAGACTCATTTACTTACTGATGCTAGAACTGAAGTGTGGTACAATGGGAAAAGCGTGGGATCTGATATCAGGGATTGTTGCTCAGTCATTCAATTATGTCCAACTCTTTATGACCCCATGGACAGCTCATTTTAGATGAGAAAACTGAGGCAAACAAGGTTAAGTAACTCGCCCAGGCTCACATAGTATCAGACTAGATTTGAACTCAGCAAGTGCTCTATCCACCGTCATGGTTGGATTAAAGCCTGGAAAGAGAAGGATCTGGGTTCCTCCTTAGGTGAAGATAATGAATTAAAATGAAAAGGGAGATAAAGATTCTCTTTACTCAATTATCGAAGTGATCTCTCTACAATCAACTCTGTCCCCAGTCATTCTTGAGCAGGGTGGGAAGGGAATTTAGGGGAAAGTATATGGGACTTGGAGTCAAGAGAAACCTGACCTGAGGTTAGGGACTGTCTTTTGACTCTTTTTGTATCTGCTATGCTTAGCACAATGCTTGCCACATGGTAGACACAATAAATATTTACTGATTGGTTGAACGACTGAATGATAGTAATGCATATACTATTTACCTTGCAAGGTCGTGGTGAGAATCAAATAACATCTCAGATTTAGAGCTAGAACATATCTTAGAGGTCATCTAGTTCAATTCCCTCATTTTTCAGATTAAAAAAAATGAGACCATCCTAAATATACGGAGAGGATGTATCACATATCCAAGGTCACATATCTAAAGCCACACACGATGGTAAGTAAAAGAACCAAGAGTCAAACCTAGGTTTTCTGACTCTAAACTCAATACTCCTTCCAGAGCACCATGCTGTTTCTTCTCTCATGAGCAGATGCACATGCAATTATCCTTTCCACATCACAAATTTCCCCATTGTGGTTTCAATATATTGCATATCAGCATAAGAAATTAAATGGGAATTTTTGGAGAATTTTGTGGAAGCTGCAGACCTGTTAAGGCCAGAAAAATGACACTGAAAAGGTTTAGTAACTCAGAAATACGTTAAATATATATACATATATATATAGTATTGTATAATAATCAAAATATTTTATCTTTTAATACTATAATAAGTTAAACTTTGTATCTGATATGAAAGGAAGGCCAAAAATTTTTACATGGATTTTCCAGATCACAGGGGCACTGTGTCCCTAACCCCCAGGTATGGAAGGGATAACTGTAGCTATACCATGAAAAAGCACTCTAGCTTTAGAGCAGCAGGGGAGCTAGTTGAAGGGTCTAGTCAGAGTCAAAGGAAGGACTCAGGATAAACGACTTGAAGAAGTGGAGGGGGCACTTACATCTATGGAATCCTAGTGTACAGAAGACTGCTCAGAGATAATCTAATCCTATTCTTTGCCTGATACATGAACCACTTATACAACACTCTAGAGAAGTTTTCATCCACATATGTCCAAAGACTGGGAAATGGCAAAACAAATTGTGATATGAATAAAATGGAATAGTGCTGTACCCTCATCTAGCCCCTGCATAGGGTTTGACTATCTCCTTTCCTTTTGGGCTTGCTCACTCCAACCTGTTCTCACACCAGCAAGTCGAGGGTATTCACTGTTGGACCAAGACTGTCTCATGGACTACAACTCAAACTTTCTCAGGGTCCTAAGGGTAGCTCAGTTGTTGGAGGAGGGATATGCTTCTACTACTCTCTACTGTGGCTCATGAGCCCCAACAGGTGTCCTTTCCATTTACACAAAGTCAGTAATCATGACCATTACTTCTTAAACATAAAATATTTACTTAATAAGTTAAAAACAAGAATAATTATAACAGCACATTATTCAGTGTAAGGCAAATGCAAAAATAATCAAAACATCACAGTCCTGGGTCTTATTCTCCCACCAATATATTCAGTGTTCATGTGAGAGAGTGGGCACCTGCTTACAAAAACCTAGCAGGAAACCCTATGAATAAAGAACACTCATATGCCCAACTGGCCACTTATGACTCTGGACTGCAGATCTGATTTCCTTGGTTCCTTCAGGAACAATCTGTACCTCATCAACCTGTTTTCTGCTCACCTGCTATTCTTCATTACTCTTGTACTAGGCAAATCTGTTTCACTTCTGCTCTGGAACTGAGGAAAGAGTTCTTTTAATTCACAATCGTCCTTTAGAGGGCATTGAGAAATATCTTTTCTTTCTTGTTTTTGATTTGTTTTTTTATTCTAAATTTAACAAATACTAAATAAAATGAACATTTCTGATGAGTGTTGGAAGGGGGGTTTGAGACCCCCACAAGGACCAGAGTACCAGGGGCAGGTCACCTGGAGAAAAATTCACGGACTCAAGCATTGTTGAGGTCAAGGTAAAGACTTATTACACTTTTCAGTGGGCAAGAATTCTTAGGGAAACTGCAACCTTGGAGGAGTATAGGTAAAGCTTACATATGATATTCCACAGTAAAGCATGTGCCAAATATGCTAACTAGGTGTTTTGGGGTAGGATTAGGGAGTGGTTAAGGAGAGGTCAGTTCTTAAAGGAACATGCACTTTTGCTATCTACTGCACAGGTATTTTACCCAAAATTCATAGGTAAATAGTCAAAGGAGGGGTGGGCTACATGAAGGTGTGTTTTTAGGTCTGAAATATCACTAAGTCAAACAACAGTCAGGGTTAGCTCAGAAATACCAGGTTGCTCTCATCAATGTCTTGTTAGACAACATAAATGTAAGGAAGTATATGCATATCTAAGTCTAGGATACATATGATTCGTCAGTGAGTAGTAAATGTCATTATGACCCAGTGCACAGCCAGATCAGCCAGTATGCAGCTGGTTCAGACTAATAAGTTCTATAGGTGCAGCTGGCTGCTGTATCAGGAAGGGTTGTTGCTGGGATAGGCAGTGTCCTTGGGCTGGAGAGAAACTGCCTTAGACAGTATTTTTAGACTAAGGAGAAATGTAATTTTTAAAGAGAAATGTTATTTTAGAATTGGGGCCCAAGCACATGCACCCAAGCACCCCATCATTTCCATATACAAACTAAAATATATTGTGTAGACAACTATGAATCTATATTATATATAACTTCCTTTTCCTTTTAAGTATGTAACTTAAACATGCTACTTTCAAAGCTGTCCTGTTTGTGTTTCCTTCTTCTGTGAATTTTTAAAAATGTTTTAATGACTCTCTTTTTCTTTTCATTTAACAACCCTATTGCAAATTCTCTTCTCTCCCCATCTTCCCCCCCAAAATTTTTTTTAAAAAGAAAAACAAAATATTTATAGAAAATATGCATAGTGATGCAAAATAAATTCCCCCATTGGCTATGTTGGAAAATTTCTCATTGGATGTACCTTGTATCCATCATCTTTCTAACAGAAGGCAGGCAGCATGCTTCACCATCAATTCTTTAGAATCTTGCAAAAAATCAGAATTTTAAAATCATTTAAAGTTGTTCGTGCAATATTATTGTCGTATAAATTGTTTTCGTGGTTTTTCTCACTTTGCTCTGCACTAGTTCATGCAAGTATTTTCAGGTTTCTCAGAAATGGTTCCTGTCATCATTTCTCATAAAGCAATAGAATTCATAAACCACAAACCATTCATGAACCCTTTGTTCAGCCATCTCCAATTGATAGGTATCCCTTCCATTTCCAGTTCTTTGCTATAACTAGAAAAAAACGGCTATATACATATATATGTATATATATGTGTGTGTGTGTGTGTGATGTATTGGTTTTTCCCCCTTTCTTTGATCTTTGCAAGACTAGAAGTGATACTGTTGGGTCAAAGTTGAGTGGCTGGGGCAGGGTGGAAGTGACATAGGAAGCCTAGTTCCAAATTGATTTCTAGAATGCTTGCAGTAGTTCACAGCTCCACCAATAGTACTTGTCCTGCAGCCCATCTAACATTTGTCATTTCCCTTTTTGTTACTTTTGTCAATATGATGGTGGGACTTCAGAATTGGTTTAATTTGTGTTTCTTTTATTATTAGTGGTTTGGAGCATTTTTTTCATGTCTGTTGACAACTTGAATTTCTTCCTTGGGAAACTATGTGTTCATATCCTTTGACACTTTGTCGATAGGGAAATGGACATTGTTCTTATATATTTGAATCTGTTGCTTAAATATTTTGAATATGAGATCTTCAGAGAAATTCGCTACAGTGAGTTCCCCCATTCTAAGAAAGTGTTATATTATTATAATAACAAGCAATTTCCTTAAGCCAAAAAAATCTGCATAGCCCTTTTCCTCTCCTTCCTTCTCTTCTTCCCTCTCCCTCCCCCAACCCAGTCTTTCCCTCTAACCTGTATCTTTCCTCCATCCCCAGACTAGACGATGCCATGGTGGAGACGGCTGAGGAGGCCATGGAACCCTAACTGAGGCAAACATTACGGGGCTGTGCCAGGATACGTTCTTCAAAATGACCACACACCTAACAGGCTAGCCGACAGCCACCAGTGACGACTATAAACGTCTGGAAAATATGAGCAAACTGACTAGCTTGAAGTATCTAAAAATTAAAGTTGCAGTAAATAAAAGTAGAAACCTAAAGGATTTTAAAGGAAATATACAGCACTTCAGCCTTATCTGGATCAGATCACTTTAATTGAGGAGCAAGTAGCAGCTCCTAAGCAGGCACCTCACAAGTTGGATGCATATTCAAAGAAACTAGAAACAAAGCACTGGAACTTAGAAAGGTGATGAAAGAATTCTTTAGCACAAAGACTTTGACTGCAAGAATGTTGCATAAGAAATAAGTGAGATGGAATTTATCAATAAGCTTTAATTCCTAGAAGGAAATGGTGTTGTTTCTCCAAGGAGAATCCCAGCCCCTATCTTTGGTTGGATGTGTAACTTTGGCCACCCTTTGAGGTTTTCCTAAACCTGTATCCCCTGGAACTTCCTTTTATCTTGTGCTTCATTGTGTGCCCTGGACCAAGGCTCAGAAATCAGGATCAACCAAGTCTAGAGCCGACACAGATGAGAGGCTCTCATCTCCTTGTCTCCCCTTCTTCCCTTTCCCCTAGGGCCCCACCTTGGAGTCTCTGTTCTGAATGTGTTCCCCCCACCCCCTTCATAACTTGTTCTTGAACTTAAATAATAAATGTTGACTTATGAAAAAATGCATAGTTCCTCAGATTGGCTATCTGGACAATACAAGTCAGCCCAGTTAACTCTTCCTGATGCGGAAGTTTCCCTAAAAGGAAAAGACAACAAGGGTTGTTGAAAGCAACCCAGTCCTTGAATTTTCCTGTACATTTCAGCAGCCCAGATCACTAGCATCTTGGCCAAAGCATCTGGCTCATCCCAGCCCAGCTAGATCCTCAGTTTCACTGTGGCTCTCTGACCCAGCCCAGATCACTTAACTCCTTTTACTGCCTGTACCTGGCCCACCCCAGACAATTTACCACTCCTTTATCCCATCCAAATCTTCTGTCTTTTTTGCCGTTGTTGTTGTGTAATAGTATCACTCTCACCCCCATCGAGACACAGATTCCTTAAGAATCTCACCTGCCCGCTTCTATGGATGTTACAATAAATCTTGCTACTCCGACTGAAAGAAGATTTGAGTGTTTGAATTCTTTCCAGGTTGACTCACCCTATACCCCTACACTTCAGGGTTCCCAGCAACCCCAAACTGTATCATTCCCTCAACAAGATTCTCCATTATGTAGTCAACACTCAGTTATCTTGTGACAGAAAAACAGAAGGGCAAAGTGTGCACAAGTAAAGTGGTAGAGCAGGAGCCCAGGGAAGCAGTTCAACATTACGAATAGTTCTGGATACCAGAATTGGAGATACCTAGGGACAAGAGAGCAGTAGCGATGAGGTTGACAGCAACCAAGTGGTAATTCTTCTCCTTTTCCCTCTCTCCCTGTGAGAGGTATACATGTTTCCTGGTGTGTCTTGTGAATTTATCTGCTTTCTGCTTAGCTGTTATTTTAAAGCTAGTTTTCAAAGATGACTGGGTTTAATCATTAACTCAGCTAAGTATTTCATTACTCAAATGCAGCAGAGAGATGAGCGATCAACTGGGGTAAAGAGGAATCCTTAGGAATGGAAGAGAGGGAAAGGGAAAGGGAAAGGGTTGTTTAATATTTTATAATTTTTCAGAGCACAGAGAAAACAGATCTGAAGCATTTTTGATGAGTTTAAAAGCTTCACTTTGGAGTGGGAGGCAGGAGCGACTGGAATGAGAGATGGTGCTTTGATCACTTCCTCTTTCCATTCACTTGGGGGAAGAAGGACGGGTTAAAAGGAACATCGTTCCTCCTTTGTAGGGGGAGAGGGAAGACTCGTTAGCCCTCCACATCATCAGGCCGACACACTACCTCACCTTACTCTTACGCATTGTAGCTGGCATGAGGTACAGAATTGTCCTGGACAGAAAATTCTACAGAGAACAGGGAAATGTCCAGGAATGCCCTACTTCTTCCATTCAGTCTTTCCTGCCTGCCCCAGTCACTGAAGCTTCCTTTCTTTATATGGTTTGGTTTCAAGGAATGCAGCCAACAAACAGTTTCTAGGTTTTAGGGGGTGGGGTGAGAGAAAGAGGAAAGAAACTAAGCAACCCAGAAGAGCAAGGAAGAAAAAGCCAGGAAGCAACATTGACACAAGTGTTAATAAACAGGCTGGAATAAATACTCAGTGACTGACTAATGAATGGTCATGAGGTGAGAGGGTGGTAAAGCCTACCCTCCTTGACTTGATGATTGACTTGACAGGACTGAGAGAATATGAACGTTAAGGGGAATATTCACATTACCTAACTACTTTCGGGCTGTGTAACTGGAACAGGCTGATGTCATTAAAATTGGCCAACCTGAGGCAGTCACTCTTCCTCCCGTACTCGTAAATTCACTCATAGTGTGGGAGTCATGACTGAACCAGAAAGAGGGATACTTCCCCTTTTAATCCCAGTTCCCAGAAATGAGGCTTGGTGGTATTTCTCTTCTGTTCAGTTTGGCCTTAGTTTTGAGTGCTCTCGGTGATCGGGAGAACTCCAGGGGGTGGGATAAGATGTAACATATCGGGTCTCAAGGAAACAAAGCAAGGAGAGTCAGTACTTGCAACACTCTTCCTTAGGAACTAGACACACCCAGAACCATGTCTTCAGCTAAGGCAACCATACAGCCTCACCCCACAAAACAGGCTACTGTTTCCTTCCGGAGAGTCACCTGGTTTTTTGGTTTGGTTTTGTTTTGCTTTGTTTTAATAACTTCCCCCTTCCCTCCCAGCCAGTGATTAGTCTCTAAGGGTTTGTGTGGTTTTTTTCCCCTTTACAATTTCTCCAATATATCTTTAACTTGGGAGAGGTCACAGGGTTACTCAAAATCAAGAGCTGGAAGAGACCTCAGAAACAAGTCCAACATCATTTTGCAAATGAGATGCATTCCTACTTTGGGTCTTGCTATAACTTCTCAGTAAACATTCCTTTGTAAAAGTTAATTGAGCCATCAGGCAAACATTATCCTATGAATGTCTCTTCAATAAGGATCACACAGGAAGACAAGCAGTCAACGTCTATTTAAATTTTTTCTTTTTAATGAGTATTTATGAGCTAAGCCATCATTTCAGGAATGCAGAATCCATAATTATGTTAGTTGCAATATTTATACTGGGTACAATTATATAATAGTTAGCAGTGTCGTTATTCAGTTGTATCCAGGGCTTTATGATACCAGGTTCTCTCGATCAAGATACCAGAGTGGTTTGTCACTTCCTTCTCCAACATGTCCCCATTTTATAGGGGACAATAAAGGGGTTAAGTGACTTGCCCAGGATTGCACAGCTAGTAAGTATCTGTAACTGGATTTGAATTTAGATCTTCCTGATTCCGCACCCAGTACTTTATCCTTTGCATCACCCAACTTCACCGAGTTATCAGCATACCGAAATTCAAATAAGGAAAAATAATAAAGGGTCTGAATTGACTTGTAAGGAAACATACCAGAAAATATTATTCAATTATGGTTGTTAAAAAAAAAAGGAGAAAAAAATTGCCAATTTTTCTATATTGGACTCCCCTAAACTAGAGTATTCAATAGAGTCCTTGGTAAAGAATCTCTCCAATGGGTCCCCACAAATGTGAAGGACACTAGGTTTATTCCAGATGAAGCCTCACATATGACACATGTAGATGCTAGTCTTCTCAAACTCTGATCCCAATGTCTAGACCAACTTCCTCATGTCCCTTCGGGGATCTAGGGGTATCCATAAGATACTACATGGTTTTTCCGATACTTTTGCTCAAATCCACATTTGGTGTGTTCCTCCCAATATCAGTTCCCAGTGATTATTGTCCCAGTTTTTTGATCTGTTGATAGCTTCTCAATCATTTATAAAGCCTATTAACATCAGTTAGCTATTACAAAAGGATATTTACTTTAGAGATACAGAAAGACTCAAAGTTAAAAGGAAATTCCAGAACTGGGGCATCCTCTTTTCTACCACCTCGATCTCAGTGGAGAATGGACTTAGACTGAAGTGGTTGCTACAAACTTTCCTCCCACACCAAGTTTACTTCTAGGTATGACATAGCCAATAAATGAATGGCTCTCTTAAGTGGGAGCTTCAAGGTCAATTAACAGCTAGGCTAGGTCATTTAGGTTGTTTTCCAGGGCTGGCTCAGTCTCTGTCACTGTTCGTGGTGGTAGTGGTGGTGGTGATGGTGATTATTCAGTTGTGTCCGATTTTATGGCCCTATTTGGGTTTTTTTTTTTTTTGACAAGTTGGCCATTTCCTTCTCCAGTTCATTTTACAGATGAGGAAACTTAGGCAAACAAGGGTAAGTGACTTGCCCAGGGTCACACAGGTAGTAAGTGTCTGAGGGCAGATCTGAACTCAGGAAGATGAGTCTTCCTGCTCCAGTCTCAGTGCTATATTCACTGCACCACTGTGACTGCTACTGCCCTTTGCTGTAGACTCCAACTGCTAAGTGTCTGATGGCTCTTCTGATATTCAGGTCCATTTTTTCTCTAATAGCCTTTCATTTACCCAAGACCAGGAGACAACAAAGGAACAGGAAGAGCCATGTGTTCATGGATCCACAGAGGTTGTGGTGCCAATAGCAGAGCCTGCTACCTCTCCCCACATGGAAGCTTACAGCAGTTCTTGTTTCCTTTGCCACCACCAGGGAAAAGAGATTTTTGTTGACTCGTGCTTTTGTATGCCCACTTAAATCCCACTCAGCAACCAATTAAAAGGCTTTTTCTATCACCACAAAGTAAATCAATAGGAAACAGTCAAAGAACTTGTGCAAGCTCTGAATCAAGGGGACAACCTCTTCATCACACATTTTCAGAAGCCTCCACTTGGATATGCAGCAGAGAACCTGCAGATACTCCAAGAACTAGATCACCATTGCCCCATCCTTCCCTCCATTACATCATCTTCCTTCCAAACATAAACCTCCTCCTTTCTTTTCCAATTTATCTTCTTTAATGCAGCCAAATCAGTATCCCTTTTTATAGTAAAATTTTTTATTTTATTTTTTTCTGATTACATATAACACAAATAATGGCATGACTTGCACTGGACTTCGTTTTGAGTGAGGGAGGGCTGTGAAAGTCACCAGCCTCACTTCTCCTCCAGAGGCATCTGAATCCAGTGACCAGATATTCATCAGGATGACTGGAGATGACTCAGGATAAGGCAACTGGGGTTAAGTAACTTGCCCAAGGTCATACAGCTAGTGAGTGTCCAGTGTCTGAGGTGACATTTGAACTCAGGTCCTCCTGACTCCTGCACTGGTGCTCTATCCACTGTACCATCTAGATGCCCCATTTCTATATTAGCCATTTTGTGAAAGAAAACACAGACCAAAAAAACCCAAAACAAAACAAGAAAAATAAAGAAAAAGTATGCTTTGGATCTATATTCAGTCTCCATCAGTTATTTCTCTGGAGGCGAATAGTATTTTTCATGATAGGTCCTTCAGAATTGTCTTGGATCACAGTATTGCAGAGAATAGCTAAGTCATTCACAGTTGATCATAGTTATAATATTACTGTTACATATAATGGTTCTGAGCACTGCACTTTGTATCAGTTCATACAAGTCTTCCCATCTTGGCTTGTCATTTCTTATATCACAATAGTATTCTATTACAATCATATACCACAACTTGTTCATCCACTCCCCAGTTGACAGGCATCCATCCCCTCAGTTTTCTATTCTTAGCCACAAAAAGAGTTGCTATAAATATTTTTGTACATATAGGACCTTTTTCTTTTTCTTTGATCTCTTTTTTTTGATATCTAGGGATACATACCTAGTAGTGGTATTGCTGGGTCAAAGTGTATACACAATTTGATAGCCCTTTGGGCATAGTTCTGATGAGGTTGAGGGGTGATGGGGAACCCCAAAATACCAACAGTCCAGGTCGTGCTTGAATGAATTCGACTCAAGTCTTCTTAAAGCCAAAGAAAACAAAGTTTATTAAAGACTCACCAAATTGGGTTGCCTCTTAAGGAGCCTAAGTATTTGTAAGGCTTGTATTCACAAGTGGGCTCTCAGATAGAATCCCAGCTAGACAGAATCTGAGCTGGATTGAATCTGAGCGCCTGCATGGCAGAAAGATGGAACTTAAATACAGTAAAGAGTATAGGAGGGATCTGGGGGGAGTGGTCTGGTAGTCCAGGGTGATGGGAGGAGGGGTTTAGGAAGGGTCTTGAGAAGTCCAAGGACAGAATCCAAGGAGGGTCAAAGGCTGGAAACGGGAGGCTATCACAAGACAGACTAGGGGGCGCCTAGGTGGGAAGCAGGTGGGGCAATCCAGAGATCTCTATATGGGCAGTATGGGAATGGATACAGATCTACAGATCTTGATGGGAGTGGTCGGTAGCCTGGGGAATGGGGTTTGGATGGGATCAAGGTGGGGGGAGGGGGGGCGGGGCGATGCAACAGAGACCTGAGTAGAAAGATAATGAAAAGCCCATGGGCTTCCAGAGACTGCTGGAACAAATGGGAAGATTCAAGGGGAGCTCAAGGCAGCTCCCAGAGTCTGAACCCCATCATTTCCTAATTGTTCTCCAAAATGGATCAGTTTACAACTCCAACAATGCATTAGTGTCCATTAGTGTCCCAACTTTTCTACGTCCTCTCCAACATTTGTCATTTTCTTTTCTGTCATGTTAACCATAAACCAGTATTCTTAAAAGGGCAGGTCAGACCATGTTTAAGGATCAGAGAAAGAGAGAGACAGAGACAGACAGAGCAAAAGAGAAAGACAGAGGCAGAGACAGAGAGTTTAAGGGGCTTCCCTGTGGTCCCACAGCTCCTTAGTGTGAAAGGTGGTTTTGAACCCAGATTTCTGGCTTTCAAGACCTCCCCTTCCATCTGTTATACCACACTGCCTGTCCCTAACTTCACGCTATCTGTACATTTTATAAATATTCCCCAGAATGTTTCTTCCCCAGAAACTTCTGTTAAATGCTCCCTAGACAGCTGAGTGGGACAGTGGAGAACTAGATAATGCAGTCAAGAAGATCTGAGTTCAAATAAAGCCTTAGACATTTACTAGCAGTTCTTTAGACATTTGAGTGACCCTTGAGAAGTCAAGTAACCTCTGTTCATCTTAGTTTCCCAAACTAAATAGCACCTACCTCCCAGGACTGTTGTAAGGATCAAGTAAGATAATATTTATAAAGAACTAAACACAGTACCTGGTACATTGCTATTGTTATCCACTCATTGTCAGTTCTAATTCTTTGTGACCCCATTGAGGATTTTCTTGGCAAAGATACTGGAGTGGTTTGCCATTTCCTTTTACAACTCATTTACAGATGAGGGAACTGAGGCGAACAGGGTGACTTGCCCAGGGTCACACAGTTAGTAAAATCTGAGCCCATATTTGAACTCAAAGATGAGACTCCTTGACTCCAAGTCTGGCACTCTATCCACCTCACCACCTAGTGGCCAGACTATGTAGTCAGTACATAGTAGGTATATTTACCCAGGCTACCCCACTCACTTAATGAACTTCTTCACCTTTTAGAATTCTTACCTTATTTCAAGGTAATTACTAAATATATGTTGGCTCTCTTCTGCTTGGTCTCTTAAAAAGTTATATTTTTATTGATATATTTGTCTTTGTCACAGTCTTTTCCAAATCTATCTCTCTCCCCTGCCCTATCCAGTGAGCCCTCCCTTGTAACAAAGAGAAAGAAAGCGGTTCAAACCAGACACTGTTAAATTACTTGGCAATGATCTGAATTGATGTTTAGATCATAGGATTACAGGATTTGGTTGGTCATTGTCCTTTAAACTTGTAAAGGACCAAAATGACATCATTATGTTGGAGTCTATGTACAACCGTGGCTGATCAGACCAGTAGGAGCTCAGAAGATTCTACTGCAGGTTGGGCACAAATAGTTCACATGACCATTTGAGAGAGAGATGCTAAATTTGTGTATCTCAGGTTCCTTTAGCACTACTGCAATTCTGAGTTAAAAATCAACATAAATCTCAATCAGTAAACATTTATTAAGTGTCTACTATGTGCCAGGCACCACACTCTAAGAGCAGAAAGTATGCATACTATGGAAAAGACAATGTTAGAAACGAATCCATGTGAAAAAGATCCATGGGGTTGTGGGGGGTGGGTTTAGTGGACTTTGAGGTTAGCATGAGTCAATAGTGTGGCACAACCATAATAAAAGCTAATACAATCTTAGACTGTGTTATTAAAAGGATGGTCTCCAGAAATGGGAAAGCAATAACCCAGTGATAGGAAAACTGTGTCCTAAGGGCCGCTAAGTGGAACAGTGGATAGAGCTCTGGGCCCGGAGTTAGTAAGATTCATCTTCTACTCCTTTTTTTTAAAAACATATAATTTATTTATTTTTCAGTTCTCAACATTCACTTTCACAAGAATTTGAATTCAAAATTTTCTCCCCATCTCTCCCCACCCCCCACCTCAGGACAATATGCACTCCATCCACCCCTTCCTTCAGTCTGTCCTCCCTTCTATTACCCACCCCACCCCCCATTCCATTCCTTTCCCTCTGTTTTCCTGTAGGGCAAAATAGATTTCTATACCTCATTGCCCGTATATCTTATTTTCCAGTTGCATGCTAAAACAATTTTTACAATTTTTAATATTCATTATTAAAGCTCTGAGTTCCATATTCTCTCCCTTCCTCCCTCCCCAGCCATCAGTGTTGAGAAAACAAGCAATTCAATTTAGGTCATACATGTGTAACAAAGCAAAACACTTCCATAATAGTTATGTTGTAAAAGACTAAAAGATTCATCTTCTTAAGTTCAAATTCAGGCTCAGATGCTTCCTAGCTGTGTGACCCTGGGTAAATCACTTAACCTTGTTTGTCTCCCTTTCCTCATCTGTAAAATGAGCTGGAAAAGGAAATGGCAAAGCACTCTAGTTATCTTCACCAAGAACACCCCAAATGGGGTCACAAAGGCTGAAAAACAACCAAACGATAAAACTCTGTCCTAGTCAGTCCATATCTAGAGTATTGTGTTTTGTTCTGGACGTCACATTTTAAGAGGATGGCCTCCCTGGTTTCTTTTGATTCCTTGCTAAAATCTGACCTTTTGCAAAAACCCTTCCCTGATCCCCTTTATTGATAGAGCCTTTGCTCTGTTTCTTATGTTGAATTTATCCTGTATCTAACATAATATAGTAAAACAGTCATTTTCATGTTGAATGCTCCACTGGAATGTGAGCTCCTTGAGAGCTAGGGCTATCTTTTACCTTTCTTTGTATCCCCAGCTACTAAACTTAGTGCATAGTACACAGCAGGCACTTAATAAATGTTTATTGACTGACTGATAAGCTTCTAGAGGAAGAGGGTCAAGGTCATAAGGAGACCTGAAAATAATTAAATTGAGGATGCTTAGTCTGAAGACAAGAAACCTTGTGAGCATATTGAATTCATCCTGGTGTTGGGTAGGATGCCCCCTTATTAACATCTTCAAGAATCACAGTTGGTCATTGTACTGATCAGAGCTCTTTTTCTTTTTTAATTTTTTTATTCATTTTGAACTTAACGACATAAAGACAAAAAAATAACATTTCCATGTTCTTAACTCATAGAAAGAGAATTCATTATAAAACTATGAATTTACATTAACGACATAAAGACAAAAAATAACATTTCCATGTTCTTAACTCATACAAAGAGAATTCATTATAAAACTATGAATTTATATTTTGCAGTTAACTTTAAAAAAACTATATAAGTACTACTCATTTTCAAAGGTACCCTGCTTTCTATGCTTTCTTGTACATTTTCTTTTATTCTCTGTTGTACATTTTTTATAATTATTTTATATATTATACATATATGCATGTGTATATATGTATGTATGTATGTGTGTGTATATAAACAATGTTTTTCCCTCCCTCCCTGCTCCCCCAGATGGCTACCATTAGATGATCATAGTTCTTAGAACTTTTAAAATTACAATGTTGTACAAATTGTTCTCTTGGTTCAGCTCAATTCTTCCTTCATCAATTTCTATGTCTTCAAAACCATTCATTTTTATAATATTGATATTAAAATATCACTTTTTTCTTCTGCTCATTTCATTCTGTATCAAGGATTATGAGCTGATATCAGTGAGCTAGTTCAACTTATTGAGTTCGTTAATGTTAGTTAAGTATAAAATGGTATAGTAAAAAACATTTGATACACAATATTCCCACCTCCACCTCCCACCGAGCCTGGACACCTCCCACAAACATATGTGAAGTCCAGGGAATTCATATGACAAAGGGGTTAAATCACAGCTCCTGATTCCTGAAAATTCTTTTCCACTTTATGGGGTAGGCATAATTTCACTTTCAGATGTTCTCTTTGTATTCCTGAAGCTTCCTTTCCTCAAGTTGTCTGGTTTGTACTTCATTCTTGATGTGGGCACTTTCACCAGCCACTGCTATTCTAGACACAATGCTGAGAAATCCAAACCCTCCAAACCTTTCTGAGTTCACTAGGTCCTCCTGGGAAGATGGATGGAGGAGAAGAGGAGACAAAACCTCTCCTCTTTCCCCATCCTCTAATTGATTCCCTCCTAGAGTCTTACCTGCAAATGCTTTCTCCTCGGTGCTGGCCAGAGACAGGAAGCTAGAACTCCAACCTGGCTTATTCTTTTATGCATGCCCCATTGGGTGTGACTGAGGTTCTGTAGCCAATCCCAATACACTTCCTGTGCAGCCTCTTCCATTTCATTCAATGACTCTCAAACCCTCCAAACTGATCAAAGATATTTTGAACCTAGACTGATGCCTTTTATTGACTGACAGATTCAGTAGAGATGTATGGGCCTTCTTTTCCCCTAGTTCCTATCTGATTGATTCAATTGAGAAATCTTCACCATCTATGATTATTGGGGTAGGCGAGAGAGAATTTATACTTACAACAATTCTATGAGATAGGTAATAAAACCATTATTAATTACTGTTTTTCCAGATGTAAAACTAAGGATTGGAGAGATTAAATGACTTTTTGAAATCCAAACTAATAAGTCTAATGTTCTTTCTAACATATTAAGCTGCATCTCATGAAGCAAAGGCACTATATCACCACCATCCTAGGTTTTCAAGGAGTACTGCTGAAGTCAAGAGCTCTAACAGTCTCTGGAAGGATTAGAGAGCTTACTTGGACCCAGGAGGTCCCTAATGAAGAAGAAAGGTCATGGGAAATGGGATTGCACTGTAGATAACCAGTGCAGCAAAAAAAGGTGAGGACTTCTTCAAATATCTAGCTAGGATGCTACAGTGATGATCACTCCCACCGATGTAGTGTCTGAGGGTTCATTGACTTCTGCTGCTTCAATAGTCTTTGCAGTAAGCTGTGTTCACTTCCCTCCCTCAGGTAGGTTGGGAAGCTCTCACCCCTTAACTATAAGCCACAACATCTAACTACACTCTATTCTGCTTTAATATGTGTTTCAAAAATATGTTCCAATATAATAAACATATTAGGCAATGCTTTGAGCAATGACTCAAATTTCAAGTTTGCCAACGCACTATATTTTCTGCAAGAAACATCAAGAATATAGAAAATGGCACTGCTTCACAATAACACATAAGCTGAAACCTTTCCAACACCCAACGTTTCTACCTCCACCTTCAGCCTTCCACCCAAAAGCCTGATTTCAGTTTGTTCAACTTGCTCTTGCAGCAGCAACCTGAGGCTAGGCATGAAACTGCCATGTAGTGTAGTATTTATCTACTTTTTAGTCATATGACATGTACAAAACTATGCTACCATATTTTAGCAGGCAGCTAGGTGGCCCAGTGGATGCAGTACCCTACAGGAGCAAGAAGATTGCTCTTTGTGAGTTCAAATCTGACCTTAGACACTAACTAGCTGTGTGACCCTAAGCAATTCACTTAACACTGTTTGCCTCAACGTCTTCATCTGTAAAATGAGCAGGAATGGCAAACCATTCCAGCATCTTTGCAAGGAAAACTCCAAATGGGGTCACAAAGAGTCACATATGACTTAAAAGCGACTGAACTACTGTATTTTATTAGGTTCCTCTTTTTTGTGTGTGTCACTTACAACGCCTTTGAGCACTGTGACCCCAACTGCATTTCCCCCATAAACTCCGTGGTTTTTACTGTGTGATTTGCATAGGGTTATGCTTTTTTGGGGAACACACATGGCACTGTTGGGGAATTCTTCATTCCCCAGATCCCACTCCTACTGTTCTCAGGGGAGGTGTTTCCCTGTAGTTAATCACACCAGGATGTCATTAGCTAATCTCATCTCTTTGAGACTGGACCAGTACAACCCTACAAGTTCCATTTCTTTGGACTCTAAGGTTTCCTTTAAATAGTGGATGGTTCCCCTAACTCATAGCACACAGGTTGTTTTTTTTCCCCTATTTCTTCCAAAATTCCTTACTTTGATACTTCATTAGAAGGACCATCATATTATATATTTAAAAGGAATAACAAGCTGTACATAATAGTTTTGCTAAGGCTTCCATCCCACCCTGGGAACCAGGAGAAAAGCAACTGTTGTTCAGTTGTGCCTGTCTCTAGCTGACCCCAATTTGAGGTTTTCTTGGCAAAGACACTGGAGTGATTTTGCCATTTTTTTCCTTCAGCTCATTTTACAGATGAAGAAACTGAGGCAAACAGGGTTAAGTGACTGGCCCAGAGTCATACAGTGTCTAAGATCAGAGTTGAACTCAGGAAGACAAGTCTTCCTGACTCCAGGTCTGGTACTTTATCTACTGCACCCCTCAACTATCCTCAGGACAGGAGATCACAGTCTAAATGAGAAAGTTTTCTGTTTTAAAGATGGCAAAACTTGGAAATCCTTCAAAAATCTCAGTAAGGTTCATGCTGGACCTGAGATTGCGATCTCCTTGAGAGCAGAGACTGTCTTTTTACCTTTCTTTGTACCTCCAGTACTTAGCACAGGGACTGGCACACAGTAGGCAGTCAATTAAAGTTTATTGACTGACTGAATTTCTTCCCTAAGGATTGGGTTTTCCCTTTCATACACTCATCTATATATGACTAAATAGGAGGAGCTTGAGCAGACAGTGATTTCACTTCCCCCCACCTACTTAACCTATTTCACCATGTCTGAGATGCTCCAGTGAGACCAAGAAGGGGTAATAAAGGCATAGTTACAGAAACAACTTTCTAAGGCTCGTTGACAGATATGTTGAAGAACAGTTGCTGGTCTGTATTAGTAAAAGAAATTTCCTTTCTGGGAATTCCTTCCACCAACGAAATCAAAGGCCTAGACCGTAAGTAACAATAAAAATAGACATAGTATGGAGAATAAGAAAGAATATGGACTTGAGGAAGAGGAAAACTAGGTTCTACTCCTGCTTTGAATTTTAATAACTGTGAAATCTTGGCCAAAGCACTTTCCTTTTGTAGGAGTCAGTTTCCTCTTCTGCAAAATGGGGAGGTGGACTGGGTAATCTCTCTAAAGTCTCTTCCATATCTGACATTCTCTACGTCTCTGGCTTTGTCAATTTCCCCAGAAGAATTACTCCAGTGTTTTCATCACCTTCTCCAGGAAACCTTTCTTCTAGGCCACCTCAACCTTTCCTATTGCTAAATCCTTCCTCACCGCAATTCTTCGATCTCTTATAATTTTTGTTGTTCCGTTGTTTCGGTTGTTTCTGACTTTTCGTGAATCTATTTGAGATTTTCTTGGTGAGATTAATGGAGTGCTTTGCCATGTCCTTCTGTAGCTTATTTTACAGATGAGGAAACTGAGGTAAACAAGGTAAAGTGGCTTGCCCAGCATAACACAACTCGTGAGTGTATGAAACTGGATTCTAACTCAGGTATTCCTATCTTCAGGTCCAGCATTCTATCCACTGTGCCACTTAATCACCCTGGCCCTTACAATATCTCTTCACATAAGAAAGAAGGAAAGAAACAAGTATTTATTGAGCACCTACTATGTGTCAGGCATTGTGCTAAGCACTTTACAAATATTTCATTTCTTCCTCAAAACAACGTTATTGTAAATGCTATGATTTTCATTTCCCATTAAAGTATCATATTTTGTTACATAATTGTCAAAGATTTTTATGCCAAATTTTATTGCAAAAAAGTGTTACCATCATACAAAGTTTTAGATTGTGCTGGTATTAATTTAAAATCAATTATTACTCAACTGTCTTTGGTGCAAGATTAGGATGAATGGAATACTTGTGAGTATACGTTAAAACTGGGAAGATGCAAATCTTAACCATATCATGTGGCTTATTCGTGCCAGCTTCCCCATGCTTCCCCACTACCCTTGAGCCTATGAGTCTTCACTGCGTTGAGTGACAACGCCATTAGTACTGCAACTCTCTAAACAAACCATGGTTTTGGAAATATACCGACAATGTGCACTGAGAATTCCAGACTCTCAGTTCACAATGTGCCAGAGATAAATGTGAATCCACATGCCACTGGTGAGTATATTGCTGCTTTGTTTACCTTTGGAGCAGAGAGAACGAATTATACCATGTGATGATTGATTACATGTAGAAAGGTTATAAGCCAATTTTTGTACTAAAAAAATACAACAAGGTGAGACCGTCATGTGGTGAAATAGAGTAACTGAGCCAGACAGAGGTTAAGTCACTTGTCCAGGGACACACAGCCAGTAAACATTCGAGGCTGGATTTGAATTTGGGCTTTCTGGACTGTAAGCCCTGTGCTTTATCCATTTTATCCTGTCCTGTTAGAGGATCATAGATTTAGGGACGGAAGGGTCCTCAGAAGTCTTTACCACCCTCACTTTATATATGAGGAAACTGAAATCCAGAGAAATTATGTCATTTGCCTGTATCAGACAAGTATCAGAGTCAGGATTTGAACCCCAGACTCACTGATTCCAAATTCATTACTCTTTGCTGTGTATTACAGCTGCCTCTCAACTGAGCACAGCATAGGAAGCTAGAACCCTGCCCATAGGGCTATTGTTTCAACCATGTTGCAAAGAATCGAATGAGACAGTATTTGTTAAAAGTGGTACACAGGAAGCACTCTATAAATGCTTATTTCTTTCCTTTCTCTATAAGACTTAATGTGTCTCTTACGAATTTCCCTGAACTGGTTGCTCTGTGACAGACCTTCATCCTTTTAATTTAAGTCTTTAATACTTTTTTAAATGCACATAACCATGAGAGGAGTACTATTTTAAACTATTGTAAGTCATTTACACCTTAGTCTAAAGGAAGAATCTGATAGCCATAAATTGGAGTGGGAGTGAGGAGCTGTGTGGAAGAAGCACGAGAGCACTGGTTGCCAGAAAAGGTGAGGAGGCCAAGACCCCAAATGAATATGGTGGAGAACAGTAGTTACTTCACAGTTTTGCACTGGGCTAGCCTACCTTGGTATTATTACCAAACAAGCCTTTATCAAGATTGAATCATCCCAGGACCTTTAAGTTTGTTGTCATCACTGCTGTTGTTTTTAATTTCTTCTCTCTAATTATTTTGGTTTCTCTCCCTTTGGATCCGTGATGATTTCTCCACCTTACGTTTCTAGGCTTGGACATCTGGATACCGGCTTACTCTATGACTGCTCTGGGACATTGTCTTTGCCCACCTGTTGAGGTTTGACGGGTGCTGGGGACCCTGAAGTACTGACATGCCAGGTCCTGCTCAAATGAATTTGATACAAGCCTTCTTAAAGCCAAAGAAAAACAAAGTTTATTAAAGATTTGTCATATTGAGTTGATTCTTTTTTTTAATTTTTATTTTATTTTTTTTTTACTGTTCTACAATCACTTCCTTAAAATTAAGATTTTATCCCCACCACATTTCCCCCACTACCTCCCTCCTCCCTCCCCATGACAGCATACAATTCTGTATGGGTTCTACATATACTTTCCTATTGAGTACATTTTCACTATAGTCATGCTATGTAGTCGCACTAAAATAAATGGAAGAAATCATATAACAAATCAAAACATAATACACTAAAACCCACACACACACAAACATGATCTGCTACATTCTGCAAATGACTTCCATATTTCTTTCTCTGAGTGTGGAAGGCATTTTGTCTTAGAAGACCAACATTAGGATTTTTTTTTTTTTCTCAGTAAGTTCTTGTGTTATTACAAAGTTCCAAGTCTACCAGAAAAAACTCTTGCACACTGTGGTCGTTGCTGTGCACAAAGTTCTCCTGGTTCTGCTCCTTTCGTTCAGCATCAGATCATATAAGTCCTTCCAGGCCTCCCTGAAGTCTTCTTGTTCATCATTTCTTATGGCACAATAGTACTCCATTACATTCATATACCATAATTTATTCAGCCATTCCCCAATTGATGGGCATCCCCTTGATTTCCAGTTTTTGGCAACTACAAAGAGTGCTGCTATAAATATTTTTGTACACGTGGGACCCTTTCCCGTTTTTATAATCTCCTGTGGATAAAGTCCTAGTAGCGATATTTCTGGGTCAAAGGGTATGCACATTTTTGTAGCCCTTTGGGCATAGTTCCAAACCATTCTCCAGAAGGGTTAGATGAGCTCACAGCTCCACCAACAATGAATTAGTGTTCCAACTCTCCCACATCCTCTCCAGCATTTATCATTTTCTTGTTCTGTCATGTTTGCCAATCTTACAGGTGTGATGTGGTACCTCAGAGTTGTTTTGATTTGCATCTCTCTAATCAATAGTGATTTAGAGCACTTTTTCATATGATTATAGATATCTTTAATTTCTTCCCCTGAAAACTGCCTGTTCATGTCCTTTGACCATTTATCAATTGGGGAATGAGTTGACTCTTAAGGAGCCTAAGCATCTGTAACTATTGTATTCACAAGCAGGCCAGATAGACTCTCAGTTAGACAGAGTCTGAGCCAAAATGAATCTGATTGCCTTCATGGAGGCTAGATGAAATTCACACAGAAAATCCATAGGCAAGTTCTAGAGGTGCTTCAGTGGTCTGGGAGGAGGGTCTAAGGAGAATCTTGATGGCACTGGGATAACTAGTGATGTAATCCAGAGTGGGAAACAGCTGGAAGTAACCAGACAATGCAGGGCTTGGATGGGAAGTAGGTGGGGCAATCAAGAGGTAACAGACAATGGAAGGACAGTCTAGGCCAAGGGCAACAGATTCAAGTATGAAAGGCCAGGTTAAGTGGCAAGATTCTTGGGGAAACTGCAAATTTGAGTATGAAAGGCTAGGCTAAGGGGGAAGATTCTAGGAGGTTCCAAGAGTCTGTACCCCATCAAAAAAATAGGGGTACACACGTTCACCGTAGCAGAGAAGCTTTGGGATATGGTTAATGCAGAATATCAAAAGCTGTCTACCAAGTGGAGGATAAAGAACTTTAAGGGTCCTTTAGTTCTGAGGTTACCAAATTCAAAAAGAATTGATCCCTGCAGGTTACATATTGACTTAGAAAATCACCAATTAACATTATCTATAGTTTATTGTACATTTTTATTCTGCTCAACATTTCCCAAGTACATTTTAATCTGGTTCAAACCACACAAGAGGAGTAAAGTCAGGAATGTACTGAACTCTCCATAAATCTAGGGGCCTTGGTTTATCTCCTTTGGATATAAGGTATGTCAGAATGTCAGTTTCTCTATCATAAGGAAATAGAAATATTTTGCTTATTCAAAGCAGCTCCGGCTGAGCCTCACCTCAGGGTGGGTCTATGAGGAGGCCTTCAATGGGTCATTATGTGGGATGAGCTTTGATTCCGGAAAACCTGGGGACAATGTTCAGCTGCTTTGAAGACACACCCATGTTAGAGAAGGTTTTGATAAGTATATTCAATCCAGCCTCTCCCTCTAGTCACAGTTCACCAAAGGGTAGCTCCTCATTCCATGAGTATCCCTCAAATCCAGAACTGGCACAGGAACCAAGCCCACAACCCTCATACCCAAATATTGCAGGGGCATTAATAATGAGTAGGGTGGGTACATTCAGGCTGCTCCTTTAAGAAATGATAGAAGTGATTAAGATCTCCAGATCCATCTTAGAGCTGAAAGGGCCCTCTGAGATCATCTAGTGCCATGTCTCATTCTTTCAGTACCTGATGGGGATGGAATCTGAAATCCTAAAAGGAAAAGATCATGTCTTTTGTAGGTTATGCAAAGGCGAATTTAAATTTGTTATCAGGAAAAACTTCCCGAGAATTAGCATTGTTCAAAAGTGAATGGACTGCCTGGGGATGGGCATCATCTACGGGGGGGGGGGGGGGGGGGGGGGGGGGGGGGGGGGGGGGGGGGGCGGGGACACACACACAACTACAGGCAGAAATTGAAGGACCACTTGTCTAGATAAGATTATGTGGGTGTGTTCCTTTCTGGTATGAATTGAATTCCATGATATGGGAGGCCTGTTACAACTCTAAAATTCTGGGATTCTTGGTGGCTAATCTTACAAGCCACAAGTATTTCTAGGAAAGGCAAGATGGAGGGGTAAATGCTTAAACTGGATTGGCTAGATCTGTGTTCACTTGCTATGTAGGAACCTACGTTTTCCCTCCCCAGTTATACATTTCTCTGCAGAAATCCTTTACATTATGGCATCCTTTAAAGGGTTTTATAACCCATGAAACAAAATACTTAAAAAGTTAGAGGAAAAACCCAATTAATTAAATTAGTTCAAAGGCTGGAATTTGTATGTTTCTAGGACCAGATTTAAACTGGGGCCTTCCTGATTCCAGGTCTAGGTGCTCTATCCACTAGACCACCTTGCTAGCTACATAACCCTGGGCAAGTCACTTAACCCTATTTGCCTCAGTTTCCTCACCTATAAAATGAGTCAGAGAAGAAAATGCAAACCACTCCTGTATCTTTACAAGAAAACCCCTAATGGGGCCACGAAAGAGTCAGACACTGCTGAAAATGTCCAAACAACCACAACTCATTCTCTCTACTACTGCCTCCATCTTTACTCATTCCACTGACACACAGATCTTGGAAAGAAGAGTCAGAATATTCTTTGGCCCCACCCTTGACACTTCTTTTAACACTGCCTCAGAAACTTTTCCCTTTTTGAAGTTAATGAGATTAAAAGGGAACTCAATTAAAAATTTCCACCCAATCCAGATTAATGGCTGTTCGTTGCTACTGTGTAGTTTCTCAGGACATTCATCCCATTTCCTAAAGGAGGTCAGAACGAGGGTCACCTCCTTTCCTTCCCCACACCTGCTCTTACACTTAATGACAACCATCCTCTAGGTGTTTCCTCAAACCTCCCTAAACCTCTCACTGTCTCCTTAAGTCTCATGACCTACTCCTTCATTCTACCTCAGCTTCACACAGAATATTTACTCCCTTGAGCTCACCGTCACCCAGAAATGTTCCACTTCCTCAAAAAAAAAAATCTAACATTTTTCTATTCAACTCTAGCATTCTATCTTATAATTCTATCTCTCCCTTTTCTTTACACCCATAACATATTTGTCTCACTGCAATATGTAGCATGAACCAAGTCTTAGTACAATTTTAAGCTTTAGTAGCTTAAATCTAATAAATTTGGAGCTTTAATAGCTTAAAATTGCACAAAGCCTTTTGGGACACTCTGCATAATATCTCTACCCCCTCCATACTTTCTCAGGCTATGACCCTCTGACTTACCTTTCTTCTTTTTCCAATCTCAAGCCAGTTCAACTGCACACAGTCCCTAACTATTGAATCCTTTGGCCTCTTGTCCTGTTGTGGTTTATATGTTGACAAACCTCAGCTCTGGATTACTCCTCCCATTGACTTCCTCAGCTCTTATTCATATGCTGCTGAATGGAGCTGGAAGAAGTCACACATATGTGCTGATTGGTGTAAAATCAAAAATTCATTTTAATTTTATTTTTAAGACTTAATCAAGCTGGTAAAGATTTAATACACTCTGTGAATCTAAACTCCTCACCCTTGGTAACTCTGCCCTTCACCTCCATTCTGGAGAAACTTGCTTAAAGTAGTCTAGTAATTACCTCAGTTTGTCTACTCAGGTGGCCTCCGACTGTCTGAGTTTTAATTCTATCATTTTAATTTGAATCCTCAGTGTTGTCCACCTTTATAAACTTACCCACTGCCCATTTAACTCAAATTCAAGTTGATGCAACCAAAGCCACTGCAGATTGGATCCTCTCCAGTCATTCTGATCTATATCTTGCCAATGGACCCAGATGGCTCTGGAGGAGAGAATGAGTCCTGTAACTTGGCACAGTCCTCCCTCACTTAAAGCCAGTTCATTTGCAATGGTCATCTTCCTGATGTCATGGTCCTCTTAGAGGATGTAGGACGAACTAGAACTACAACTGGTAAATAGTTCAAGGTGCCCCTCTAGGGACCCAACTGGCCTGTTCCCCTCCCTTCCCTCTCTCTCTCCTCCCTGCCCCTATTGAGGGTGCTCTGCCCAAAGGAAAGTAACTTTTGACTGCCCAGATTCACTCTGACTCTCATGGATTAGCCAACTACAGGTCCCAGACAAAGCACCACTTAATGGTTTGGGCCCCATTGGCTCTGAGTGTAAATAGTCATTGTTTCTGTTTGAGCCAGAAACCCTGAAGATTTTCCCTCCCAAACTGATTTTTTGTTAGATGAAAGAGGCCATTCTTTGGTACATTTCTTAACCAGCTTTAGTCATTGAATGGACACTGCCTCAGTGAAAGTGAGAACTTAGAAAGACTAAGTTTTAAAAGGGTAAGGGTCTGTATCTAATGGGGTTCCAACTCTGGGAACCTCCCAGAACTCTCCTTAAATTTTCCTACTTAATCTGGACTTTCATATTCAAATATGTTGCCCTTGGCCTAACCTGGCCTTCCATTGTCTGTTACCTCTGAATTGCTCCACCTGCTTCCCACCCAAACCCTCCCTTGTCTGATGTCTCCTGATTGCCTTCACCGGTTTCCAACCCTGGACCAGTCACTCCCCTCCTTAGACTTCTCCTCAAGATCCTCCCTAAACCCCTCCTCCCATCACCCTAGACGACCAGACCACCCCCAGATCCTTCCTACAGTTTTTCTGTATTTAAGTTCCACCTTGCCTCTATGAAGGCATTGGGATTCAGTCCAGTTTAGGTTCTGTCTAGCTGAGATTCTATCTGGCCCGATTGTGAATACAAGCATTACAAATGCTTAGGCTCCGTAGAACCAATCCAATATGGCGAATCTTTAATAAACTTTGTCTTTCTTTGGTTTTAAGAAGGTTTGAGTCAAATTAATTCCAGCAAGACTTAGCGTGTTGGTATTTTGGGGTCCCCAGCACCCCTGAACAACAGTCCTATGCCTTCATTTTACAGATGGGGAAACTGAGACCTAGAAAGGTTGTATGATGTAGCCAAGGCCACAAGTAGTAACAGAGCCAGAATTTTCTTTGAATTTGAATCTGATACAAGGACAGAGAAGAACTTAAATTAGTAAGTGACATCTAGAACTAGCCAGATGTGAAAAATAAAATTTTACTATGTTCATCAACAATCAGCGGATTGATAGACTTTCCCGATGAACACTTCTGTTTTCAACCTAATAATGGTAGTTCACTAACTGCCTTTCTTAGGGTGCATTAATGGTATGTTAAAATGGGGCACGTAAAATTTTATCCCAAGAGACAACAGTGTAAAACAAGTATTAGATGCTTGACCAGGCTTTACAAACCCAATTTTGATGTGCTTAAAGTTTCCAGTAAAGATGGCAGTCAGGTAAATATTGAGATGAGAGTAAAGGGGAAAAATGGCAAATAAATGTCAATAATATAGGCGTAGTTCACTTATTAGCTGCTGCCCAACAGTAATAATTGCTGACAAAATAAGTGGCAAGTTTCCCCTACCTAGATCTTTGGGAGGCCAGGACTGAAATGCTGGAGTAATGAAAGCAAGGGACCCAAATCAGAAACTTTACCCAGAAGCCAGTTACAAAATAAGGTCATGCCAGGTTCATAACAGTCTATGATTCTAAGCAATCAAGAAGAAATCAATAGAACAATGTGCCAAAGGTTTTTGTGTGCCTTAATTCCTATGATGGAAGGCAGAGAAATGCCATAAGGAAGGGAGGACTGTGGTCTTTATACACCATAGAGTTAAAAGACAAGACTTTGTTCCAATCTAGGGAATCAGTTCTAAGACTGTTAGCCTTAGATATTTATTGCTTTACCAGTAGTTACCTGGAATGCTCCCTTCCCCAGAAACTGAGGTTGAACCTGCTCAACCTAATCTGGTTGACCTTAGATCTGGAAGAACTAGATAAAGAGATATCTAAAAATAGCTGAAAAATGCCATATGAAAAAGTCTTCCTTCAGCTTCCAGGCCTTTAGTAGACATATAGATATGTGTATGCATGTATATATACATACACACATATGTACATAAATATGTGTGTATGTATATATTATATGCAACATGCACTATATTAATACGTAACATTTCTGTGGCTGTTGTTTAGTCACCTCTCACCCTTCATTGACCCCATTTGGGGTTTTCTTAGCAAAGATACTAGAGTGGTTTGCCATTTCCTTCTCCAGTGAATCCATTTTGTCAGGCAATCAGAGGTTTAGTGACTCACCCAGGGTCACACATATAGGAAGTATCAGAGGCTACATTGGAACTCAGGTCTTCCTGACTCCAGACCCAGTGCTCTATCCCCTGAGACACCAGCTGCCTCTAGTACATAACATATAATGCATTAATACATGATGTATAGAGCACATTATATTTGTTAATATATATTCTGTCAATATAAATTATATCTATGTGCATATATTCATAGATAATAGAAGCAATGAACATTCTCAGATTTTTCCCATCCAGATAGATTGTGCAGAGTGAATATTAATAGTCTCTGCCTTCTAGGTGATCACATGGGAGCTGGGAGGAAGGGGAACCTTCCTTGGGTCATGACAGGCTTTCAAAGAGAGATTACAGAATCTTCCAGTTGACTTTGGAGTTGTAAGAGCTGAGGGTAATTCACTGGAAATACAAGAAGGAATACTTAGTCTTTCTTTCCTGCCTTAAAGCTTGTTGACTTCTTTCTCCCCTACCCAGTGAGTTGGGTAGTTATTAGATGTGAAGTTACTGAATTCTAATCAGTCTGTTAATGAGCACTGTGATTCTTTTCAACTGAAATGTATAGGAAAAAAACCAGCTGTCTCATATATTATTCATGTTTGAACCTATCTCTTTCAATCTCTACTTTGGGGAACCCTGGGGGGGGGGGAGCCTATGGCCTTGAGGCCACAAGTGCTCCTCTAGGTCTTCAAATGCAGCCCAAAGAGCTAGGGGGCCAAATGTGACCTTAAGGCCTCAGGTTCTCCACTCCTGCCCTAGGGATCTGTGAGCTCTAACTCTTATTACAATAACATTATCCCTGGAATGCCAAGGATGGAGTTTTTAATGAGCCAATAATGATCATGAGAATGGGAGCCTAATCGTATTTTCAGTAGGGGTTAGGTTCCCTCAGCACTGAACACAGTCAAACTACCTTTTTGGGTACAGAATAGAGAGGGGGTGATATCCCAATCCTTGTAAACATCAGTAGTCATTGCTTGATGCTATATTACAAAAATATAAACAATAAATGCAGAGTAAACTTTTTTTATTGGAGGGAGACAGGAGATACAAAATAGATGTTAAACATAAGAACCCAGAAAAACATAACTATCAAGGATTTTGTCTTTTGTGCTTGAAGAGGACCAAAAGGGACATTATTATGTTGAGGTCAAAGTGCCGTGTATCAGACCAATAGGAGCTCAAAAAGCTCTGCCAGAGGTCACACACAAACAGTCCAGTGCGCGTGAGCGCTTGAAACTGAGATGTCTCCATAACTACATTAATATAAATTGAAAGAATGACAACAAAATCAAGACTAAAAGAAGAGTAATGATAATAACCAAACACCTCCATCCTTTCCTGCTGAAGGAGAAGACTATTGGATCTGATTGATATGGACGAACTGATTTGTTTGACTGTGATTCTTTTTTTCCACTTTTTTTTACTCTTTGTTATGATGGATGACTTTCTGCCTAAGGAGTGGGAGAATAAAGATGATATAAAAAAGGTATAAATAATTAACTGATATAAAAACAAAAGATCAATAATTAAAAGCATGTCTTTTGGACTTGAATTAGGGCTGAAATGCACCAGTGGAAGATAAATTGAGTTCGCAGATTTCATACAAAACGTCTCTTCCCAGTTTTCCTTCCTCGTACACTACTTCTCTCCTCTAAATCTTCTGCCCTTAATGTTAAGGATAGGGCAAGTAAACAACACAGAAGTAAATAAAAATAATAGTATATGTAAATAATATAAGTAAATAAAACAAATAATTTCTTCTCAAGAGTTATTGTATTAAAGGGGAAAAATGGAAAATGTATCACTGGAGCAAGATACAAGAGACTAAAGTTTCAGATGCAGAACCAGAGGATAGCTTAGAGATAGGCTAGTCCAGCTTCACCATTTTATATATAATACTACCTTCAGGTCTATTTCTCCCCCTTCCTCTCCACCCTCGCCACCTCCAACTCATACTCCAAGTTTCAAGTCTCAGGTTGGGTCCCCGCCAGAGGATAACCGCTGTCTCAGGTTTTATGGTATCCTTTGTAGGGCTATACTCCTAAAAATTGTCACTCAAGATCCTCCTCCATTATACTTTCTCATTAATCATCAGCCAGCATACAAAATTAGCTCTTAGCAAAGGCAATTACTAACATGGCAAAGTAAGAATAGCTATAGAAAATTTCCCCTCACTAAACCTAGGACACATTCTCCTACAACTTCACACAGCTTTTGAGGGAAGAAGGGACCCACAACAAGTACAATGTTGGTGAATCACATGCTGCCAAGACAACTCAACTCTAGAGTTGCAGGGCTTGATATGCTTTCTTTCCTCATTCTGCCTTTACAAGGCTTAGCCTTGGGTGCAATGTCTCTGCTGGGTAGACCTCTGCTAAGTCAGTTCCTAGAATCTACTCTCCTTCTGCAAGTCAAGTCTTGATTGCTAGGCTGAACTCTCACTCAAGTCCATGGCTGGCTCTTCACTTTGCTACTAGAGGTCCCACTAAATAGCAACTGTTTCTCTTTTACCCAGGAACCCTGAGGGTCTTTCCCATTCAGTTTGATTTTTTTTTCTTTTATTAAAAGCGGCCATCCCCTTGAGTAACGACTTGAGGAGATCTATTCATTGCATGGGTGTATCTCACTCAAAGTGAGAATATGGTAAGACCTTACCTAAAAGGACCAGGGTCTCCCACTGCATCCTGGACCATCTCCAGTTGCCCTGATGAACATCAGGCTCAGAAGGAGAAAGTGAGGCTGGTGACCTTGCACAGCCCTCCCTCACTCAAATCAAGGTCAAGTGCAAGTCATGTCATCATCTTGATGTCATGGTCCTCTTTGAGAACGAAGGACAAACATAAGAGGTCCCATTGCTTGGATTTGCTTAAATGCTGTCTATGAATTGACTGCTTCTTGGTATCCATGTCAGTTTGGAGAGCACATGTGCCTCTGCTTCTGGAACTATACCTTGGACTCTCTCAATACACTCTCTAGTTACTTGATGAAGGATGAACTGGGAGAGGGGTTCTGCCAGAAACAGGGTTGCAGAAAGAGAAAGAAATCCCCCTTTTCTCTACAAGAGCTCTTTCATTTCAAGAAACAGAGCACGAGAAGTAGTCTTCCTTTTCTGTGCCTCTTGAACAAAATTACCTGTAATGCTAGCAACTCAGTCTTTTAAGGGCCCTCTGAAGCATAAATGAATTTCAATCTACATGAAAATATGATCTGAATCAATAATAAGAAAAATGAGATGTAAACATCTCTGAGATTTCATCTCACATTCTGAAAATTGACAAAGATAATCCCTCTCCCGTCAACAGCAAGTCAGTGTCTGGCACATAGTAAGCACTGTATAAATTTTAGCTATTATTTTTATTATTATATCTCCTCAGAAAAGAACAGATCATCCCATCTTATAGCCTCTTCTGCACTCCTTCATTTGTGAATCAAAGTTTCCCTTGGAGGGTGATGGGAAAGATTCCAAAGATGTCTATACCTGCCTCCCCAATAAGTCACATTTAAACAATATACATGGATATACACATTTCACATGAGCAGTATACACACAATGACTGTAGCCTTGTAAATGAAAAGATCATTAAAAGGAAGCCAACTCTGAATAATTGAAAAGCCACCACTAATGGTCCCAGAGAACATATAATTCTCAGCAGAATGTTTCAGGAATTGTCAGAGGAGGTCATTGTATCTGTCATTTGTGTTTATTTGCTTTTCTTAGTTACAAAGAAGGGTTTAAATTCTGGACTCATGGGGAGGTGTATATCCAGAAATAACTAGAGTTGCAAAAAAAAAAAAAGCATTTATTGTCCTTATTTTTAAACACATACAAATATTTAAGACCCAGAGCCATTTCCCATGAGGTAACTAAATAAAGAATATGAACAATTTTCAAAAGGAAAAACAAAACCTACCAACAACTAAAAGATAAATGAAAGCAGAGAAGGTATACATAGGAGAATATATACTGGATAGTGAAAGAGTTCTCTCAATGGGAGTGAGGGAACTCAGTTCAACAGATCTCACCCAAGTAGAAACTCCCCAAAGTCTCAAGTAGCAAGCTGGGAATAAGGACATATGGAAACTGCCAGTTCCTCTCATGTCTTCCCAGGCAATTTGAAGTGAGATTCACCTTCTCTCAAGTCTGGAAGCTAGAAGCTCTCGATGTTTGAAGAGTTGAGAAGATTCAGCTTGCTGAGTCTTGAAAGGGGACTCAAAACTTGGGGAGTCTGGAAGCGGACTGGTGAAAGCTAGAGCTCTCTCACCTCTCGCCAGCTTCTCATTCATCTTTACCAATAAGTAAAGAGTCCCATAGCAATGGTCTTTGAAATGGGGGTGATAGTTGGATACGACCACAGATGTGGTCGCTGTGTGGGTGGGTTTTACTTTGATTTGTTTGCTTTCTTCTAAGAACCCTTCCAGTTCTCAGTCAATGAGCCTGTGATTCTCCAAAGCCATGGCTGTTCTCCTCAGTTACAAGTAAAGGTTGAATAAAGAATCAATAAACATTTATTAAGTTCTTACTACATGTCAGGCACTGTGCTAAGTGCTGGGAAAGAGAAGGTAGCAAATAAGGAAATCGTTGTGGGTGAAAAAAACAAATAGAATCACACGAAAGTAGGTGGAGGTGTCTTGGCCTGGAGTCAGTTCAGGTTGGTAGGCTGGGACAAGGGAGGGAAATGTAAATAGAATCCAGGCTCACTAAAACCAAATGCAATATCTAATGAAGGCAAAAGATCATGAGCATACCATTCTCTGTGGTATGCTCATTTACAATACTTGTATATCTAAAAGCGGGAACCATGGTCTCTGCAAATTACCAACTGTAAGAAAGAAATGGAACCAATATTAATATTATACAGCTAATAATATTATAATTTCTTATAGTTATTATACTTATATTTTAACCAATGGGTCCCCAGTGCCTGGCAAAGTAACTAGCACAAAGTAAATGTTTAAAAAACACTTGTTCACTTATGGATCGCTTGGTAACTATTTATTGGGGAGTTCCACATTTACCTCAGTTTGTATATGTTCTAGTGGGGCTGAAATGCTGAATAAGTGCTGTGTCTGCTCCAATTGAGTCCAAGACCAAGACTGTCTATCCCTCAAACTCCACATCCCTCTGTGGGGAGGTCATGACTGTAGTCTAAGGATGTATAAATTCATTATTCCACCAAGTAGAACCCAACCCACTGGCTAACTCCACCTCCCTTTGATGGTCCTGTATCTCAATGAGCTAATCACATGATGTTGTCATGACAATGTTACCTCTCAGGGAAAGGGACACATACACTGAAATGCATGCACACAGTTGTTCCATTCTTAGCATAGGATCAATAAGTAGAGAAACGATACTGAATAATCACAGAACACAATGCATAATAAAATAACAAACGATAAAAATAATCTATCCAAAACTATAAGTCCATCCCTATTCTGAAGTCCCAAAGACGAAAGACAAATCTGGATTTATGAGTTCTAGAATATGCATAGTTTACGTTCTACAGCAAATGAGTACTTCAAGGGATACTTGATTATTATGGTTACTGTTATCAACATGAATAGCTAGGATTTATTTGGAGCATTAAGGTTTGCAAAGTATTTTACAATTTACATTTTACATTTCTCATTTGATTCTTGTGAAGTAAGTGATATTCTTGTCCCCATATGAGGGACCTGAGGCTACAAGAGTGACTTGGTCACATAACTAGAAAGAGTCTGAGGAAGTATTTGACTCCAATACTTTTTGACTCCCAAGCCTAGCATTCTATCTACTATGGCTCCTAGCTGTTGCATCTGTTTGATGGTCAACACACTTCTCCAAAGATACCGGTCACAGATAGCAACTCTGTAGTCAGGCTGTCAGCTAACCCACAACACAGGGATTCAGTGCCACTGGAACTCAGGAGAGATACTTCCCCATATAGACTGTCTGGTTATTGGTACAGACCTCCTATCTCTTCTGACTAAAGCTAAATTATCATGTATCAGAATAGGTGGAATTAGCAGCTGGTTACAGCGAGAAGGAGCCATAACATCTTTCTGTTTCCTTGTGACTTTCAAACCACCACTGTCCAAAGTCATGGTGCCCCATTACATTCTCTCTTGCTTCTCCCAGTTCAAAAACCTCAGTGTTCTTTGAAATATAGAAAAGAAGTTACAAAGAAAGGGACTATCTATTTACTCATGCACATAGTTATGCATCCGTGCATACATATCCATGTGTACATGTGTGTATATGTATATATACACACAAATACACACGTGTGTATATACATATGTGTGTGTATATACATATGTATAATTTTTTTAAAAAAGAAAACAATAGACTCAGAAGGGAGCAGTATTCTGCAATAAGGAAAATTGTAAATGGTTTGGGTAGGCTGAGACAAGAGACAGGAATGTAAATAGAAATACAGGCTTACTAAAACCAAATACAATATCCAATGAAATGCTGAATAACAAACTTACCAGTGAACACCTCAGTGCAGTATTATCTTCTTCCTCTCTTGGTTACAACATCAATATCAAGGCCATTTACTGAGCTGGGCCTTGTTGCTCTGGTAACCCCACGTAGCTTGCCCTTGGTCTCCCCTTGTGTCTCTAGAGACACAAATATGGAACAACGTAAAGTCACTTGGTCCCGTTTCCCTGCCTTTGTCCATTGCTAACTGAAGCCACAGCTGCAGCCTTTCTGCCATGACCACACTGATACCCCAAATTAAAAGCTCTGGTTCTTATAGGAGCATCAATAATTTAATTTGCTTCCTGGCAGAGTTCTTATAATAACTTGCCACTTCTCAAAGAATAGAAGGAAAGAGCTTTCAATCAAATGCTCCTCTACATTACAATTTTGAGCCAGCAACATTTTCCCCAAGGAAATAGTAAAACACCAGGCCCACTGCTATTTTAAAAAGCAAATAATGTCATCCAGTAAGGTTCTATTGTCACAATTCCCTGAAGTCATCTATGGCTGTCTCAATATATTCACTGGGTTGTTCCAAGGTTCATAACAATGACTTTATTATGATAACTATACAATAATATGAGACATTATTATAGCTCATACAATAGTTTTAAATGCTAGCTATTTACATGGAGAGATTTATAGTTTGTAAAGCAATTTACAAAAGGTACATAAGCGGTACCACGGATAGAGTGCCAGACCTGGAGTCAGGAAGACCTGAAGTGAAATTTAGCCTCAGACACTGACTAGCTGTGTGACCCTACGCAAGTTACTTAATCACTATTTGACTCAGTTTTCTAATCTGTAAAATGGAGATAATAATAGCATCTATCTCCTGGGGTTATTATGAGGATAAAAGGGAATATTTATAAAGCACCTGGCAAACTTTAAATTGCTATACAAATGCTGATGCCACCATGACCACCACCACCACCACCATCACCACTACCACTGCTGCAGCTAGATAGTCTAGCAGATAGAGTGCAGGGCTTGGAGTCAGGAAGATTCCTCTTCCTGAATTCAAATCTTACCTCAGACACTTACTAGCTGTGTGACACTTGGCAAATTACCCAACTCTTTTGCCTCAGTTTCCTCATCTGTAAAAATGAGTCAGAGAAGGAAATGGCAAATGACCGTATCTTTGCCAAGAAAACCCCAAGTAGTACCTGACTGAAAAACAACAAATTATTATGATGATCTGACACTTTCCATATACTAACTTGTTTGAGACTTACAAAAACCCCACAACATTAAGTGCTATTATTATCAACATTTTAGAGAGGGGGAACTTGAGAGATGACTTGCCTCGGATCCCAAAGCTAGGAAATGTCTGAGGCAGGATTTGAGCTCAGCTCTTCCCAACTTTAAGTCAAGTGCTCTAGTCATGATAGCATTTAATCATGAACAGCTGCAACTGAGGCAGCATAAATACTTCATAAGCTGCTGGCACGGCAAGACTAAGGATAGTCATTGATCTTTCCATTTGAATACATTCAGTTAATAACTCCAGGCCATCTGATAGAAGATAAGGACTGCTGGAATTAAAGTCAAGAAAGCTCAGATTGAATCTTGCCTCAGAAACTTAAAGGTGAAGTTTTGGGTAAATCAGTTTGCTATTCTGAGTCTCAGTTTCTCCATTTGTCAGATACCTGTAGTATTGATCTCACATGCTTGCTATGAGGACCAAATAAGTGAATATATACATATGTGTATTTATGTATATACATACAGATACATACATGTGTATACACATATGTAATAGTGATTGGCAAAACTCAAACCACTATGTCAGTTATAGTATAATAGTATTATATGTGTCCAGACCCTCCATGTTATCCTTTACATAGGATATCATGGTCCAGCCAACCAGAAAATAAAACTGATGAACTCATCTCCCTTACGGCCTATTTGAACATCACAGGAAAGGAAGACTCCCCACTCAACTCTACCACATAAACTCCTTCCTTTTCCATTTCATGTATGATGCAAACCATTTATCCAGTACCTTCCAGGAATGAGGTAAATGAATGAAGGAAATGTTTATTATATATAAAGCTCTGAGAATACACACAGAAAAGGAAGCTAGCCTTTGCTTTCAAGGAACTCATGGTGTATTGGGAAAAATAACACATGTGGAAGGATTCAGCTGCAAGTCATGTGTTAATGCCTCTTCTTTAGAGCCATTTCCACTGATAAAATCATACTAGTTTCTGATATTGAACTATTAGATAGTGCCAAGGTCTTTGGGGGAAAAATATCCTTTTCTGGGTCTTTTTGTTGTTACTGAGGAGCTATGTTGGTCTTCACTGATGCTTTGTGACCCCATTTTGGTGTTTTCTTGGCAAAGATTCTGGTGTGTTTTGCCATTTCCGTCTCCAGCTCATTTTTCAGATGAAGAAACTAAAGGAACCAGGATTAAGTGACTTACCCAGAGTTACACAGCTAGTGTCTGAAGCCAGAACTGAACTCAGGAAGATGTATCTTCCTAACTTTAGGTCCATTGCTCTATCCTTTACACTACCTAGCTACCAACCAGGCTGCATCTCATAAGGGTTGCTTTGCAGGATGATGACGAAGAGACCTTTCAGCTTTGAAGTATTGCCATTCCCCAGGCTCTTGGCTTCTGAGTCTTGTGTTATCTCCTCCAATGTCTGAGGGGAGACAGTAGTCAGGATGGTGATGATTCTGGACTGTTTGTTCTTCCAGATGAATTTTGATATTATTTTTATAGCTCTAGAAAATAATTATCTGGTAGTTTGATGGGTATGGCAATGAATAAGTAAACGAATTTAGGTAGAATTGTCATTTTTATTATATTAACGTGGCCTACCCATAAGTAACTGATGTTTTTCCAATTACTTAAATCAGACTTTAATTGTGTGAAAAGTGTTTTATAATTGTGTTCATATAGTCTCTAAGTTTGTTTTGGCAGATAGACTCCCAGATAGTTTATAGTGCCTACAGTAACTTTAAATGGGATTTCTTTCTGTCTCTTGCTGTTGGGCTTTGTTAGTAATATATAGAAATGCAGATGATTTATGTGGGTTTATTTTGTAACCTGCAACTTTGCCAAAGTTATTCATTATGTCAAGTAGTATTTTACTTGATTCCCTAGGATTCTCCAAATATATCATCATATCATCTGCAAAGAGTGATAACTTAGTTTCTTCTCTGCCTATTCTAATTCCTTCAATTTCCTTTTTCTTCTCCTATTGCTATAGGCCCCAGGCTTTGAAAACTCAGATGCTGGTGCTTCTTTCTCTGGTAACTATGTATGTATGTAATGGTCAGACAGCTGGCTCTGTCTGTTGATCTGTGATGTATGTGTTGCTTATGGACAGACAGTTGGAAGCCCTGTCTGTTGGTCTTTATTTCTCTGTATTTTCTCTGAAGCTCAGACTTCAGAAAAACCTGGAAAGACTTATATGAACTGATGCTGAGTGAAATGAGCAGAACTAGGAGAACATTATACACAGTAACAGCCACAGTGTGCAAGGACTGTTTCTGGTAGACTAAGCCCTTCTTCACAGCAATGCAAGGACCTAAAACATTCTCAAAGGACTCTTGAGGCAAAATGCCATCCGCATCCAGAGAAAGAACTATGGAATCAGAACACAGAATGAAACAGACTATCTTCTCTTGTGTAATGTTTCATTTTGGTTTGGTTTTTCTCATGGTTTCTCCCATTCGTTTTAATTCTTCTATGCAAGACGACTGATGTGAAAAAGTGTTTAGCATAAATGTATGTGTAGAATCCATATAAGATTTTATGCTACCTCGGGGAGGGAAGGGAGAGAAAATTTAAGACCTATAGAAGTGATTGTTGAAAACTAAAAACAAAAAAATTATTTAAATTTTTTTTTAAAAAAGAATAAGAATAGCCAGATAGGGATATTTTGATTTGAAAATTAGGATGACTAGTGGAACCATAGGGGAATATATTGACCCACCTTTTCCAGGAGCAATGAGAGAGTTGAGTGAATGAGCATGTATTAAGTGCTTATTATAGGCCAGAAACTAAGTTCAGTGGGTGATGGGAAGAAGTGGTAGCTCTGAGACTGAGCAAGAAAAGAAGAAATGTTTATAAATCAAGAGTTCACAGTCACAGGGATGAGAACTTCATCACCCGAAAGATAGAGACCAGAAAGTTGGTGACATAGGAGAGACAGGACCAGGAAGTGATGACAAGTTCCAAAATGGGAAAAGGAAGGAGGATGGGAGATAGTTGGTCAGTGAAATGAATTGTGGCTGGAGTCAGGCCTAGATGTAGTGAGGAAAAGAAGAAACCACTAGCAGGGACAGAGGGGTCCTATAGAAGGAGTTCCAGGTATGAGAGAGTAAAATTCTCCAGGAATTGGTTTCTGGCCAGAAGACGTGGCCCTAGTGATGAGGATATAGCTTCTACAGAGGTGTACACATCTGTTTGCCCTATATTAAATAAGTTTCTAGGCTTCAATGCTTTTTAAAAAAAATTGTGCCTCTTTTTTTCTTTTATCTAGCCTATATGTCAACTTAGGAAGGGGGAAGGAAGAGTGATATATATATATATTCATGTAACAGAACTTTAGTGCCTCCATCTTATGTGATCTGAGCATGTGTCAAGGTCCCTTTACATGTATAGCAATAGAAAGAAGAAGTTTTAAAAGCAGGCCATGTAATATGGAACAAACAGTATGTATGGCTCACCTCAATGTGAGATAGCTAGAGTCCAAGAAGACAGAGGTGATATAAGGAGATGAGAATAATATTTCCATACCCCTCCTCCTGGTTCCTTCATTCTTTCTATATTCTATCCTATGATTTGGAATCATGAAAATTTCCATGTCTGACCCAAAGGAAGGGAAGCAAGGACCTGAGGAATGCATGGAACTGGACTAGGAACTACAGAGATGGTGATATATTTAAGAGATCAAGAGCATGGTTGGAGAAGTAGGAGATGGAGAAATCCATGTAAATGGATTAGATTCCTCTAAATAGCGAGCAGATTTGGATACACAGTAGGTGTCCAAAATACTTACTGAAAAAAGATGGGATGCAGCAAAACAAAGTTCAGTCTGGGACATATCGATGTTTGGGGTGTCAAAAGAACATCCAGTGAATTTGTCTGGCAGGTAGGTCATTGCATAGATCAACATCTTATACCATATACCAAGATAGAGTCAAAATGGGTACATGATTTAAATAGAAAGGCTGATACTATAAGCAAATTATGGGAGCAAGGAATAATTTAACTGTCATATTTATGGAGAAGGGAAGAATTTATGACTAGAGATAGAAAACATTATGAAAGGCAAAATGGATGTTTGATTACATTAAATTGCAAAGTTTTTGCACAAAGCCAAAGCAACCAATATTAGAAAGGAAGCAGAAATCTGGGAAATAATTTTTACAGCTAGTGTCTCTGATAAAGGTCTCATTTCTAAGATATATAGAGAACTGAGTCAAATTCATAAGAATACAAGTCATTCCCAAACTGGTTGTACTTCGTCTTTGAAGAGGACCAAAATGACATCACTACGATAAAGTCAAGTAAGAAGGGATGGACAAGATGTGAGTGATGAAATCCATGTGTGGTGCAGAGTGCTGGACTGATCATAGACTTATCCTTTCCAAGTTAAATATTTTAATTCATCAAAAGCACCCCCAAGGCAAAATGATTACCAGAAGAATTAATGTCAACAAATTAGAACTCTTCTCTGAGTGTGAACAGTTGCTAACTTGAAGGGAAAGTTGAGCCAGCACATGGTAACAGTGGAGCAGAAAAGGAGTGGGCAGATTTCAGAGAATTGGTATACAGCACTGAATTTGCTCATCTGGGACAGAACACTAACAAACACCAAGATTGGTGTGATGAAAATGATGGTGAAATTCAGAAGCTGCTAAATGAAAAATGAGAACTCAGGATATACCAGCAGGATAGCTCATCGATCTCTAAGACGGCAACATTTAATTCCATCAAAAGCAAAGTACAAGCAAAGCTTAGAGAGATCCAAGATTCCTGGCTCAGTAAGAAGGCAGATGAAATTCAATTTTATGTTAATAGTAACAATCCAATGCATTTTTATGAATCTCTGAAGGCATTCCCCAATTGATAAATGGTCAAAGGATATAAAAAGGCAGCTTTCAGATGAAGAAATTAAAGCTACCTATAGTCATATAAAAACATGGTCTAAATCACTATTGATTAGAGAAATGCAGGTCAAAACAACTCTGAGGTACCACATCACATCTATCAGATTGGCTAACATGACAAAACAGGAAAATGATAACTATTGGAGAAGACATGGGAAAATTAGAACACTAATGCATTGTTGGTGGAGTTATGAACTGATCCAACCATTCTAGAGAGCAATTTGGAACTATGCCTAAAGGGCTACAAAGCTATACATATCCTTTGACCCAGCAATGCCACTTCTAGGTCTATATCCCAAAGAGATAATTAAAAATGGGGAAAGGACACACATGTACAAAAATATTTATGGCCACTCTTTCTGTGGCGGCCAAGAATTGGAAATTGAGGGAATGCCCATCAACTGGGGAATGGCTGAACAAGTTGTGGTATATGAATGTAATATAATACTATCATTCTATGAGAAATGATGAGCAGGCAGATTTTGGAAAAACTGGAAACTTACATGAACTGATGCTGAGTAAAGTGAGCAGAACCAAGAGAACATTGTACACAGTAATAGCAACACTGCTTAATGATCAACTCTCATAGACTTAGCTCTTCTCAGCAATACAGTGATCCAAGACAATTCCAAAGAATTCATGATGGAAAATGCTATCCTTATCCAGGGAAAGAACTATGGAGTCTGAATGCAGATTGAAACTTACTGTTTGCTCTCTTTTTTGTTGCTATTTTGTTTTGTTTCTTTTTTCTCATGGTTCCTCTCATCGGTTCTAATTTTTCTTTACAATTTGGCTAATGTGAAAATATGTTTAATATGAATGTATATGTAGAGCCTGTTTCAGATTGCACACCATCTTGGGAAGGGAGGATGGAAGACAGAGGGAGAAAATGTTAAATTCAAAATCTTGTAGAAGTGAACATTGAAAACTAAAAATAAATAATTAAAAAAAGAAAGAAAATATAGGACTAGCACTCTGGGAAGAGGTTGGGAGTGGAGTTAGAGATATGAGACTCATTTTTTGCAAAGTTCAAGTCAAGAAGCACTTACTAAGTTCCTAGTATGTGCCAGGTACTATACTAAGCTCTGAGGATGAAAAGAAAAGGATAGAAAAATAGTCTCTACTCAGAAGAATCTCACCGTGTGATGGGAGAGACAATGTGCAACAGCTATGTACAAACAAGATACGTGGAGGATAAAATACAGGTATTCTCAGAGAAAAGGCACTAAGATTAAGGGGGATCTGGCAAGGTTTCCTGCAGAAGGTGAGACTTTTGCTGAAACTTGGAAGAAGTCAGGGAAGCCAGATGATAGAGCAGAGGAAGGAGATAGTTCTACATACAGAGGACAGCCAATGAAAATTTGGGAGATGGAGTATTTTGTATGAGCAACAGAAGGGAAGCCAGTGTTAGTGGATCTTATACTGAATGGAAGTGAACAAGGTATAAGAAGACTGAAAAGGTAGAAGGGGCCAGTTCAATAAAGGCTTTAAAAGCCAAACAGATGAGTTTGTGTTTGATCCTAGAAGTAGCTAAGTGGCACAGTGGAGTCAAGAAGATCTGACTTCAATCTGGCCTTAGACACTGTATGCTCCTGGACAAGTTGCTTAACTTCTGTCTGCCTCAGTTTGCTCACCAATCAAATGGGGATAATAATAGCACCTACCTCCCAAGGTTGTTTTGAGGATAAAATGAGATATTTGCAATATATGCAAATAAATGCAATGCATATAATTGCTAGCTATTATTTGTGAGGAGCCACTGGGGTAAATGAAATCACCAAGGGAGAGTAGTAGAAAAGGAGAGAACCAAGGATAGAACCTAGAGGTATAGCTATATTTCAGGAGCAAGGGGAAGGAGGAAGAGAAGGAATAAATGAAAGAAAGAAAGAAGAAAGGAAGACAGGGAGGAGAGAAGGAAAGGAAGGAATGAAGGAAGAAAAAGAAAGGGAAAGAAGGAAAAAGGAAGGGAGAAAGGAAGGCAATATGCATTTATTAAGTGCCTACTGTGTACCAGGCACTGTACTAAATGTTTTACAAGTATCTCATTTAAAAAACTCTAAGGAGATCTCAAAGGATGTTAAAAAAGAAAAATCAGAGACTTGGGATGAAGACCCAAAGAGGAGAGTCAAACACCACCAGTACTTAATGGGGTATAGTTAGTGAGCTAGACCTGAACTCAGTGTAACAGAAGGCAAGAGAAGATGGGGTGTCAAGGACGGAGTAGTCAACCTTGCCCAGTGTTGCAGAGAACCTGAGGAGGAGGCGGCAGAAAAACTCAGGATGACTCATTTTGAGACAAGGTCATGAGTGACTCTGTCGAGAACTATTTCAGTAGAATGTAAAGGGAGGGAGTGAGTGGGTGATAAGGAAGAGGAATGAAGGTATTCTTTACATAAATTTGGCAGGAAGACAAAGACTGATAATGTGTGGGGGGGTGGAAGCTCAAGAGAAGGGTGTGTGTGTGTGTGTGTGTATTTTAGGAGAGATCTGAGCATACTGATAGGCTGATGGGTAAGGGGATATTCGATGGAGCAAAGTAGGAAAGGAGATAGAAAAGAATACAATTGAAAGTGTGGTAGAAGGATCAGCTTTGGAATCTGGATTGGGGGCAGCTAGCTGGTGCCGTGGATAGAGCACTGACCTTGGAGTCAGGAAGACCTGAGTTCAAATACAGCCTTGTGAATTCATTTAACCCCAATTGCCTGATAAACACACACAACCCAGAATGAAAGGAAAAGGATAGATGAGAACACTGAAAGGTTTACAAGAGTGTACAATCTCAACCTTTTCAGTAAAATAAGAAGCAAAGGGAAAGCAATTGAGAGTAGAAACAGAGATTTGGGATTCATCTGCAGAGCATGGAGAGACCTATATAGAGTGTATTTGATAGAGAATCGATTTAAAATAGGCTCAGATCCCATTTCTGACATACGGACTCACACTAACGAGTTATTTAACTCCACTATTCTCTAAGCAAATCTCTAAGACTACAAGATATAGAGAAGCTGCCAATCTGTAGTGATAAAGAGTTCTCTATACCAGCAAAAATCACAGGTCTTTTCTCTATCATGCTAAGAATGAGAAGGCAAAGGGTAGAATTGAAGGTTTCAAGAAACAAGGGAAAATATGGAATAACTGTTGTTAGGAATGTGAAAGTCAATGAGAGATCATCAAAAGGTTTGTCATGCAATTCCAAAGGACTGATGATGGAAAATGCTCTCTACCAGCAGAGAAAGAGCTGATGGAATCTGAACAGACTGAAGCATACCGTTTTCACTTTTCTTTTCTTTTTTTTTTTTGCTTTTTTTCTTCTACAAACTGTATTTTTTCGCAAACAGTTTCTTCTTGTACAAGATGACTAACATGGAAATGTTTACATGATTGTGCATATGTGAGCTATCAAATATATATTTAAGAACTGTAGTATATTATAATTAATAATTTAATAACATATAATCAAACTGCTCACTGTCTTAGGGAGGGGGAAAGAGAGGGAGGAAAAAATTTAGAATTCAAAATTTCATAAAAAATGTTAAAAATTGTCTTTACAAGTAACTGGAAAAAATAAAGTACTATTAAAAAATAGAAAAGGATAAGCATTACCAAAAAAAAAGTTTGTCATGTCATGGTGATACAGTTAATATTCATTTGTATGAATCCAATCAGCAAGACTGTGATTTCCTTCAGTACCATCTTGGCCAATAGGGAATAGGATAAGAAGAGGAGAACAGGCTTGAAGGTTAGCAAAGAATTCAAGAGTAGAAAAGGAAACACCATAGTAGTAGCTAACTGGCTACAGAGTATAGACTAGGTGGGAAAGAAGTTTGGGTCACATATGGCTTGATAGGCTGGGAAAATATGGCCAAAAAACGGCAAAAAGTCACATCAAAGGCAAAGAGCAGATACGGGAGTAGCAAGAAAGTGGGAGAGAAGGAAAGAGAAGAGAATTTAAGACTTAAGATCTTAAGGGTGAAATTGTTTTGCTGGATTGTACAGTGTAGGGAGTGCCCATTCTAGTGGATACCATAGTCAAATAGAACTGAGGTTACAGGAAAAGAGGAATTTAAGGAAATGTGAGAAAAGGAAATCAGAAAGGTCATCTATATGCATACTGACCAAACTGACCAACTGACCAACCAACCAACCCTCACAAGACTTGGGCCTGGAAATTAAATCAAGTCCACAGGAATTTATCAAGTTTCTACCATGTGCCAAGCTCTGGAAGTGACTTTGTAAATCATCTAATCCAACCACCTCATTTGAAACACTTCTTTTCAATTATCAAGTCAATTTTTTCTCCCTTTCATCTCCCATTTCCATGCTGGAAATAGAATATTAAGAAAAACTAAACTCTTGTAATAAATACGTATAATCCAGCAAAACATTCCAACAATGGTTATGTTCTAAAAGAAACCTCTCATTCTACAGTCTATGAATAGATGGATAGCACATTTGTCATCAGTTCTCGGCAATTATCTAACCCTTTCATGTTAAAGATAAAGGAACCCAGGCCCAGAGAGTTAAAGTGATACTGAGACCCAAAGAGGTGATGACTTGGCCAGCTGTTGTGTAAATAGAAGAGCTGTAATCTCCGAGGGTGATGGTAGGAGAAAGGGTGTGGAGTCAAGACTTGGGTGGCAGGTGCGAATCAAGTGCCAATGTCACAGAGATAGTATATCCAGGAGATCAGTAGATGATAGCGTCAGGATCAGGTGACCCTTGCCCAAGGAAATGTTGAATTATGATGATTGAAATAATGTGGAAGTACCAAAAAACTAAATGTCAGTTAGGTAGCACAGTGGATAGTGCTGAGCCTTGAATCAAGAAGACCCGAGTTCCAATCCAACCTCAAATACTCCATAGTTTGCGATCCTGGGCAAGTGACTTAACCTCTGCCTTAGTTTCTTCCACTGTAAAATGAGGACATAATAGCACCTCCTTCTCTAGGTTGTTGGGATATCAAACGACATAACTTTTGTATTTTACTATAGTGCCTGGAACATAGTAGGAGCTTAATTCTTCTTCCTTTCCTCCTCCTTACCATGACTCTACTTTTATATGTACTGTACTATTCTTGCTCAGCCTCCACATCCTCTCACCTGTCTCTTCTCTCCAAAAAGGCATACCTAGAGCAGAAGTATCTATTAAGCACTTACTGAGTGCCAGGTATTGTGCTAAGCACTGAAGATAGAAAGGGCAAAAAAAAAAAAATCCCTTTTTCAAGGAGCTCAGTCTTTTCAATTTCTCCGTTGATGTACCTGGAGTTACAAATACCAAAAAAAAATGTATTTCTGAGTGTACATATGCATTACCAATTTGTGGCAGTGTGCTATAGCTGAGAAAACACTGGATAGAGTCAGGTCTGTCTTTGCCAAATTAGCTGTGTGACCTTGGACAGTGACAGGAATGAATGCGTTTACACAGTACTGTTATCTATGGGTACACACCCATATGGGGGCAAATAAATGGGGTATGTATATGCTCCAGCTTAGTGGTTTTTCTAACTTGACCCTAGGAAGCAGAAATGGAACAAGGGAGGAGGGGGCAGAATGAATGGAGTAGCATTTGCTTTGTGTGAATCATAAACTTAGGGTGGTCCTGCTAATGAATGGATGTTAGTAACCCCTATGTATGGAGGATGTCATGTTAACCATCCTAAAGACAAACTACAAGAGTCACTCAAGGCAGGAAAAAGATGGTTGTCAATGTATTTGATCCCATCTTATTCCATGGTTGCTTAGTGATGTAAAATTTGTTTACTTAACATTTCATTTTTAAGATAATTATGAATATTTGGTCAAAGTTCAAATTTCAACATATTTGAGTCACTGGCTTTGTTAAATTGTCACAGAATCTTTGGGCAGAGGGGAAAAAAAACCATGAGGCATTACAAATTATCTGTTGGATTGAATTGCATTGAAACAGTGATTTCACATAGTTTTGTTAAGGTTGGGTTAATTTAAGTTGAATAGATCTTAGAGCATATCACACAATAAACCAGTGGCACAGTAGATGTGTCTCTCCTGAATACACTCAAGTATTATTTCAATTAGTATCACTGAACACTGCATTTACTCACTTTGCCAGACTAGACATAGGGATAGCTAAGTACCACAGTGGTTAGAGCACAGATCCCAGAACCTGAGTTCAAATTTAGCCTTCAATACTTACTGTGTGACCCTTGTCAAGTCACTTACCCCAATTTCCTCCAAAAAAAAACCAAACAAACTGGACATAGGGCAAGTAGTTCTGTCAGTCAATAGCCAACAAACATTTATTAAGTACTTATTATGTGCCAGGCACTGTGCTAAGTGAAAGGGATAGGAGGTGAAGAAATAAAAGACAGCCAGCCCCATACCCTCTAGGAACTCACAATCTAATGGGGGAGACAACTAGTAAATCTGTATAAATAAGCTATGTGTAATTGAGAGGGAAGGAACCAAAATTAAGAGAGGCTGGGAAAGTCTTCCTGTAGAAGATGGGATCTTAGTGAGAGATGGAATGTCCTGTTTGTGGAATAGCAAGGAGACTGGGGTGACTGGATTGAAGAGTGCATGAGGGGGAGTAACATATAAGACTGGAAAGGAGGAGGCCAGATTATGAAAGGTTTTTAATGCATTTTGTATTTGATCCTGGGAACAATAGGGAGTGACCAGAGCTTTTTGGTAAAGTTGGAATTTGCCCAAGGTCTTGAGATTCCGAAGGCCAACACACTTTCTATGGTGCCATATTGTCTGCAATTATGAAGTCACCTAAGTAGAGATACTCTGACAAAAGGACACAGAGCAAGGATTTGGAAGTGACCCTGTGTTCTTGAAGGTTATGCCAAAGTAGAAGCTGGGAAGCTGTCTTCCAACATGGGCGTAGTGAAAGATTTTGTTTGCCTTCCAAAGATCAAGTTAGACTGCTGCTCATTAAAGAAAGTTTGACCATCAGGCGAAATTTTTCTGGCTTCTATTATTTATTAAAACCATATATTATGAAAGGCAAGGAGGGGCTATGATCTACATTCAGAGATACAGACATACCTTGTTTTATTGAGTTGCAGAAATTGAGATATCTATCAGTGCCATTTTTGAACAGTATGTGCTCACATTGTGTTACATTTTGGTAATCCTAGTTATATTTCATACTTTTTTCATTATTATTACATCTGTTATGGTGATCTTTGATGTTATTGCAACATTGTAACTGTTCTTAAATTACACTGTAAGTTAAAATTTATTAGATTTAAAATTATTAAATTGATTGAAAACTACAACCAAGTAAGATGGAACTTAATAAAAGTGTATCCTGACTACTCTCCCTATTCTTTTAAGACACAATATTGAAATTAGACCAATTAATAACCTTACAATGGCCTTCAAGTGAGGCAAATTTCATCGTCTTATTTTAAGAAATTGACACAGCCACCCTTCAGTACCACCACTTTGCTCAGTCAGCAGCCATCAACATTGAGAAAAGACCTTCCACCAGCAAAAATTATGACCCACTGAAGGCTTAGATTATAGCATTTTTTAGCAATAAAGTATTTAATTAAGACATGTTTACATTATACTATTAAAAATGTACGTAACTTTTATATGCAGTAAGAAATTTAAAAATTCCTGTGATTCATTTGAGATATTTACTTTATTGCAGTGGTCTGAATTGAACCTGCAATATCTCTGAGTTATGTCTGTATATACCAATGAAATCAAAGACCTTCAAAATATTAAGTTAAATAACACTCTATTAGAATGAATGTAATAATTTTTACATTTCAACTGGAAAGGTATGTGTAAAAAGTTCTTATTGGGGTTCTAAAATGGAGGTGTATTTCAAATATGAAAATTCAAATTGTAAAGCATTTTATATATCTTTGATTAGATGTATTTTCCAATAACTCATCAATTCAATGATGAAATAAATATTTACCTAACCTTTGGGGGAAAAAAAACACGGCATCACTTTTATAGTAGACAATTTTATCTTACAAGTCATTATACATTTGCCGCTTCCCAAAATAAATACATACGTACAAATAAATGCAAAAAATCCTCATGAATATTTTAATGAGTTACATACATTTTATCCAAAATGGAATTCCTTATTCAGAGCCCAAAAATGTAGGGAGACCCTAAAAATGTAGCAGAAGCACTTCCGCACACTGGTTTGAGTAGTATAGTTTGTGCAGAAATGTTTCCACTAGATTCATAGAGTGTGCTTTAGATGAATCTCTTCATTTGGTCAACTGTTTAACAGTCTCCAGCTCTTCAACAGGTTCCCATTTTTGGCTAATTGTGTAAAGCTATTAAAAAAAACACACAGAGAGAACACTGTTTCAGAAAGAGCTCTAAATTAAAGAAACTGCCTTTTTACAACTAACCATTTATAAAATGCTCACTACTACTTACTACTACGAAATGCTTAGAAGACATTGTACTTAGCACTAGCACAGAAGTGTATACCCTGTTCCAAAAATAAACCCAGAATTTGTAAATGATCCAGAGTTAATAAGAAGTTGTCCATAATGAACCAAGACTGTAAGAAATAAGGACAATTAAAAAGGACCTCTTGAAATATGTTTAGAACAGAGAAGGCTGAAGTTCATTGCTTAGAACAGATATAATTGTGTAAAGAGATGACAGAAATTCAAAGTTTCTATTTTGCTTATCTGTTACATCACTGAGAATTATCCTTAAAACTGGAAAAGAGTAAAATAAAAAAATCACTCCAAGATAATTAGAGTTCAGCACAGATTGAGATGGGAAATGCTTCAAAATGAGTTAAAATCTTTGGCCATGATAGGTTTAGGGTTTAACTTTTGTAACACAGACTCCATTAACTATCTTGTGAAGCTTCTCAGAATAATGTTTTTAACTCATAAAATAAAATACACTGGATTACAAAGGAAACTAGGTATACTGGAATATAGTTCTCTTTATTTCTATATAAAGGGATGCATGTGTATAAGGTTTATGCATATTCATATGCCCTAAGTTAAAAAGTTCCTGGCCTAAATGGATTATATATGAAAGATATTAAAGAACTTGGATTCATGAAAGCAGTCACAGGGGGGAGAAATGTTCTCAGGAATATAAGCAATGCAATTGAAAATAAAACTTTAATTCCATTACCCTTTAGGCCCCAACAAACTAAGACAGTGATAAAAATAAAGGTCTCATGGGCTCCACAATATTTATAGCAGCTCTTTTTGTATTAACAAAAACTGGAAACAAAGTAGATACTCTTGACCAGGGAATAGCTAAACAGTATTGCTGAGCTGTAAGAAATGATGAACATGATAAACACAGAGAAGCATGGGAGGAGTTCTATCAATTGATGCAAAGGAAAAAAGGAAACTATACATAATGGACTAGCCGAACAACGTCAAAGGAAGGGACAAATTAAGAGAAACTGAACTATGCAAATTATAATGACTAAACTCAGCTAAGGCAGAACTATGGGAAGCATCTTCCTCTGGTTTTTAAACTGTCCATATATTTATTATTTATGTTATTTTTGGAAAGGCAATTGGTGCTAAGTGACTTGACCACAGTCACACAGCTACTAAGTGTCAAGTGTCTGAGGCTGAATTTAAGCTCAGGTCCTCTTGACTCCAGGCTGGTGCTCTATCCACTGCACCACCTAGCTTGGTCTCATCTATTTGTTTTTAACATTGATTTAAAAAAAAAACAACTTTCAGTTCCAAATTCTCTCCTTCGCTTTGGTCCTTCTCCCACACAGTAAGAAGGCAAAAAATACTGTACCCATTATACACATGAAGTCATACAATACATTTCCATATTAGCCATGTTGCAAAAAAAAAAAAAAAGCAACTCTAGAAATGAAAAAAGTATGCTTTAATCTCTACTGGAGACAAAAGAAGAAATGAAAAAAAAGTATGCTTTAATCTGTACTCGAGAGTTCATTGGTTCTCTTTCTCTGCAGGTAGAAACTGTTTTTCATCCTGAGTTCTTCAGAATTGTCCTGGAGTAGCTAAGTGTTTCACAATTGATCATTACATGATTGCTATTATTGGTGTACAATATTCTCTTGCTTCTCCTCACTTTATTTGTTCCTAGAAATGTTTCCTGGTTTTTTTTAAACCACTCCCCTCATAATTTCTTACAGCACAATTTTTTTCATCACAATCTTTTCTGTCATTCCCCAACTGTCAGGAATTCTCTCAATTTTCAGTTCTTTGCCACCATAAAAAGAACTGCTACAAATATTTTTGTACACAAGACTTTTTCCTTTCATCTCTTTGGGACACACTGCTATCATTGGGTCAAAGGTTTATAGTCTGTGGGGCAGTTTCAAATTGTTTAGAATGTTTGAACCAATTTACAACATTATCAACTGTATATTAGTGTACCTGCTTTTCCACATCCCCTCCAGCATTTGTTATTTTCCTTTTCTGTTATGTTAACCAATCTGATGAGTTTTATTTGTTTTAATTTGCATTTCTCTAATCAATAGTGATTGAGTATTTTTCCATATAACTATTGATAAATTTTGATTTCTTCTCCTGAAAACTGCCAGTTCCTATCAATTGGGCAATGGCTCTTATTTTTGTAAATTTCCCTAAACAAGAGAAATTTGCGGTAATTTTTTTCCAATTTCCTGCTTTCCTTCTAATTTCAGCTGCATTCGTTTTGTTTGTGCAAAACCTTTTAAATTTCGTATAATCAGAATTACTCATTTCACTTCCTGTGATCCTCTCTATTCCTTGTTGGTCATAAAGTCTTCCTTTATCCATATAGCTGGCAAGTAAATTTTTCTATGCTTTCTTACTTTGGTAATGATATTATGTGTATGTGTGTGTGTGTGTGTGTGTGTGTGTGTGTTCATCCTTCATTGCCAAAGAAGACCATGCCATCAGAGAAATGATGATATGACTTGCACTTGACTTTGTTTTGAGGGAGGGAGGGTTGTGCAGGTCACCAGCCTCACTTCTCCTCCAGAGTCATCTGAATCCAGTGACCAGATATTCATCAGGATGACCGGAGATGACCCAGGATGAGGCAATTGAGCTTAAGTGACTTGCCCAAAGTCACACTGCTAGTATCAAGTGTCTGAGGTGAGATTTGAACTCCGGTCCTTCTGACTCCTGCACTGGTACTCTATCCCTTGCACCACCTAGCTGCCCTGGTAATGACATCAACTTTTGTCCAAATAGTATACCCATTTTGACCTTGTCTCGATACATAGTGTGAGGCATTGGTCTATGTTTATTTTCTGCCAAACTGCCTTTGAGTTTTCCTAGCAATTTTTGTCAAACAGTGAATTCTTGTTTCTAAAGCTTAGCTCTTGGAGTTTGCAAACACTAGAATTCTACAGTCACTTTTGTAATTTACTAATGTAGTCCACTGAGCAACCAATTCACTTTTTAGTCAGTATTAAACTGTTTTGATGAATACTGCTTTATGATATAATTTGAAACAATACTGCTAGGCCAACTTCTTCACACTTTTTTTCATTGATTCCCTTGATATGATTGACCTTAAAAGTCTTAAGAACAACGAAAAGATGAACACAGAAAGTTATATGAACTGATGCAAAAAGCAGTCAGTGGAAACAAAAAACAATATATATCAAGACTACAGAAATATAAAAAGATAACAAAAAACCAATTCACACCTTATGCTGCATAATTATGCATAATGTACCTAACATTTAGGCACAAGTATTTCAGAAACAAATTTTTCAATCTAAGTCATTTCTAGCTAAGAGAGAAATGTGTGTCACGGTCCACACACCCTTGGACACCTCTTTCCCAATGAAACATGAAGTTTTTAGGAATTTTGATCAAAGAAAACTTCTAAGAAGTTAAAATACAGTTTGACGTTCATGGTCCAAAACAATGTCACTGCTAGATTCTTTCCTTGGACACTGCCCCTGTCCCCTCCCCCACACTTCCAGGTGGTTTACACCTGGAGTAACCAAGAACTCCTCCCTCTAAACAAATCCGAACCCCTTTTGAATAAATAGAGGACATTTCCCTTTGAATAGAATTTTCTTTAGAATGTGGCAGACCAATTGATTCCAAGGATAGAAAAGAGGAGACTGAACTTAGATGAGTGAAAAACCAGTGAATGTGGGGGAGGACAATTCGTTCTAAATTTGAATACCACTTTTAATCCATTTCCCAAAGAAAGGTCTTCTGTTACTGATCTAGAAGCCTGGAAAGGGTTTTCAGACTTATGACTATTTCTCAGTATTTTTAGATTAACTGAAGACTTGGACTGGGGGATATAATTGGCTTTAACTATTTGAAGGAAGGTTACACCTTAGAGGAACCAAATTACTTCTCCAAAACTAAGCAGTAGAGAGGAGGACGATGGGGTATAGGTCAGGAACAGTCGCACAGATTTGGCTTCATGTAAGAAAGAACTTTCTAACCAGTAGTTATGCAACAAAAAAAATCTATTCTTGTGAAGTAGTAAGATTCCCACAAGTGTTCAAGAACAAGTTGAATGATGATCTGACAGAGAATCTTTAGAAAGGATTTCTTAAGTAGGTGAGAATTTGGATTAAACGACACCTAAAGTCTCTTCAACTCTATAGATCTCATTTATCCTCAAAGGAATAATGTTTTTCCTACGCAGCAGTAGTTAGAATTATGTTGCATTATTCATTATTTGGCACAAGGCAGTTATAACAAGCATTTATTAATTCTGTTATTAATTCTTAATCCTATTTTGCTTTAAAAAAGTTCCTATATTTTGGGCCTAAATTGACTTGTCAAGTTATTTTATCAGTACCTTTTGAGGCTGGGAAGGATTCACATTTTCCCACGGTTCTGGATTTCTATGTCTGTCAACACTAAAAAATAATTATGAAATTAGATAATATTGTGACATCATAAACTCAAGATTTTTAATTTTAAAACTGACACAGTTCCACTTTGGGAACAGACAACACGTTTTTAATCTCTTATAATAAGACCAGTTGCATAGAATTGACAGTTAAGAGCTGTTAGGTCACTTGAAACAAGCACCGGTATTAGGTTCACACATTTCAATTCAGCTAGAAATTTTTTAGACAATGTGTACCCAGCTGCATATCTTAAGACAATTCTTATCAATTCTACCATGGAGCTTCCACAGGAGCAAAAAGTGACCTCACTCCCCCTAGGTAAGCAGTTTTCTTTTCCTCCCTTCTGCTGAGCAGACTATTGCTGGTTTAAACCAAGAACTAGCCTGGACGAACAAGGAAAGGGAAACTAAGGGAGAGTAGATTCCAAAGGAGTTATATATAGTAGCTCCAAATTCCAAGCTGAGAGCAAATTTCAATTAACAGCCTATTGAGTATTGCATCAGGAAAAAAGATTCATAACAACTTGAAAATAAAATTGAAAAATATCTTACAACTGAAATCATTATTTGATTGCGTAATTCTAAATACTGCATTTTTGAAAATCTTTTTTAAGTTCAGAAATTGAAAAATAAAATCCATAATTGTACCCCATTTGAAAAGCTACATCTGGATATGTTGACCTCCAAGGTTTCTTCAAATTCTTTACTTTATGATCAATCAATAATCCCTAGGACCAATGTGGTCTTCCAAAGTGGAATTATAATGAGTATGTTCAAAGCTACAAAAGCTTACAAAGGATATTAGTACAAAGCTTACAAAAGATATTTGTAAAAACTAATGAATTTCTCAAGTCACTTTTTTATCCTTTTGAATTTGAAAAATTTTCCCAGCTTTGACTCCAGGTCCAGAAACTGCTATTCTTACATCAGAAAGAATGAATGAAGCATTTGTGAAGTTATTATTTTATATGTAAAACGCTGAGAAGGTATATTCAAGACAATCCCAGCTCTCAAGAAGCTCCCATTCTAATGGAGGAAAGCAACACAAGTAAGAAAATTGGGCAACTTTTCACAATCCACATATCAATAAACTATTTCCCAACTATATCCTCGTTTTTACTTACATCACATCACTTTTGCGAAGGGAGTATATGGACATGTAGGTTGCTCCAAATCCGGCAATACTCACAAATGTAATCAAAGGGATAAGCTAATGGACAAAATATTGTAAATGAAACATCTTCAAAATATTAAATGACAGAGTAATAAACTTTGCTTATTGTAATAATGTAAAAAAAAAATGCCAAATACTTACTTCTTTCTTTTTCATCATGAGTTGGAAGATGTTCATGATTGACTTTTAGAGGGACGGTCTAGAACAAAGAAGCCCAGTTACTGATCAAACCAGACACTGAAACCCCCCAATAAGTATCTGGATCTAAAGCCTATCAAAGGCTGTCCCTACCCACCCACCATTCACCACTAAAACAAACAAACAAAGGAAGAGTCCAAAGATTTCCAGTTGCAGCCGAGATGAATAAAAAGGGACCCAACCTTTCCTACCAAGGACAACGACCAGGTACCGAAGAAAGCGTTGATGGAGCTGAGAACTGTATCCAGGATGCTGGCTGCCTCTAAACTTTATATACCGAAGATTACGCCTCCGGAAGGAGGCAGGCCAAAGCCCTAGGCACATAGACTTAGACTGGTTACTTAATTTCATTTCCTAAAGGGCACTTCCCCCTCTCCGCCTCCCCGGACTTTCCGTTGTTGAGTCCCTGGGCGTAACTAGAATCCAGTACGTTTAAGATTTAAGTATTGGAGAGAAGTAAAACGTAGTCCTCACGCCCCCTGCCGGAGGCTGAGTAATGCCAGGTGAGCGTCAAGCGAGCTCCAGGTGAGAGGGTGGCACAGGTGCCTCTCCCTAAAATCGCTGTCTCTTCCCACCGTCCACCCTCCAACCCTCCCCAGGCGCGCCCGCTGGGAACCTAGGCTTGGGCGCTTTGGCTTCTGGAATGGATTAAAGCAGTCCAGGAGAGTGTGATGGGAACGTGAGAATTGTTTTATTACATCGTACAACGGAAAAGAGGGAGAGGAGGCGATTCGTTGGTAGTGAGTGGTGGGAAGCCGGTGGAATCTGATCAATCGGTTCGTCGGAAAACTTTTACTTAGAACCTACTATATGCCAGACGTTGGGTTTAGAGCTGCGGATAAGAAACCAAAACCTCAATGAGCTTACAATGTAATGGGTGAGACAGCATACAAATATATACCAAGCAAGCTATACACACAGGATAAATAGGAAATAATGAACCAAAGTACTGGAATTAAGAGAGAGTGGGAAAGGCTTCCTTTAGATGGTGGGATTTTAAATTGGGACTTACCAAGGAGGTCAGTATGGGAAAATGCCTAAAGAGAAGAGATGAAATGCTCTTGTTTGTTGTTTTTTTTTAATGGAACAGCCAGGAAGTCAGTGTTACTGTATTGACAAGTACTTGTTAGGGAGTAAGGAGTGAGCAGACTGAAAAGGGTAGGAGGCGGTTAAGTTATGAAAGGCTTTGAATAATCTTTAAAAAGAGCATTTTGTATTTGATCCTATAGGCAAAAGAAAACCACTGGGGTTTATTGAACAGGGAAAAGGGGGGGGGGGGACAGAATATGATCGGATAGCGGCTTGAATGGAGGATGGATTGGAGTGGGGAGAGCCTTGAGGCAGGCCGACCCATCCACACTTATCTATCTCAATGATCCAGGTGTAAGGTGATGAGAGCCAGGCACCGGAGCGGTGGCGGCCTCAGAAGAGAAAAGGACATGTATTTGGTAGATGATGCCAAGGTGAAATTGACTGGCCTTGGCAACAGTTTAGATATGGAGGTGAGACATAGTGAAAAATCCTTTTTTGCAAACCTGGGGCAAGGAGACGATGGTGTCGCCCTCTACAATAATAGAGAAAGTAGCAGGTGGAAAGTATATAGTAGGAAAGATAATGCGTTTTGTTCTCATTAGCGTTGGAATCTGACCCATCTGTCGAATGGGGCTGATCTTTCTAAGAAAAAAATGTCCTATGTACAAAAATATTTCTAGTTTTTTTTTAGGTGACAAAGAATGGGAATTTGAGATGTTCATAAATTGGGAAATTGATCAACAAGTTATGGTACATACATTTGATTGAATACTATTTATTAGTCGACTGACAACCAAGATTCCCAGAGGACTAAGGATGAAACACTCTCTCCACTTCCTTATTCTGGATATGGCCAATGTAGAACGTTGTTTTGATTGACTCCACATGATGGTTGGAGTTTTTATCCCCACTTGTGTTCTCAAGTGGAGACGGTGGGGGGAGGGGTGCTGCTCAGGGTCTCACCCCCATTTAGGGTTTGAAACTGAAAGTAAATTCAGGGCTTTCTGACTCCAGGCTCAGCCCTGCCACCTAGCTATGTCTGGATGGGTTGACCTCCAAGGTCTCTTAAAACTCTATGATCCAAAGCTCAATCAATAATCCCTAAACCCAAAGTAGAAATATAATGAATATGTTCAAAGCTACAGCTAAACCTACGTTTAAGGAGGGACCATAGCTTCTCTGGCTTTTCCTACATGGCCCTGGGTAGGGTATCTTCTCCTCCTCTGTCTCCCCTGCTTTTCAGCTTCCTTTTGTGGGTTGTCTCTTCCTCCCCCCACACCAAGATGCCTGAGAACAGGGATTTTTTTTTTTTCTGTATTTGTATCCCCATCCCTTAGCACAGTGGTGGGGGAGGGGGAATTTAGTAAGTACCTAATTAATGTTTATTGACTATTTCCACCTCAGATTCTCACCAGTTTTTTAGCTATGTGCATTTCCATATATATCCATTTTCCATTAACAATCAAAATTCAGGCTAAGCACCATAGCTTTTTAAAGGTAAAAGTCCTTTAATGAATACTATCTAGGTTCATTGTTGGTGCATCCAGTCTCAAAGCACTTTGATCTGGGAAGGGGAAATAAGACGGAGGGAGGGAAGGTTAAGGGAGAGATCGGTTCTAAAAAAACCAGTATTCTATGCATGTACAAAAATATTTCAACCTTTTTTTTTTTGAAGTGGCAAAGAATGGGAATCTGAGATAGTGCTCATAAATTGGGAAATTGATGAACAGGTTATGTTATATAAATGTGACGGAATACTGTTGTCCTAAAGTCTTATCAGTCTAATGACCAACCACTTCCAGAGGGTTAATGATAAAAAAAAGAAACATGCTAATGATAAAAACATGTCTAACTTCTAACAAAGAGGTATTTTTGGACTTGGTCAGTGTGGAAAGTTGTTTTGATTTTAATCCCCTTTAGATTGTAAATTCCTTCTGGGCAGAGACTATCTTTTGGCTTTTTGTTTTCTCACTGTTTAGGGAAGAGCATGGCACATGGTAGGTCTTAATAAATCTTGATTGATTGGTTTTACTTGCTTGTAATGTCTTGTATTCTTAATTGGAGGGTGGACTTGGAGTGAGAGTGCCCAGAGTCATAGAGGGTCTGTATATGAAGTAATCAGGTCTTCCAGATTCCAGGTTTAACACTCCCCTATGTGCCTCCTAGCTGTGGATGGATTTGATGGCTTTAGAGATCCCTTAAATCTCTAACTAGGATCCTATGATTAATCATTGATGCCTAACATCAGTGTGATCTTCTAAAGAAAAAATATTTAATAGAGATAGCCAAGGGCATGAATGAATACATTAGAAGCTACATCTAAACCTCCATTTAAAAAGTGAGCACAGCTCAGAACTCATTTCTCACTTGGCTACACTTCTCTGGGCTTTTAGTGACTTTTCCACCTTGACCCATGATGCTCATTGTTGGGAAAACCTCACCATCTAGCAAGATCCCATCGGCCTTGAAACTCCCCATCATCATCACCCTCTATCCCTCTGTTTAGAGGGTACAGTCATCAACTCCAAAACCTCCCTTTGAGGGATCACAGCTCAGGACTTCTCCTTTCTCACCTGGCTGCATTGTTTTGAGACTTGACGTTTTCTACGTGCTTTCATATCAGATTATCTTCTTCTCCTTCTCCCTCCCCTGCTTTTCAACTTTCTTTTATATGATGTCTCTTTCATTATATTGTAAATATTGTAAGTGTGCATATATATATACCTGCACTCAGGTCTGTGCTTTGCACCTAGTAGGTACTTCATAAATGTTTATTAACTGAATGACAACTTCCCATTAGCTTTATAATTCAACTGCTTACATTTCCATAAATATTCTCCATTTCCTATTCACACTCAAAATTCACAGCAAAGCACAACAGCTTTTTTAAAGTAAAGCTCTTTAATAAATTTTTAAAAACTATCTTGGTTCATTGCCTGCGTAACCATAGTCCCCAAACCCATTGGTATGGAACTCTGTTCACAGTGACAGAAATCAGCACCTAGGCCAGGCCTGAGGGTTAGACCCTAATCTAGGACAGCAATAGCAGTCTCTTGTAACCCTTCAGTATCTTCAGGCCTTGCAGTCTCTGTTTACTTCTGACTTGCAGCTTTGAGAGAGAACTTAGACAATGCCAACCCCACTTCTGGTTCCTGAGGAGAAGACTCTAGGAAGAAGGCAGCGTGAGAGGAGTTGGGATTCTCCAACATGTCCTTCTCAGCTTGCTTTGGGGCATTTCCCCATGGGTGAGATCTGGGACTCTTTTTTGGTAGAGCTGAGCTGCCTCTCTCCTAATGTGAAGGCTCCTTAACTCTGTATCGTCTATTATTTTTCTATGTATGTTTTCTCTGATTTGTTTCCCCACCAACTTGAATAAATGGGGTTTCTTTGCTATCTGCTATGTGTATGGTCATTATGGAACTAGTGTTTGGTGAGAAGAGACTCAAGCCTTGGCTATAAAGTTTAGGGTCCTTCTTTATGCATTAAGAAAATTAGAGGCCAAAGTCACAGTGGTAACAATACTCTTTGCCCTAATCTAGTTTGGAAGCTAGCTATTGTTTGAAAGATTTCTGAAGTTTTAAACTCTTCTCCACTCCTTCTGGGGTCAAAGGGTTCTCTTTTAGTCTATGAAGACTGGAAAAACAGTACCTGTTAAACAACTGAATATGAGGGAAGAGTGAGGAATTGAGGATGATATCTGACTTGGAGCTTTGGTGACCAGGAAGGAGAATGGTGATGCCTTCAAGAGAAATAAGGAAGTAAGAAAAAGGGAGAACTTGAGGAGACAAGATAATGAGCTCAGGTTTTGGACATGTTGAGTTTATGATGTTGGTAAGACATTTAGTTCAAGATGTCCAATAGGCAGTCGAAGATGTGACAGTGGAAGTGAGTAGGGAGTTTGAGGTTGGACAAACAGGTCTAAGAATATTTGTATAGTGATAATAGTTGAAACCATGAGAGCTAATGAGATCACAAAATGAAATAGTATATACAGGGAGAAAAGTAGAGGACCTATGTCAGAGCCTTGGGGGAAACCCAGAGTTAGTGACTGTGGAAGCCTGGTAGTATTTAAAAACTGTTCTCATAAAGGATGATCACTTTTGACCAAATTGAGGCTTGGAGAGGTTAAGTGACTTGCCCAAGGTCACATGAGTAGTAAATGGCAAAACTGCAATTTCCCAAGATTCTGAAGGCCAACATTTCTACTGCACTATAACTGTCTTCATTCATTTACTTTATTTCTACCACATCTCTGAATGAAGAAGATTCTTATTAATGAGGTCATCCACTTAAGATCATACTCTGAAAACAGACAAAGGGCAAATAGTTGGAAGCAACTCTAGGTTCTTGAAGGTGATGCCAAGTAGAAGCTAAGGAAGCCTCTTCCATGAGGGCCCTAGTGATAGATTTTGTCTGCCTTCCAAAGATGAGTCTACATTCTGCGCAACTCATCACCAAAAGTTTGAGCAACAGGCAATGAATTTTTTTTTTTTTTTTTGGTATCTATTATTCATTAAAACCATCTACTAAACCACCAGTCGGCCAGGAATGGTTTTTCGCCTCTCCTATTCATTAAAGCCATCTGCAGATGGGTTGTGATGTGCATTAGGAAAGTAGTAAGTATGTATACTGATGAAATAAAGGTCCCTAAAATATGGAATTAACAAGAATTAGATGAAATTAATAATTTTTAACCTGTTGGCTTTCAACTGTGCAAAAGATGTGAGTGGAAAGGACTTACTTAAGTTTTAAAAAATTCATTTCAAATATGAAAATCCATATTATAAAGCTGTATATATCATAATGATCAGTTCAATGATGAAATAAATATTTATCTACTCTTGGGAAAAAAAACTAAACATAGTGCCACTTTATTATAGAATATAATTTACCTTACAAATCATTATAAATATGCCCCCAATTCAATTTAATGAAAGAATACATAGATACAAATGGATGCAACAATTCTTTCTCATGAATAGTCTAATGAACTAACATTGAATATTATATAAAATTCAACTTTATAATAAGACACCAAACATGAGAATTTTATTTTTGGACTTAGTGGATTTTGTTAAGCTGGCCACTTCTAGGGCAAAATGGAATTGAATTCCTCTTTCAGAGCCCCCAAAATATAAGGAAACCCTAAAAATGTAGCAGAAGCACTTCCGTACACTGATTTCAGTAGTCTAGTTTGTACAGAGATGTTGCCACTAGATTCACAGAGTGACTTTGCAAGGAGAGTCTTGTCACTTGGTCAATTTTCTGACCTTCTGTAGCTCCTCAACAGGCTTCCACTTCTGGCTAATTGTGAAAAGCTAAAAAAAAAAAAGTCACACATAACATTATTTCAGAAAGAAAAACTCTAAAATAAGAAATTAATCTTTTCAATCAACAGCATGTATTAAGTGCTTACTTTAGACCAGGCATTTTACTGCACAGAGAAGAATACTGAATATTATGTTAAAAAAAAAAAAGAAATCCAGTATTTGTAAGGATGTAGAGTTTGTAAAAAGAAATTGCCCATAATGAACCATGACTGTAAGAAATATGCACAATTAAAAAGTGTGTCTTGTGATACGTCTGGAAGGAGAACAGAGAAGGCTGAAGTTCACTGCTTGGAACAATAACAGTCATGTTAAAAACTGACCGCAATTGGAACACAAAGTTTCTTGCTTCTCTGCTTCATTAAGGAGAATCACCTTGGAAATGGAAAGGGTTAAACAAAAATGATTTTGAGGCAGAGTTCAACACAAGTTGAAATGGGAAATGCTTTAAAATGCATTGAAATCTTTGGTCAAGAAAGAGGTTCTTAACATTTTTTGTGTCAACCCCTTTGGCTGTCTGATGATGCCTATGGATCCTTTCTCAGATTGATGTTTTTAAATATATAAAATACATTGAATGACAAAGGAAATCAAGGGTACTGAATGTGGTTCTCTATACCTCTGTATCTGTCTGTGTCTCTCCGTACGTATGTATAGACACTCATATAAACATATCTATATAGACAAGCCTTCACTCCCTTGGTAAAGAATCTGACCTGGATGGATTATATAGCAGGGCACTTCAAAGAACTTGGAATCATGAAAGCATCATTAGTATTCCCTCAGAAGTGACAGAAAAAGGAGTTCTACCAAAAGACTATACACATAGCCAAATGTTCCAATTTGCATAAAAGGAGAAGGGGGAAAGAGATGAATTAAGGAAGGTGTAAATTGATACACCTAATACTGGGTAGCTAGGTGATACAGTTGATAGAGAATTGGGCCTGGAGTCAGGAAGACCTGAGATCAAATCCAGTCTTAGACACTTACTAGCTGTGTGACCTGGGCAAGTCACTTAACCCTATTTGCCTCAGTTTCCTCATCTGTAAAATGAACTAGAGAAGGAAATGGCAAACTATTCCAGTATCTTTGCCACAAAAATCTTAAATTAGGTCATGAAGAGTCAAACGGAACTGAAACAAGTGAACAGCAGTACATATCACTTTCTTGCAACATTCCACAAGAAATATTATTAAGGACCTGGTTGGCGTGCCCTTCGAAGACAGAAGCCACCGTAGTTTCATTCAGAACTTTCATGACAAACTAATTTTATTTCCTTTTCTGAAAGGGTTACTAAATCCCAGGAATTCTATAGACTTCAACAAAACATTTTGATCAAGTATCTCACCTATATCCTTATAGAAAAAAGAGAAATGTCGGGACAGACTGTAGTAGAGTTTGGTAGCTTGATAGCTGGTTGAATGACCATAACCAGTTTTAATAATGAAATAAATATAGAACTGAGGAGTTTTCAAGTGGTCTGCCAAAAAAGTTCTGCATCCTATTCCATCCATTTTTATTAATGAGAAGATAAAAGTCATTCTAATTCAATCAGAATAACGAAGCAGGGAGAGATACCTCATTTGATATGACAGAATCAGAATTTACAAGATGACATGAACAAGATGAAACTTAATAGGAACACGGATAAACTCTACCACTTCAATCTATCACAGCAGAGCTCCAACGATGGAAGAGATCACTTAAGCTACTCATTTGAAAAAGAGTCGAGTTTTAATTTACAAATTTAAGGAATCAATGTAATGTCACTGCCAGGAAAACAAATGCTCAAAGGCGGTATAGTGTTGAGAAATTATCGTGTTGTAAATGGAACCATAAATGAGTGCAATCCTTCTGGGTTACAACCTGATAATTTGCAAAGAGCCAGAAAGTGTTATAATGAAAGTGGGAAGATTTTATTAAATGTAAAAAAAACCCTATCAACATAAAAATATTTCAGCAAATATTTTGAAATTAAATACGATCTTTCATGCATTATAAAAATCACCTTCCCTTAGAGCCATCCATTAAAGGCAGTCTGTGTTGCAACCTGACAGAAAGAATTCACCATATACATACTATATATGAGACAAGGTAGAATATGATTAAGGGCAAAGGAGAGAGACCAAAAAAAAAAAATGAGCCAGGAAAATTCGAAGAGGGAGAAATAATTGTCTGCTGGGAGGTTCAGGGAAGGGCTTTGTGGAGGCAACTTGGGTGCTGAAAAGTATTTCTTTATGAGAATTTAAGGGGTTCTAAGGATGGAGCTGGTCTTTGCAATATATATAGGAGCCAAAGAATGTAGAATGAGAATGGAAAATAGTCAGTACATTCTCTAGTTTGACTAGAAAATTGAATGCAGGAGAACAGTAAAAAATAACACCAGAAAGATGGTTCAGAGGTAGATTGTGGAGACCTGCTTGAAATGTCAGATTAATCAGCTTATATTTTATTCTCTAGGAAAACAGGAAAACACTGATGATGATGTTACAAGACAAAGGTGAGTAAGAGGACAGAACACATTTTAATTCTTTTTGATAAAAATATGAAAAGGCAACAGGCAGGTTCTTACGTATTAACATAAACAGCCACAAAATTGAGTAAGGGGTACAGTTCAGAGAATGTACTGTGATGCTGAGTCTGTTTACCTTAAAAAATGATTTGACTTGGTAGGACAAAATATAATCTTATTTTCTCCTTAAACATACTACATCTTCGCACACATTTTTAAAAATCACAAAAGATTCCATGGCAAATGTGAACTTTGTTCAATCATCTGAGTACCAATATCAAGTGGGTAAGAAACGGGGAAGACGTATAATCACCTTCAAGTCCCAGGATCTAGGGACTCCTCTCAGGGAGATTCATAAGAACTCAAAAAAGGGCCAAGAACCTATTCTGGGAGGAAAACAATGTTCCTGTTATCCAGATGATGATACTGATTGAATCCAAGAAAATGAGTCTCTGACTTAAGGCTGAGCACTTTATCCACTGCAATACCTTGCTGCTTTGGCTTAATGTTTATCAAAAGAACCTGAAAGTATTCGGTATATTGGTTAGATGTCATGGAGGATTCAAGGAGAGTGGGAGATAGGGCTTGAGAATTTTTGAGATAAAAAGATATGCATGGGCTGCAGTCTGTATCAGCGGGAGGAGTACACACTTTACTTGATTTACAATCCGTTATCAGTGAAAGAAATGTAATAGTGAGATCATGACTTCATTCAAATATTTGTTGATAACTATTATTAAGTGTACAATAAAAAGTAATTCTGGGAAAAATATTAAATATTTCTGATAGAGTTCTGACATACAAGATATATAGGCAACTAATAGAAATGTCTAAGATGAAAAGCATGTTCCAAAAGATAAATGGTCAATGGATATGAACAGTTCTCAAAAGAAAAATTGCAATCTAGAAGCAATCATGTTAAAGAAAGTGTTCCAAATCATCGATATGAGAAATAGAAATCAAAGCAAAACTTTATAATGAATTGTTCATCCCACACTCAGAACACCGGTAAAGATGACAAAAGATGGGAACAGTCGGTGTTGGATGTATTGTGGCAAGATGAGCACATTACAGCACTGTTGGCAGAGCTTCTAGCAACTCCAACCATGCGGGAAAACAATTTGGAGTTATGGAAATAAAACAACTGAAATGTCAATACATCTGGACCCAGAAGTTCCACTGCTAAGCATACGCCCCATCCCCTAAAACAATGATAGCAAAAGCCCAAGAGCACCACGGTGTTTACAACAGCCTTTCTTGTATTAGGAAGGTTACTGTTCAGTTGTTTCAGTCATGTCCGACTCTTCGTAGTCCCATTTTGGACTTCCTTGGCAGAGATGTTGGAGTGGTTTGCTCTTTCTGTCTCCATCTCATTTTAGAGATCAGAAAACTGAGGCAAAAGGGGGCTAAATGATTTCCCGTATCACAAAGTTAGTAAGTGTCTGAGGTTGGATTTCAATACACGTCTTCCTGACTTCCTAAATCCAGGCCCTGCATTCTATGCACTATATACCACCTAGTGGCCCTCTTCAGTAGAGGATGGTTAAACCACATTGCTGGGCTGTAAAAAATGACTAATAAGATGAATACAGAGGAACATGGGAGGAATTATAAGGAAAAATGTGTTCACTTATTGATTTCACGTTTGAAACATCCTGAGCTGAAGAACAGAAACATGCCCTGAAGAAAAGTATTAGAGCAGAATAGTTAGAAGTCTGAAAATCTGTATCATGAAAGAATCTTGGTTCTTCTAATAGTTCAATATTTAATCTCAAAAACAGGGTAGTTAATGGTGAGAAAAGAAGACTTGGATGGGAGGGCATTTCTCAAAAAAAATGAAGAGATATCATCAGGAGAGGCATCAGACAACTCCTGTGTTATAGTCGGGGAGTCAGAAACATGGGCACACAGATTTTGGTTTCATGTAAAAAAGAACTTTCTAACCATTAGCTTACTTGACAACAAAACAGGCTGTCTTGTGAAGTGGTGAGTTTCCCATCACAACAAGTATTCAAGGACAGGATGGATGATGACCTGTCCCAGAAGCTTTAGAGAGGACTTCTATATTAGCTTAGAATGTGGACTAAATGATAACTAAGGTCTCTTCAGACTCTACAGATGTCACTTAGTTTCACAATGTTATCAGTGTTTTCTGTGTTCTAGGTACAGTATTATTCATTATCTGAAAAAAGACAGTTATAAAGAAGCATGGTTTTCCTATATTCAGCAAAGTATTTTTAAAATTTCAGATGATCAAATTCTGCCATTGGTGGCTTCTAGACTTTCAGTTTCCATTACTGCTATATATTGGGTTACATACATTTATTAACTCCATCTGCTTAGAAGAATGCCTATAGTTTGGATTTGAATAAATTACTTGATAGGATATGTTATCAGTACCTTTTGCGGCTTGTGGGGGTTTATGTTTTCCCATGGTTCGGGATTTGTCGTCTTGTTAATGCTAAAAAATTATGAAATTAGATAACATTGTGACAATCAAGCATTAATTAACTGCCTACTACGTGCCAAGCACTAACGAAACACTAGGTATATAAAAGAAGGCAAAAGACGGTCCATGCCCACTCTAATGATATCATAGCCTCAAGATTTTAACTTCAAAATTAACACGCTGGGTAAAGGCACAGGAAACATCTATTACATCTATTGTCTATGACATACAACTCTAATTGCGCAGATCTGACTTCAAGTCAAGAACTGTCAGTAATGTGAAACAACCACGGGGATTAGATGTTATAAAGAAGACCCCAGACTTAATTCCAAAGTTGGGGTCTCACACATTCTATTTGAGAGACTGAAGGGTTTTTCCTTGGGTTCTCGTGAGAAGCGGGCACACATCCTTAGTAAGGGAGAGTCTGCCAAATACAGAAGCAAGAGCAAGCTTTATAGTGTTAGTGACTGCACTAACTGTTAGGTCCCTCGGGTCATAGTCTTCCTTATTTGCCCATTTCATGTAACTCCTTAGTATGTCCCCCCTCCCTGATCATGCAATACATGTTCCCTTAATGAGGTCCTAATTCTATGTGGGTGAGCAAGATAATACGTATGACGTTCACTGAGCTTGCGCAATGGCCATTTGAGTCAATTTCCCTAGAGCCCCTGAGTTTGTGGCTTCTGGCCCCTTCCATTTGCTGATTGGTCAAGACCTTTATCTTGTCTTAGCAGTTTTTCATTTGTCACCAGGCTCAGGAGGCCCTCTGATTTGGACTGTGTGGAAACTAAACTATATACATATACATGCATATATACATATATATATACATATATATATATTAAACACCTTTTGTGTGCACAACTACTTAGCTAAGAACCCTAGACATAACTGCCACCTATCCCTATCCCGTCCAGTAATTATTCCGTTGTACTACTCAGGCCGGGTTAAAAAACTCAGCTTACCCCCAAAGTAAAACAGAGTTAGCCCTTTCTCCCCTTAGCTGTGCAGCTGAGCAGACTAAGCACTAACTAGCCTGGGGAACACAAGGAAAGACAAAGGGAAGCTGAGAGAGAGTATAACCTCTTTGGCAGCAGTTAGGTGGCAGTTAGGTGGTGCTGTGGATACAGTACCAGGTCAGGAAGATATAATTTCAAATCTGATCTTGGGCAAGTCCCTTAATCCCGTGTGCCTCAGTTTCCTCATCTGTAAAATGAGCTGGAGAAAGAAATGGCAAACCCCTTCAGTATCTTTGCCAAGAAAACTCCAAATAAAGTCACAAATAGTCTGGATACAACTGAAAAAGGGTGTTTTTTCATAGCCTCTTCATGTTCCAAAGGGGGGATAAGCAGCACCAAATTCTGAGCTGAGAATAAATTTCTATTAGCAGCTAAACTATTTGATATTGCATTGGGAAGAAGGATTTGTAACAGCTTACAAATAAAATGAGAAAACAATATCTTTCCACTGAAATTATAGTTTTGATTATATAATTCTAGTAACTGCATTTTAGGAAAATCTTTGTTTAAAAAATGTAAAGTGAAATCCAAAACTGTACCCCATTTGAGGAGTCATGGAATAAAAAATCTTTATAAAAAGTTAAACTAATGAATTTCTCTGTCATTTTTTCTTAATCCTTCTGAATTTAAAGGCTTTTCCTAACTGTAAATCTGTCCAAAAATAGCTATTGTCTCACTAGAAGGAATGAATGAAAAAATGATTAAAGTATTAAGTGATTCCTATTATTAAGAAATTTACAAAGTGATTACTGAGGTTACAAACAGAGATATAAGGCAATTCCAACTTTCAAGAAGTTCTAATAGGGGAGACAACATATAAGAAAACTGGGCAACTTTTCACAATCCACAAATCAACCCGATATCAATTATAAATATACCAGTTTTACTTACATCACATCACTTTTGGAAAGGGAGTAAAACCCCATACAGACTGCTCCAACCCCACCAACAGTCACAAATGTAATCAAAGGAATGAGCTAATGGACAAAAAGTTGAAAGGAAACATCTTCAGATGAGACTTTAAAATTTTAGATGACAAAGAATAAGATGCTCTTACTTTAAATATTAGCTTATTATATTAATATAAAAAAATGACAATACTTACTTCTTTCTTTTTCATCATGAGTTGAAAGATGTTCATGATTGTAAATTTTGGAGCGGTAACCTAGAATAAAGAAGCCTGGTTATTGCTGGCTTGCCCCTCTTCTCAGGGATGAAACTGATGACTGAAGGCAATTGACAATTGTCAACTGACATATTCCCAAATAGGAACCTGAAGCCAATTTCACTAAAATACAAGTCTCTAGCCTCCAATCACGTCTCCCATCCCCGACAAAGGAGAGAAACAAACAAGCAAAACCCCCAAAGCAAATACGATAATGTATCCTGGGTAAATGGTAAAAATTCAAGGAACAAGCTTCCCCATTAGTGAGGACTATGAGATCTGCTAAACTCAGAAATGTAAACTCAGACACTGCCTCTAAACCTTATACCCTGAAAATGATTTCAGCGATCACTGTCCAAGGCATGAAGACAAGGACTGGCCACCTGATTTCATTTTTAAGCAACCTGCACTTCCTCCACCCTGCACCCACAATCCAGGACCCACTAAGTTTAAATCAAAGTACTGGAGAGGTAGAGAGCACGTCGTCCTGGCGAGGTATGGCAGACGCTGAATTATACCAGGTGGACCGGCAGCCAAGGTCAAGGTTAGATGGCAGAGACTTGCCTTTCCCCCAAACACTCTCCCTTCCTCAGCTCTCCCCACCTCCCCCAGCCTAGCTCCCTGGCATGCCTGCTCCGGGCCAAGGCTTTGGCTTCTGGAATAGGTTTAAGGATCCCAGAAGTGTGGCAGCCAGAACATGAGATTGTTTTATTTTGGACGGCAGGAAAGAGGAAAAGTGGATGACTCCATCCAACGGTGCACCATGTTCTTGGTTGGCTAACCCTTACAGGACTAGTAGCTAACCTTCAAAGTCCTTTACAGAGAGGTTTTGAAATCTTATCAAGCTGAATTCCAGCACTATCATTTTACATACAGGGAAACTGAGGAACAGAAAGATGAAGTCATTTGTGAAAAATAATTTGCAAAAAAAGACTGCAATAGCCAATTATTCTTAATTGCAGTTTAGTTAAATGAAAAATAAATTTAACCAATAACTTGATATAGGAAAAGAGGCCTTGCCATGGAATCAGGAAAACCCAAGTTTGCTTCTGATGTGTTCTAGCAGTAATATTTAGGCAGATGAACCTCTCTGCGTCTCAGTGCCCTCATCTTTAAAACAGGAACGATCATGACAGTCTATATCTCACAAGTTGTTTTATGAATTAAATGAGTTCATATATGCAAATAAAAGTCTGCAAACTTTAAAGCGCCATATAAATGTTGTGTATCACTCGCTCATTTTCCTTGCTGAGTGTATGGTGTGTGAGGGAACAGTACAGTGGTGATGGTGGAATTTTATTATTCCTTGCTCCCCATTGTCACGTCTAGGATCTCTCCCTGCTTCCACCATTCAGTAACCTCTCCTCCAGTGGGGTTCATGCTATTCATCTCTATTACCCCATCAAAATCCTGGTAGCTGTGTCTACAGACCTCCGGGTCTTTCCTTAATGAGTTCTGTACCTAGCTTTACAATTTTTCTCTTTTCCCCAACTCCTAGAAGATTTCAACTCTCCTTCAAATACCCTAACCCTTCAGTTTCTCAACCTACTCACTACCAGTGACCTACTCTTTCATCCCAAATATAGGCATATCAGGAATCCCCTGATCCCCTTATCTAACCACCTTTCACCTCTCCTTCTGCCTCCCCTTACCAAATCATACTGTTTGTCCACACCGTCATCTCCCCCTGTACTAGCTTCTCTCTCCTCTTTTTCCCCATCTTGACCCTTGGTGGGTCAATTTAACTCTGCATTGCCCTTCTCTCTTGAATTGCTAGCCCCCCTGTCATTTCACCCATTGCACCCTACTAAGTTTTAGGTTCGGATCACTCCCACTATTCATCCACCTTCACTCTTATACATGTACTACTAAACAAAATTTGAAAAACCATTTTGACTGGATCCACTACAAATTTATGTTACTGGGTTACTGCCTCTACATCAGATCTTTATTGCTTTGGGATGTTTCCACCCTGGTAGTTCCCTATGTAGATGAAATCATAGTCTACATCAAAAACAATTTTTTTAAAAAAAGAACATGCTAATATTTCCTAGATGTGTTAAACCAAAATTAAAAAAAAAAATTAAATTGTCAGATGGGCATCTGCCCCTAACTGGGAGGGACAACACAACAGCTGAAAATATCAAACAAAGCAAAACAAAATGTGAGGAAAGTCCTACTCTTTTCTGGAGACTCATCCTCTGATTTTTTGAAGGATCACAAATTCAGAGTTACAAGGATCCTCAAAAGCCCTCTAATTCAGTCACTTAAGAGGGTAGGTGATTTGTCCAAGGTCACCCAAGTAGTAAGTATTGGAGGAAGGGTGTTTTTTCCACTGTACTATGCTGTCTCTTGGGTCTGCTTATTTGAAGCCCATAGAGACTTTATTATTTACAGCATCCACCATTCTCCAGCAGACCTGCACAGTTACTGCTAGAATAAGAGTTGACTAGCCATCACAAATAAGTTATGTCCTAAGAATCACAGGGGGGCAGCTAGGTGGCACAGTGAATAAGGCACACTTGGACTCAGGAAGACCTGAATTCAAATTTGGCCTCAGACACTAAATGTGTATCTCTGGGCAAGTCACTTAACCTTGTCTGCCTGTTTTTTCTTCATCTGTAAAAATGATCTAGAGAAGGAAACTGTAAACCACTCCAGTGTCTTTGCTGAGAAAACCCCAAATGGGGTCATGAAGAATTGGACACCACTCAAAACCTGAAAACCACTGAACAGCAACAAAGAGCCACAGGGCCAAACTCATTTTTTTCATGCAATTTGCTACTTAAATGATCTGTAATTGTCCTCGGTGTGAATATCCCTACAAACTACATCCCGTCTAAGAGGTACTAGGGATGGAAAATTCATCACCCCGCAGCTGATGTAAGAATGAGGTTCTCTGGCCTTAGCTAAGCAGGTCCTCAGACCACCTCCAGTCCATCACTGGCCTCTATTTGCAATGCAATTTGGGTGGGGGAATGAAAAGGAATAAGCATTTATATTATATGTACCCTGCTCTTTGCTAAGTGCTTTTTACAAATACTATCTCATCTGATCCTTACCAGGTACGTGCTATTATTTTCCCCATTTTTACAGCCGAGGAAACTGAGACAAAGAGAAATCAAGTGACTTTCCCAGGGTCACACAGCTAATAAGTGTCTGGGGTCATATTTGAATTCAGGTCTTCTTGATTCCAGGTCCACTGCTCCAGTCATTGCACCACCAATTTTGGGAAGAAAAATACAGATGGATGCAAAAGCAGCCCAAAGAAAATCTTTTTCTCAAGCTGAAATTTTGAAATGGATATCAAAAGTACTTAGAGGCCCTTGAGAATAAAGGGAACCCAGATTTATTTTTTTACCATATTATTTCACAGGGAGACCAAGTCCAATACATCTAGAGCAGAATTTCCTATGCTGGGATCCATGACTTTGCCTTTAAAAATATTTCAATGATTATATTTTAATAACATTGGCTTCTTTTGTAAATCTATGTATGCTTTAAATAATAATAGCTGGTTGGCTGGTGGTTGTTCTTCGTTCTCAAAGACAATCAAAATGACATCGATATGTAAGGGTCAAGGTACAGTGTCTCTGACCATGGCTGATCAGAGCTGTACCAGCTGGGAAGGTTCTACCACAAATAGTACAAAACAGTCTATATGAATATTTAGATGTTTCTAAATCTGCACATCTCATATTTATTTTGGGCTACTACAATTCTGCTTTGCTCATAGAGCACACCCATGTCTCACAATTGATTCCAAAGTACTTCAGTGAGATGTTGAGAGTATTCTTATATTGCTCTTTCTGATCTCCATGTGAGCTCTTGCCTTGTGTGAGTTCTCTGAAAAATGGTCTTTTAGGCAAATGTACTTTTGACACATGAACTACATGGCCGGCCCATCAGAACTGCACTCTCTGCAATAGAGTTTGAATGCTTGGCAGTTCAGCTCGAGAAAGGCCTTCAGTGTCCAGTACCCTATCTTGCCAGGTGATCTTCAGAATATTCCTAACTCAAATGAAATTCAACTGGAATTCATTTGGAACAATTCAAATGGAAATGATTCAGTCTCCTAGCATGGCATTGGTAGGTAGACTGTCCAGGTTTCACAGGCATACAACAGTGAGGTCAGTACAATGATTCTGTAGACCTTCAGTTCGGTGGGCAGTCTAATACCTCTTCTTTCTGTCACTTTCCTTTGGAGCCTCCCCCAAACTGAGCTAACTCTAGCAATCTGTGCATCAGCCTCATCAATATGTATATCCCTTAGAAGTATACTTCACTTCTCCACAGCGTTCAAAATTTCTCTATTTGCTGTAACTGATGGTCTACATACTGATGGCATGGTGCTGGCTGGGGGAGAACCTCTGTTTTCTTGGTATCAGGCAAAAATCAGCACATGCAGAGAACTGATCCATGCTCTTGGCCTCAGAGGATGCACTGAGTGCAAGTCATCTGAGAACAAAATGTCAAGCACAAATCTCCCTCCACTTTAGTCTTGGCTTGTTGCTGTTTGAATTTAAATAATTTACTGTCAGTGCAGTATCTAATCCTAAGCTGTTGTTCTCCTCGATGAAGGCATCTAACAGCTTCACTGCAAACACCATTCTAAAAAGCATGGGAGCAAGCATGCAGCCCTGCTTCACTCCACTGGTCACTGGGAAAACTCAAGAGCATCTTCCATTATCCAGAACTCAGGCAAGCATGCTGTCATAAAACTGATGTACAATACTGATGAACTTCTTTGGGCAACCAAATTTTGCCATAATTTCCCACAGGCCTCAAGACTGACAGCATCAAAGACTTTGGTCAGATCAACAAACATTGTATAACAGATCTCTCTTCTGCTCCCCGCATTTCTCCTGGAGTCGCTGAGCAGTAAACACCCTATCAACTGTTCTCAGCCCTTTCTGAAGCCACATTGGCTCTCAAGTACAGACCATCTTGCAGGTGAAGGATCAGTTTATTAAGGAAGACTGGCAAGAATCTTGCCAGCAATGACTAAGAGAGAGAAACCCAGCCCCTATCCCCACTTTGATTATCACAAGACAACCTATTCCCCTTTCCTTTATAGAGACGGGCAGTGGAGGCATCCTTGAACTCCTGGAGAGCAAACTCTTATCATATAATCCAGAAAATTTCATTCAGCTTTTGTATGGATAGTGGACCCCCTGCTTTGCAAATCTCAGCTGTGATAGAATCAGCACCAGGAGCTTTGCCACCTAAGAGGAGCCTAATGGCATTCAAGACCTCTTCTTCAATTGAAAGTTCGGTGACAGAGGGATTGACTTTAACCTGAAGCATATGGTCAATGACTTTAGTACTGATTGATGATGGTCTTCTGAGAATGACAGGGAAGTGTCCAGCTCATCTCTCCAAGATCATGTCCATATCACTAATCAGTGTGGCTCTATCAGCACTGAGTAGTCGAGGTATACTATAGGTTTTGACCCATAAATAGTCTTCAGGGCATCATAAAAGCACTTAAAGTTACTATCAGTGTAAAACTGAATTTCATCTGTCTTCTGAGTCAAGAATCCTACATCTCTCTAAGCTTCACCTGTACTTCATTTTTGATGGAATTAAATGCTACCTTCTTCGAGATGAACTATCCTGCTAGTAAACCCTGTCGAGTTCTCATTGTTTCATTTAACATCTTCTAAATTTCCTCACCATTTTCATAAATGCAGTGCTGTACACCCAATCTCTGAAGGTTGCCCACTCCTCTTCTGTTCCACTGTAGCCTACAGTGTGTTGGTTCAGCTTCCCCTCCAAGTTAGCAACAAACACTTCATGCTCAGAAAGCACTCAAATCTGTTGACATTAAGTCTTCTGGTAGTTGTCTTGCCTTGAGGTAGCTGCTTTTGCTGAATCCAAATGTTTAACTTGGAGAGGACAGTCTATGAATCAGTCCAGCACTTTGCACCACACAGCACCTCATCACTCTCACATCTGGTCTCTTCTCCTTACAATGACATAGTCTATTAAATGCCTATGTTTGCTCAAAGGGTGCATCCACAAAGTTGTAGGTAAACAGTGTTGGTAGAGGTCATGACACACAAACGAGTAGTAAGTGACTTGCTGTTGCTATTTCCAATATCATTCCTCCCAAGGACTTTCTGCCACGTCTGTTAGTCTGTGCGTACTCTGGCATTAAAGTCACCCAGAATTATAAATTTGTCCTCATTTGGCACACGGATGATGAAGTCCTCCAAGTCTTCATAACTTTTTTTTTTTTTTTACCTTAACAAGGTTCATCATGGTGGGAGCACATGCACTTATGATGGTAGCATGGAGATTTCCTGCAAGCAGCAATCTCATCGTCATGGGTCTGTCATTCATTTCTTTTGGGAGGCATACAAGCTTGTTGACTAGGTTTGATTGCAAAACCTACACCAGCTTCTTAATGCTGCCCACCACTTTAGCCACTCCAGAAAAACATGTATCCAGGTCCAATTCCAGCTTCCAAAGTCTTACTATTGTGAGGTAGTGAAAGTCTTATCCCCATTTTACAGATGAAGAAACTAAGGCTGAGAGAGATTAAGTGATTTGTCCAGGGTCACATAACTACAAAGTATTTGAGGAAAGATTCTCACTTGGATCTTCCTGACTCCAAGGCCAGCATTCTTATCTACTACGTTACAAAGCTTTTCTAAAACAAACCTAAATCAGTCTTTCTAAAGAAAAGTACCACTGCCTGAAATAAATTTCAAAGTCATACCAACTGAAGGGCAATGCTTTGGCCAGATAAAGCTATTTAAATATGGACAGGCTCATCACAAATTTTAAGGGTTGCATAACTGAGTAGATTAGAAGGGCCTAGGGAGTTGCTTGAGGTACAGACTTACAGTGTCTTGCTAGGGGTACACAGGGCTGTCAGATATCAGTGAATCTAGACCTGGAAAGTATTTAGAGAGATGCCACTAGTCCTCTTTGAGAACAAAAGATCTAGAACAACAGACACAAGGATTCAATCCTCTCATTTTGCAGATGAGGAAACCAAGAAGTGAAGGGCCTTGCCCAAGATTATACCAGGAGAAGACAAGACACAGGGGATCCAGGGCCAACCTGAGTTCAAATCTAGCCTCAGACTCTTACTAGCTGTGTGACCCTGCTTGCCTCAGTTTCTTCATCTGTAAAATGAGCTGGAAAAGGAAATGGTAAACCACTCTAGTATCTTTGCCAAGAAAACTCCAAATGGGGTCACAAAGAGTCGGATATGACTGCAGAATGATTGAACACCACAAGGTCCTTCCAGATCTAAAGTCTAAAATCAAGGTTTCCTACTGTAGCACCCATATTTGAGCCTGTTTCTTCAGAGGGAACATCAAGGCAGTTCTAGGACTAGATAAAGTCCCCAAGAACAGTGTTCCTAATCATGCCTTTCTGTTTCATTTCCCATCTGGCTTCTCCATCACCACCTACAGGATGACATCAGCCTGGTTCTTTCCCAACCCTCGGTGCCCAGGACAGTCATTTCCTCACCTCCCCAGCTGTGTCACTGCCCCAGCCCTGGGCATTCCCCAGCCCTCCCTCCCTTTCCAGTTCTCCTCCCATGACTGGACGCTCCCTAGGGCAGGGTCTGATCATTCTCTGGCTCCCCTCCCCCTATGGCTCAGCCCCGTGCCTGGCACACTGTAGACCCTCGATACAGGCTCCCTGGCATATGCCCATGGCTTGTGATGCTGTTGGCCTCGCCTGTAGTGGGCAGTCGTGATTCACAAAGACCAACTCTGTCATGGTGTAGTGGTTCGAGTCCTGCCTCTGACCAGTACTACTGGGTGACCCTGGGCAAGTCACTTAACCCTCCTCTCAGTGTCTCTGAGACTCTACGTTACTGAGGAATTGCTGGACCACTCTGTGAAGGGGGTTTTCCACACTGGGAGTTCCCCATACTGCTCAAATTAAAGATTTAGACTAAGGTGTAATTTGGGGGGGGGGGGGTTTCCTGCCTCACTGATGGGAGTTCCGACGTCAACTAAATCGGCTATTTTCAAATATATTAGCTCAAAGGAGGGGAAGAACAAGCACCCTTCCACACACCCAGCCCTCCCCCCACCCGCTCCAAAACACAGAGATTCCAAGATGGCGATCCAGAAGGCCGGGCCTCCGTCCTACCCGGCCGGTCACACCACGCGAAGAGCCGCCTCCAGCTCCCACCCGGCCGGTCACACCACGCGAAGAGCCGCCTCCAGCTCCCACCAGCTCCGCTCGGGCCTCGACGGCAGCCGGCAGCTCCGGGCCCCACCTCGGGCAGGCCCCGCCTTCCCGAGGCTCCTATTGGCTGGGGCCAGACCGGAAGCGCCTCCTGAGAGAGCGCCAGGGCTGTCAGTCAAATGACGAGCGTCTACCCATGAGCCCTTGGGAGAGCTCGCTTTCCCCCTTTCCCTCCTCCAACCGTCGGGAACTTCTAGATCGCCCCGCCCCCCTCCAAGTGACGAGTCTAGCCTATATGTGCCTCCGCAAGGGTGGGCAGTGAGGGACTTGTTCGCCCCGCCCCCCGTCCGCCCCGCCCCCAACCACGTGCCCAGCTTCAAGAATTTAAAGTCTCATTCTTCTCGTCTCTTCATGGGTTCAGGGCCGGACGAGGTCCAAATGAAGTCCTTTCATTTTGAGGTCGTGGAGACTGGAATGAGTGCTTCACCAGGGAGGAAGCTCCCCACCCCTCCACGGCTTGAGGCGTTGGCACCAGGGAAGCCAGCCTTGGCCAGTTTGGCTTGCAACATGCCAATAGCTAATGGATCAAAATAAGAAAACACATAGAGGCTCCAAATACTAAAATGCCCCCACCCCTCCCCCACTTCTTGGAATGGACCCAGTGCTTAGCACAGCGCCTGCCACAGGGGTGTGTTCGTCCTTCGATGCCCAAGAAGACCATGCCATCTGAGAAATGATGACAACTGGCACATGGCTTTGAGTGAGGGAGGGCTATGTAAGGTCACCAGCCTCATTTCCCTCCAGTGCCATCTGGATCCAGTGACCAGTGCCTGACACAGGAGTGTGTTTGTCCTTCGATGCCCAAGAAGACCATGCCATCTGAGAAACGATGACATGACTAGCATGTGGCTTTGTTTTGAGTGAGGGAGGGCTGTGTAAGGTCACCAGCCTCACTTCTCCTCCGGAGCCATCTGGATCCAGTGAACAGTGCCTGGCACATCAGAGACAAATAAGTGATTGCCAACTTGACTTGGCAAGACCAAGAAAGGAGATATGATTTGCCCAGTTTCCCACAGCCAGCCAGTGCTAGAGCCTATGTTCTTTCCTTTAATTTTATGTTAAGCTCAGGGTAGGTCATGGTGTTTTATCCTGTTTGGATAAATATGGGGCAGTACATGAATTCCAAGTCTTCCAATTCTGAGTAAGAGAGGGTCCATGCTGGCCCTTCAAAGCCCATCCCCGTATAGCTGCAGGGGCAGTCCTGTTCTCAGGTGGAAGGGAATGGAGTGAAGATGGTGGCCAAAACAGAATGTAGAATAGGTTGCTAACCACAGAACTCTTTGCTGTTCAGTCATTTAAAGCCTGATGTTTCGTGACCTTTGGGATTTTTGTGGCAAAGATATTGGAGTGGTTCGCTATTTCCTTCTTCAGCTCATTTTACAGATGAGGAAATTGAGGCAGAGTTAAGTTAACCAGGGTTACAGTTAGTGTCTGAGACTGGATTTGAACTCGTCTTTGTGACACCAGCTCTGGTGCTCTATCTGCTGCAGCACAGAACTCTGAGTACCAAGGTTTAGGAGACATGCCAAGGAAAAGCAGAGGTCACAAGAGAAGAATCAGAACCAGGTAGGCACGGGTAACAGAAGAAAAAAATGAGTTTCAAGAAAGGATCGGGAAGACGTAAATCTATTTATAGTTAGAAAGGAAGTGGCCAGTATTTCATGCTGTTTTTTTGTCTTGCCTGAGAGTCAGGAGTAGGAGAAAGATTGCCCCTCCATTGAGGAAAGGCTTAGGTGATGAGCCTGGTTTCAGTTAAACAAGGACTGCTGGTGAAAAAAACTGAAAGGTAGGAATGAATTTGCTTATGACAGGACAGTGATTCCATAAGGCATAATGGAAGCTATTGGGAAAGGGAAGGGGAGACCCAGAATGAAGCAACCTAAGTTGAAAAGGATGGAGAGGATGTGGGAAATATAGGAAGTTACACCCATGGCAGTGATTGTGTTTAGTAAGGATGAAGGAGGCAAAATGCTCCTTTTTGGGGGGTGTGGATGCTCAGTTATCATTATGGAGAATTTTATGGAACAAGCTTGCTCCAGAATTCCCAATGGAATGATGATCGTTTCAGGGTGTTGTTGGACTTGCTTAGGCGCTAGATTAGACCCAAGGGTGTGCTGGACCCATTTCGAACTGGCTCAGCGGAGAGGATGGTTAGCGTTAGTGTGAGCACTTACAGCCTTGGGCCATGGCTACAAATCAGGGTTTGATTGTTACGGTGATCGTCCAGACTGAACGAAGTAAAGGAGAAAATGTTAATCATGCACATTCAACCTAAGTGTGTGTGGCTGACGTTTTCCCCCTGAAGCACCAATTAATAAAACATTTACCCACATCCCTGATATCAGAAAAGGTAGTGGAGGTTGTATGGGCACTGTAAGTAAGCTGGTGTAAAGATTGGAGAAGCAGGGGGCATGTCTCTCTGTAATGTTGACTTGAACAGTTATTTTTTAAAATAAATTTTTATTGATACCGTTTTACATGACCAGAATTTCTTCAGGTACCCTTGTCTTTTCCCTCTCCTTCCCCAGAGAGCTATCCCACATAAAAATAATTTTTCAAAGAAAAAAAAGGGAGAGGGAAAATAGTACATCAACTAATACATCAAAAGAGAATCTGAAAGTATTATCCTGGACCTCCCAGTCTGCGAGGTGCGAAGGGTCTTCTTCATTCTCTTCTTTGAGGCAGTGTTTCTTTGTAATTTTGCAGTATTTGTTTTGTGGGTCTTCCATTTGCATCACTATCGTGTATGTTTTTTTGGCCCTGCTTATTTCACTGCATAGAGTTTTGTCTTTCCTTGTGCCTGCGTTTATCATGTTCATTCTTTCTTATAGCATAGTAATATTCCATTACATTCATGTAGCAGTTGATTTAGCCATTCCTAATTGCTGGGCATCTACTCTGTATAAATATACTCTTTACCACAACAAAAAAAATGCTGCTGTAAATATTTTAGTGTATAAAAGGTATTTTTTTTTCTTTTTGCAGATAAAAATACAGACTCAGTGACTTGACCAAGATCATACAACTCCTGGCAGAGTTGGAACTAGAACTGAAGCTTTTAACCTAGTTCCCTATTTTTTAAGCTAAGGGCAGCTAGATGGTACAGTGGATAGAGTGCTGGGCCAGGAACCAGGAAGACTAATCTTCCTGAGTTCAAATATGACCTCAGACCCTTATTAGCTGCATGACCCTGGGCAAGTCACTGAACCCTGTTCCCCCAGTTTCCTCATCTGTAAAATGAACTGGAGAAAGAATGGTAAACCACTCCAGTATCTTTGCCAAGAAAAGCCCAAATGGGATCACAAAATATCAGACACAATGAAACAATAAAACTTCTTTAGACAATCCAGCCAAGGATGAGCATGAGAGCAAGACATTTGAAAAGTTATTTCTTGGGAGCTCAGATAACACTGTGTGACATCTACTGACCATATTGTTACACACAGTTATGTATCAGTTTTTGCTAAACTCCTTTTTTTTCAGGAGAGGGCTCACTGGGAGATGAGCATCACACATGAAGGTGATGTAAAAGCAAGAGACAGAAAAATTTATTTTAAAAAACCATATTGCACATTACTTCAGAACCATCAAGTAAACATCTGAACTTAATAACAGTAAAACCTGATTCATCGTATCTCACCAATTTGGAGTTATCTCTAATTGGAATAGGAGGAAAACTGTGGGGAGATGTATATTTTACTTAACTGTAGAAAGTTGTTAAATACTATAAAACCACTTCAGCAACACTACTTTACATAAAACATGCCAATTATAGATTTCAATCTACTAATTAAAGGAATTTCAAATACTGAACTTTAAAGTAGTCAAGTTTGAATTCGTTTGCAAATATCTGATGATCAAGATTTGACAGAACTTTTTATCCCGAGTAATACAACCTTCTAACCAGCCAGTCTCAATTCTCTCTCCTCCCCAATCTATCCAAGTGATTTTAACTCACCTTACAGAGCAGGCTTCAGTGTCTCATCTTCCAGATCAAATAGTCTTATCATTAAAGCTCTTCATAACCTGGTCCCTTTCTACCTTTCCAGTCTCCTTATACCTTACTCCCTAGTTCCGATCTAGCTACACTAGCCTACTTGCATTTCTAATATACCGTACTCTATCTTCCAAGAATATACCTTTCTCCTAGCTGTCCCCTATGGACATGTTCTGCAACACTTCCTTCAAGGCTCTGCTCGTAATCCTTTTTGCAGATTTTACTACTTTTAGCTAATAACTTGTTTCAATTATGTATTAGCTGAGATGTAGGAGTATTTTTTCATTATCCTTAGATGCTAAGGCCTTCCACCTATTCTGTATATATCTTATATGTACCTGGTTACTTAAATGCCCTTCTCCCTCATTAGAAGGTATTTACCCCCCCAATTTATCCCTGGAGTCTAGCACAGTACCAGGTACAAGATAGGCACTTAAATATCTTTGGAATTGGCTTAAAATTCTAGATGTGACTGGGCTAGCATGAGGTGAACCCTGAGATTCAGAGACAAGCTACCATTCTTTATTATGGGGAATTGGCATAGCCATGGCGTTTCAGCAGAGATGGTTTTCAGGGTGCCTGGATTAGCAGCTTTTGGAAGCCATGAGTTAATGGGAGCGAGGGAAGACAAGCCATAGCACCCTTTTTCCCAGCATTTCTTTATTCCAGTTGAACAGGCCCCAGAACTCTAAAACAAAGCTTTGGGGAACTGGCCTGAAAGATTGGGAGTGGGGGGCAAGAGGGACTGAAAATGCTTGGGCTAAGCACTCTATGGAACAGTAGGTCTAAAGGAAATGGAAGGAAGCCCAGGTCACCCAGTCCTCTCAATCTTGTAGATGAAGCCAATGAGGGCCCACTGAGGTTTAGTGACTTCTCCACATTGAGTGGCAAAGACAGTTGTTTGAATTTAGGCCCCATTCACAGTCTTCTCCCAGAACCATGACCTAATTCAACAGTCTGTGTAGTGGGTGGGGAGAAATAACCACTGGACAAAGATTTTGTTTTACTAAGAGCCCTCTGTAGACACAGCTGGTGATCCCAGCCCAAAGTCACCATCCTTTCCAAACCCATAAACATAACAAAGCCACCTGAAATGTAGGGAATCCCCCCCCCCCACACACACACATAGTTTATTCATGGAAAAGCTATAAAAGGAATCTAAAGATTTTCTAAACTGGAGAATTCTTGCTTTTGAAATCCTTCCCAAAGAGTCAAATCTTGATGACATAAGGATGGTTTTATAGCCTTCAATGATTTCAGAAAGTGCTCTTGGCTCACGGTGCTTGCTTCCAGTCCATTTTCTTCCAGAGACAGCAAAGCAGCCTGTAAAAACAAAATCCCAGAAAGTTAACTTTTACCTTTTGTATCCTGTAACAAGAAATAATCTGAATGCGAAGTGTTATTTTGGTCAATCCGATATTCATGAAATGCTAGGACCTCACTTATAAAACCAGTTAAATAGATTGAAAACTCTTACAAAGCCTTCATTCCTTTTATTCCTTCCAGACTTTCAAGTCAATTTTTAAAAAAATATTCATGTTATATAAAGAATGTAGTCAGAACAATTCCTGCCATAAACACTTAAACTTAATTGCATATTGTAAGTTGTATTCCCTACATGTGATGCTTCTGTGTTACAGTCTCACTTTCTGCAGGGAGGAGAGAGCTGGGGAAGACTGTATTTTTACTACGTAGGTAGGGTTGAAGAAGCTACAAATAATAAATGGAGGTAGGAGAAATAAGTGTGTGTGTGACAGTGATCACTAGAAATGATCTTACTTATGAAATTAAATCACATAAACAATTCTTTTTTAATGTAATAACATAGGAAAACTGAATGCCAGAACTGAATTTAAATGGAGCTATATTTTTTCATTACTGCACTTAGCTAGTAGATGGCAACTGAGGGGGATAAAGCTTGACTAAGCAGTTTTTCCTGTCCTAGCTCACCTTCTACATCTCTAAGGTTTGGGTGGGTGACAATTCTACCTCAATCCAATCCCCTTCTATTATCAGGGAAAATGTCTCGAGCAATAAAATGAGTAAGCCCTGAAGTGAGGGTGAGGAAGATGGTGTTTCCTTTTTCTGGAAGCATCAAAGCAAAGAGACATGGGACAAACCATCAAACTCTCCTCCTCGGCATTTAGAGACAGGTGGACCACTAGAGACGGTTTGGAACAGCTCATTTACACACCGTTCTAAACAACAGGTTTACTCACTGATTATGAATAAAACTTACTTCCTTGCAGAGATTTCCAAGGTCAGCTCCAGAGAAAAAACAGGTTTTTGCTGCTAAGTTTTCTAAAGATACATCAGGATCTAGAGGTATATTTTTAGTGCAGATTTTCAAAATACAAAGTCTGTCCTAGGATAGAGGTAAAAATACAAAATGAGATTATTGTTTATATTAATAATTTTAATAGATAACATTTATGTAGCACATTAAGATTTTCAAAGGGCCTGACACATATGCATTTGATTCTCTTAACAACCCTGTTAAGTATCTCCATTTTATAGATGAGGTAACTGAGAGGCTGAGAGATGGTTTAAGTGACCTGGCCAGGGTCACATGGCTGGTTAAGAGTGAGTCTGGGCTCAAACTCAGTCCAATACTTTATCCACTCCACCACGGTGCCTTGATGAAGAATTCATTTGTAAAAAAATGTTCAATGTTAATGCTTCATATTACTTAAGTTAACTTATATGTAAGAAAACATGTATTTAAAAATCAAACAGCACTGGAATGTACTTAACTAAAAAAACCCCTTATTTTTAATCAATTAAAAATATTTCTTTCCTAATTTTTATAAATTAAAGGATGCTGCTAGGCAGAGACAAATGCTGTGTAATCAATGTAATAAAAAACACACAATTTTTCATTCCTTCAAAAAATAGATGTCTTAAAAAATAATTACCCTCTCACCTCCCAACTCCCAAATCACTCCCTTATTACACAAATAGAAAAAAGTTAAGTAAAAAGCAATGAACAATGCAACTACATCTCAGCCAACCAACCATTCTGAATAAATGGTTCCCTTCTCACCTGACTTCTGTAGAGAGAAAAAGATGAATTTCATTTGTTGTTCTGGATTGAGACTGGTTCTTGTAATTAACACCAAATGTGCTTTGCAAACCTTTAAAGTACTGCAAATGTCCTGTTTTTCTGAATTCCTCAATATCTATCTCTTTTTTTTGGGGGGGGGGGGGGGTCATTTCTTAAAATACAACAGTATTCCATCACATTCAAATTACAATTTGCTTAGACATATTCTGATAAACAGGCATCCTCTTAAGAGGTTTTCCCCCCCTATCACATAAGTACTGCTATATATGAGAGACCTTTCTTTCTGTAAACTGACCTCCCCCTGACCTCCCTTTGTATGTGCTCAGTGGCGGGTCAGAGTATACAAGCAGATTAGGGTTTTTCCGAGTAATTCCAAATTATTTTCCAGAATGGCCACATCAATTCCCATTAGAAGGTCTTGTCTTCTCAGACTCTCCAACTTTCTTTCAGTTTGTTTCTGCCCATTTGATGGATGAGATGTTGTTCAATTGCTCATCTAGTCTGTTTCACAGCTGTTTTTACACTAAATAGTACTTGACAAAATTAGTCTATTTATACATGGCTGGAAATCTGAAAATGCAATGGCCCTCTCAATTCTATTATTTTCCTGTACTTTCAAAGTTCTAGACCTGTGGTTTCTTCACATGACTTTTAGTGAACTATTTTGCATTTACTGTGTAAATACTTTTGTATGAACTTGTCTTCCCCTTAAGAGCATAAACTCTGTGCAAGTAGGGCATTTCATTGTATTTGTGTCCCCTGCACCTCATACAGTGTCCAACACGAGGAAGTACTTAATGCTGGTTGACTTGTCCGATTTTGTCCTTAAATTTTGCTTTGCTTTTTAAGCCCTCCTTCATTAACCAAGGAAGGCCTGTTCTAGGAAAAAGAAATCTTTTGCCTTTTTAAGCATTTATTGTCAGAATAAGTGTAATGTTAATTTAAATTTAAATGGGACTCTTTCCCTTCATTAATGGGGGAAGATGGGGGAAAGCTTGGGAATGGTTTTGTCCCCTACAGTGCTAATGTGTACTGACTTCATGATCACCATGATGGCTCTCTGGTGTCCGAATACTTTTCTTTTCCCTTCTATATGGAAAGTCTGCTATACTTTGCAATTCAGAACTACACTGGCATATTCATAGTTACCCTAGGTGCTGTGAATATTGTCTTGGGGCAAATTGGTGAACCTCATTAGGTTCTAATTTCCTCACCTATAAAATGAGGAAGTGGTTGAGTCTATATTATCCCTAAGGACCTGTTAGTGCCAACATTCCTTGATTCTATAATTCTATCATTCTAGTTGCAAAAATACTGGCTGCTGCAAGACTGGAAGGGGCTCTGTATGTCTGGATCTCCCTGACAAGACAAATGATGACAGAAAAACCAAGAGGCAGAACAAAATGTGCTGAAAGAAATAAACTATGAGATCAGGCCTGCACAATCCGAGGCCTGCCAAAGGATTTCAGGTGCCATGGAACCTCTACATTTTTCGCAGGCCACCCGAAATCCTTTGGCGAGCTGCAGGTTGTGCAGGCCTGTAGCACCCCATATACAATGACAGAGACAAAAACATTTGGAATCCAGCTTGTTATATACAAATATGCAGACACAGGCATAATCTACCTTCTGATCAGGAGGTGGAATATAAATAAGCTTGTCTAGTCTTCCAGGTCGTAATAAGGCATCATCTATTACATCTGGTCGATTTGTTGCAGCGATTATCATGATATTTTGATTAAAAACCTCTTGAAACTCTAGCTGAAAGAAAAGACATGTATACAAAGTCACCAAATTTTAAAACACAAACCTACACAGGTAAAATGGATTATGTTAGGATTAATAAGATCCTGGAAGAGTAAGGTAAATAGTAGAATAATTACACTTGGAAACATCACATAAGATTTCAGTGGTTACACAAGAGCACTGAACATGAAGCCCAAAGATCTGCATTTGAAGCCCACTGCTGCTCCTTCACCTTAGCTGTGAGAATTCAGGTAACCTCTGCATTTCAGTTCTTTCACCTACAAAATAGTGATAACACTACCTGCTCTACCTACATCACAGGAATACTGTAATAACAAAAAGAGAATAGATAATATAGGGTACTAATGATTAATGTTACAAGTAGAATACTGGAATAATTAACCAGTAAGTATTTATTAAGCACCCACTATGTGCCAGCTACTGCACTAAGAATCATAGTAAAATACAAAAGGAAACATAAAGTTGAAGATTTATCCTGGAGAGATAAGACATAAAGAGAACGAAAACACATGATGGCTGCAGTTAAATAGCTGCAGAGCTGCCTTGTGGAAAAGAGAAGAGACTGTCTCCACTACCCCAAACAACAGCCAGGACTAGGGCTCTTAATAGGTGGAAAGTTACAAGGTGACAGATTTCAGAAAAAGTTCTTCCTTTCACTGGAGGGGTCTTTAAGCAGAAGCCACATGATCATCCATCAAGGACTCTAGAAAAAAAGGTTACACTAATGACTAATTGAAAGATTCTTCAAACTCTATAGATCCCATAATTATAAGGTTCTGTGGAACCTTCCTTCCCTTTGAAAACAAATGCCCAAAACTGTACATGAGACCACAAACCAGAACTGCACAGTCCAGCAGTTGGGGGCAAAGGCTCCTTTCTGAAGAGTGGGAACTAAATACAACAGGAACGTTATCTCCTAACTAGATAATAACAGTATCTTGCGTTGATGTGGTACTTTATGCTTACAATAAATAACGCACTTTCTACACAACAATGCAGAGAAGTAGACACCACAAATACTGTCTGCATTTTACAGATGGAGAAACTTAAGTTGAAAGAGTAAGTGATCTGCCTAAGAAACTGAATGTGGCTCTTCAGAGTCCAAGTTCAGATCTTTCTCCTCTAGCCTGTGCTGACTCTCCAAACAGCTGTTGATGTTTATACAGAACTTTCTGCTTCTAAACCTTCAGAAAAAGCAAAGACCTAATTAGACTGAACCAATATAATGTGCTATAAAATCTGCCTCTGCCATTCTAGCAGAATCACAATTCATGTCACATTTTATATAAAAGCAGATGTGGCCAAACTGGACAGTAATTACTTTGCTGTTTTTATATGATGAATCCAGCATAGGAAAGGCTTTGTTATAGTGCAGACAAATATTTGGTATAGTTATATATACATGTACACGCACGTGCACACACACACACGTGCACACACACGCACAAACTATACCTCACTGTCTCTCTGATCTTCAGAGTTATCCTGTAACTTCAATTTATTTCCTCTTCTTTCTATTGTCTTGAGTCCAACACCATCCAATTCATTGAGGAGGACAGAAAGAACTCTCTCCTGAACACCATTTTCAGTTTTGTTGATGGATCGGGATCCCAAGATTGAATCAATTTCATCCAAAAATACAATTGCTGGAGTATTAGCTCTTGCTTGTCGAAAAACCTATTACAAAAGAACATAATTACATTTATTAAAATGTATTTTACCAAGTTACCTGAAATAAAGGGGAAAAATGAGATAAAGTAAAGCTGTGAATAAACAAACCCCAGACAACATACCTGAGCCAAGACTTTTTCTGAATCACCAACGAAAGGTGAGAAGAGATCGGCTGCACTTACAGAGGCAAAAGAACAATGACAGCTCGTGGCCACAGCTTTCACTAGTGTGGTTTTAGCACATCCTGGGGGTCCATAAAGGAGAATACCTTTAGGTGGAGCCAGGCCCATCCTAGCGAATTCCCGAGGGAATTTCAAAGGCCATTCAACACTCTGCAAATATAACCCCCACACACAAAAGGCAGGTTAGCATAAAACAGTAAGATATTTAATACATTTAAAAACAATTCAAAAGTATAAGACCCAAACCTTTAGTGCATGAAAAGATTTTACTGTTTCTAATTTCTCATGGCCACATCTGGGGTCCCCTGTCTAAAAAAAGGGAAGACTGCATGCCATGGTGGAAAGAACACTGGTTCTGGAATGAGTCTCAGTCAACAAGCTTCTGTGCTTACCATGTGCCAGGCTCTATGCTAAGGGCTAGGGATATAAAGGTAAAAATTTCAGTCCCTGTTTTCAAGCAGCTCACAACCTAATGGACAAGAGAGTAAACAAATAATGGTATAGATACTTGATATATGCAGTATAAATGGAAGGAAATCTCAGAGGAAAGAGACTAGAGCGGAGAAGAAAATAAGAAAGGATTCCTGCAGAAGATAAGAGAAGAAGAAGGAGGCTTAGAAGGGAGACTTAGGCGTCCAAGTTGATGAAAGAGACTTCCAGGCATAAGGGATAATTAATGAAAATGTAGAGCTGGGAAATGGAGTATGAGCTATGAGCAATGGTAAGTAGGTCAACCGTGTGGATCACTGCATATGTAGAGGTTAAGTAAAACTTAAAAAGACTGAAAATAAAATTGGAGGGAAAAACTTAAGACCGCAAAGGTTGTGAAGAGCTTGAGATGCCAGAGTGAACATTTTATATTTGATCTCGAAGGTAGTAAAAGGAGCTAATGGACTTTTCTTAGTAGGAAAAACATGGCCTTAGGAAAATCGCTCTGGAAATGGAGTGGAAGATGAACATATATGGGAAAAGGTTTGAGGCAGGGAGACCAGGACCAGGAGATGAGGGCCTGTATAAGGGTGATTGAAAGGAGAAGGGAACATATGCCAGAGATGTTGTGAAGGTAGACAAAACTGACAGCAGGATGGTTTCGTGAAGTAGGTGAGAGTTCAGGATGGCACTGACATTGAGAGCTTGGGTAACTGGAAGAATGATGGTGCCCTCCATACAAATAGGGGAGTTCAGAAGAAGATAAGTTCAGTTTTGTGCATACTGAGTTTGAGATACTAAAAAAATAGCTGGCGGTAGGGAGTGGAGCTCCGGAGAGAATGAGGGCTGACTTTGGAGCTCTGGGAATCATACACACAGAGATGACAGCTCACAGACCACAGGAGCTCAAATTACCAAGTGAGACAGTAATAAAAGGAGAGAGCCTAGGATGGCACTCATGGTCTGGGTTCAAATCCCACCTTTGATGATTACTAATTATGAACTGTATGACTTTGAGCAAGACCTTTAACCTCCCTTGGCCTCAATGTCCTCATGGGTAAAAGGAGGAGACTGAACTACATGGTCCCTGAGGTCCCTTTCAGCTCAAGATCTATGATCCCTTTTAGGAACTACTTAAATTTGTTTCTACTACTCCTGCACTATAAATGAAATATCAATGGTTTTTCTATCTTAAAATGATTCTGTGTCTTACCTGCTTTAATTTTAACTTCACATCTTCAAGGCCACCAATCTGTTCCCAGCTAACAGGCTTAATGTCTGTTAATCCAATGAAACTTCGAAAGGAAGAAGGCTGGATCTTTTTAAAGGCTTCAAAGAAATCTGCTGCATCAATCACAGGATTTTCAGAATTCTGTGGGGGTGGGTGGGGAGGCACAACCAGAAGTCAAGGGTTAGGGCTAGTAAAATAAACAATCTTTTGTAAGTCTGTTAAAACTTCAGAAAACTATTGTATATCTGTCACATCTACAGAAGCAGTCACTGTTACCATATACTAATATTTACTACTTTTATATTTCCATAATTATTCAAGCACTGTCCTCCTATATGTTATCCCTAATCAGTTTTTAAGAAAATCAAGAAAAGCCCAAAACCCCACAACAAATATCTACCTCCCCCTTTTTTCTACTTAAAAAAAAAAATAACTATGGCTTTCAGCAAAGACTTCCTGAGATCTTAAAAAATGCTAGTTTTTATAATCTGGCAATTCCCATTATATTTCTGCAGTGACTCCATATTTCCATCAGAAGACATTTTACATAATGTAATGCTAATCAGAGAGTTAAAGATCTTCCCCAGCCAATGACTGATACGGGGAGGCCCATACCTTTTGTTAATTTCTAATGCACTGAAGGGTTGTGATGCCCCCTGTCTCTGAGAAGTATACAGATACTTTGAGGTGAGGTTTTCCTTTGAGGCTTACTCACTGGAAACATATGTTTGGCCAGAGGAGACCCTGGGCAGCTCCTAAGAAGCCTGCCGGCTTTGATACCCCAGATACTGGTGCTTCTCTCTGGTAACTACGTATGAATGGTCAGACAGTTATCTGTCTGTTGATCTGTGATGTATGGTCAGACAGCTGGAAGCAGCCCTGTCTGTTGACTGATCTTTGTTTCTCTGTATTTTCTCTGAAGTTCAGGGGGCTGACTTTTCCCCCTGAACTAAGCGAATGATATATGTGCTTGATTAAAGTGACTGCTAACCCCTCAAAAGTTGCTTTCCTTTTAGAAAAGCAGATCAAAGAACTTGTGACAGCAAGCCATCACGTGCCGGGGGCTTGCTTTTACACATAAGGCTAGATAAGCTTGATCTGTGCCACTAAAAACAAAGGCAAACTAATAAGGTAACAAAATAGCATCCAGCTGCATGATGACACGGGCACTTTTAGGTCCTTGCCAACATGCCTTTCTCCCATGTCATCTTTCTCCCTTCTCCCTCCACCTCAACTGCTCCTGAGTCTGATCAGCAATGAACTGTGGTAACTGCCATGAATTAAGGCCTTTATTTAAGCTCCCAATCCATTACCAACCTCAAGAAGTGACACAGGGGTAGCTGCTCAATCCTCCTTTCCCTGGACCAAAAAGATGCTTAAGTTCCCAACCTGAAACTTTAAGGACAGGAAATTCTACTTAAATATAAGACAGTTGTGTACTTGCTCTCTCCTCCTTACAAATCCCTAGACCTTCATATATGACATCTCCACTTTGTTTCTCCTCTTTATTCACAACAGATCAATACTCAACTTAGACTCAACTCAATCCCTCCCCCCCTCCACTTTTGAGTTAAAATATCAGGGTATTGAAATGTGTGAAGTATACAAGTAGATACAATATTTTTCACAATTTAGGGTGAAGTACTATTTTCATTTTATAACAATCCATATTAGAGAAAAACAGTTCAAAGTGAAAGAGTATAATTTCTTTAAAAGTTAGAGGGAAACTTTGAGATAATCAATTCTTTCATCTTATCAGTCACGAAGCTGAGTTCAGAGGGGTGAAATCCCTTACCAAAAACCACACAGCTTGATGCGGCAGGGCTGGGGCCAGCACATAGGTCAGCTAACTCTGGGTTCAGTGTTTTTTCTACTTTATTCCATACTGCAAGTGCAAGATATGCAGAGACACAAACTCACAGACCTAGAATTCCCAGTCTGGTAAGACAAAACCTTGTTGCATTTTTCAGTTACACTGGGATTCAGGTGCTACTTACTACACATAGAATTTACCATCAACTGTGCTGGACACTCCCTAGCCCACTCGAGTATAACAACTCAGGTCTTTATTTTTAAACAAACATCAGAAGTATTTTAATGACACACTTAATATTGGAGACATTCCTCTCCAGAAAATAGACTCAGGTATAGGACCTATCACCAGCGGCTTTATGAAGAGTTTTAAAAAGGGGGAGAGGGGAGGGAAGGGAGGCAGTTCCCCTCAGTTCCCATCTCTAAGCCACCTAGACAAAGCTTATTTCAATTGCCACTGCCCCCCACAGCAGTAACAAGTGTCTGACTCAAACACAATCAAGCACTTGGAAAAAAGAGATAGCAGAAAGAGGAATATTAAAGAGAAAACCAAAAATGGGCAGAGCCTAGCCAAGCTAAGATTTTTTTATTTATTTCAAAGCTTCTAATCTGGGCTAATTCAGGTATTTGCTCAAATGGTACATCGACTCAGCCAGCTGATTGAATACTTTGTAAATCCTGAAGCATTGTACAAATGCAAGTTATCATAATGATTGATGCACTTTAGTCAGCTACTCACAAACATACTACAAGGGTATGGAAAGAGTGTAAGAAAGTCACTCAAATCATTCTAGATAACCAACCTGAGAAATTACTCTAGGGACAGGAAAAGGCCCCAACATTCTTGGTGTGCCTGGCCAGAAACTAGGTACTATAACAAGTTTATGCTTACATCTTTAAATGACCTCCTTGTTTTATTACCCAGTATTCTGGGGACAAGAAAACAGACCTTGCCTAGAAGTGAAGGCAGTGTTTCTAGAGAAAGGAAGGAAGAAGAGAAGAGAGGGATCTCTGCTAGCTCTTTCTCTGGAGTGATAAGACCACTTTTTCCCGATCACCTATGACTGGAGCAGCTCAATGTTCTCTGACCAGTTCGCTAGAGTGCTGGAACCTTAGCCCGGTTCTCATAAGCCACTTGCTTCAAATAGCCTAGAAGAAGCAGTAATAACAACAGGGATGCCAGAGGCTATTTTAGTTCTTAATTTTATGTTACTGATGTGCTTCTACTGTGCTCCTACTCTGGGAAGGCCATTATAAAAATCAGGCCCTTCTGTATTCCCCTTGGCCCTACCACAGACAGCTACTCTAGGAACTAGCCAGCAAATAGCAGTCATAAATAGAAAAAGGGAAAGGCTCCCTAGGAAGAAACTGATAGGTTCTAAAATGGACATTATTTCTCCCTGGGTTCCTAGGCCGAGAGATCTCTGTTAGGTTACTGGGCAGAATAGCTTGCCTAGTAATAGTTTCCTTCTGTTGTTAAGCCCCTGCCAAAATGTTATTCCCCTTTGGTTTAATATCTGATGAACTGTTAACAGTCATTTCTTGTTTAGTCCGTTTGCATGGTAACCACCTGTGCCCCACCTAACGTTAGACCCCCATTACCAGGTAACCACCTTCTGCTGAGCACACCCCTTCCTGACAACTACTGTATGTTGAATGACAACCAGTCTTTGATTGGCTACCTCTCCTGGCACCTGTTTTCTGTTAGGGGTCCTGTGCCTAGTAACTCCCTGACAACCTCTTCTGTTTTGGGGGTTTTTGCCTAGTAGTCAGCGCCCCCCTTACTCTGTCAGAACCCTGTTTGTTGTGGAAACTGCAAGGCTGTACCGAGTAGTGCCAAAATGCTTAAAATGCACTCACCTACCTCCTCTGGGTCTCTACATGAGGCAGCCGCCAGCCTGGCTAATAAATGACGCTCTCAAAATTTCCAATTAATTTTGCCTGTGACTTATTAATTCGGTCCATTTCAGTTCCACATGCTTCTTTCTGTTCCACTGATATTTCATTCTATTTTACTCTTCTAATAATAGCTAGCCCTTAACTATTTGAAAAGGGCTTAACAAATCTCACCTAACACAATAACTCGGGGAAATAAGTGTTATTATCCCCTTTTTATAGATAGAGAAAGGAAGGCTGAGTGAGTTCAAGTGATTTGCCCAGGACCATATAAACATCTAAGGCAGGATTTGAACTTTGTGCTTCCTGACTCCAAGAAAAACAGTAGCTCCCCCTAATCTGGAGATTGTTTTGTTAAAGAAAAAGAGGCCTTCTTGAAGGCACTCAAAAACTGCTAGAAACAGAAATGAACACTACTTATTCACCAATGAAGACAGTAAAAGGAGAGACCGGGAAAATGACTGACGGTGAGTCACACTGGTTAATGCACTGTATTTTGTGACGTAGAAGCTAAACTCAGCATGAATAGATGAATGAAAAGATATTTTCAAGCACTATGTACTAAACATTGGGGATTTAAAAAAAGGCAAAGACAGTTCTTGTTCTCAAGAAACTTATATTCTACTTGAGAGAGGGCAGTTGGACAAGTCTGGGGAGGAGATGGAGTAGGGAGGGGGTACTTTAGCTGGTAGGGAAGAAGAAAGCAAATGCCGAGCCAGGGTTCCTAGTCTTTTCCAGTCCTGGTAACAATTATCACTGGGACCTCTCCTCTCCTACAACCACATCTTTCAGCACCAAGTGGACCAATTTTATGGTCAGTTCCAATTCAGTGACATGACCATGTGTCATACAGGTCCAAAATTTAGGTCAGATTTTGTGTTTCAGCTGAGGAAAACCTAAACTAGCTGGAAAATATTTTACTGAAAGTAAGAAAGGAAATAAAGGAACAAGGGAAATTTTTAAAAATGTGAAGCCCTGCCTGCCTAGTTGTTAAGGTTTTAGAATAGCTATCAAAGTATTTTTAGAATTTTGTCATTCAACCCACCCTCTTCCAAGCAGAACTGAATCATGATTCCTCCCCACCCAATACAATTACTGGAAAATGTGTAGCACTGTTGAAAAGGCCCTACTGTCACACAACTGTAAAGTTTACTCTAAACACTCTAACATAGTTTTCATCTCCCATTTACTCTGTATAAATCTTGTATATTCATAGTTGTTGTCTCTCCCTTTCAGAATGTGAATTTCTTGAGGGGAGGAATCATGTTTTTGCCTTTCTCTGGAGGATGAGCACAGTGCCTCACACACAATATTTTAAAATGCTTGCTGATTAATCAGTATTAAAATAAAGGCCTTCAGAGTTACCTTAAATAGCTCTTTTTGTCCCTCCCCCCATTAGCTGCCAAATTCTATAGATTCCACCTTTGGCACTTCTCTCATATCCACCCCCTTCCCTCCTGACAGTCACCACTCTGGTCCATGCTCTCATCCCTCAGGCCTAGACTACTGCAATAACCCACAGGTTAGTCTTCCTGCCTCAAGGCACTCTCCACTCGCTTGTCAAACTGAGCTCCCTAAAGCTCAGCAGATCTGACCACACTCCCTGTGGCTTCCAGGGTTCATAACCAGTCAAGCTTCCTCCTATCATTTCCAGTTTTCTTACACTTTATCCACCCCACCCACTCCTTACCCCCAGTGACTTTATGACACTGGTTTTCTTTGGCTATTCCATGCACAAAGCACTGCATCTCCTGTTTCCTGACTTTAGGTACTTTCACGAGTCATCTCCCTCCCTCCAATGGTTGGAATTCTCTCTACTTCTGGATTCTTTCAAATGCCACCTTCTATAAGAAGTCTTTCCAGACTGACCTGTATGCTAGAACTTTCCCTCTGTTGATTATCTCCAATTTATCCCAAATACATCTTGTTTGTACACAGCTTTCTCCCACATTAGATTGTGAGCTCCATGAGAGTAGGGACTGTTTTTGCCCCAGTTCTCAACATAGTGCTAAGCGCAGGTTCAATTAATAAGTGCTTGCTGAATAACTAAAGTCTACAACATAAAAGACTCCATCACTCAGGTAACTTCATACCTTACCAGTGTGATGCATTGCCTGCATGGCAGCTTCTCTGCAGAGTGCTGTCAGATCAGCTCCAACGTAGCCAGTTGTCATTTCTGCCAAGTGAAGTAGATCCACATTACTGGAGATAGGCATCTTGGAAGTTATCACTTGTAGAATATCTTTCCTTTGCTTCAGTGTGGGCGTCCCAATGATGATCTGAAACAAAACAAACACCCACAAAGTGAAGTGGACATATAGTTTTTGAAGTTATAGCTTTTCTATTTTCCTCACATTTTTTTTTTGGCAGTTCATGTCAACAGGCATTTTAGCACCCACTACAAAGAATGTGAAAAATTGGAGAGTTCAAAAAAAAAAAATTGGACAGTTCTAATCCCACCAGAAGATCACTAGATGAAAATTTCGCAAATGAAATTGTGTCAGGCATTCTATGTAGTAGGTCAGAGTTGGCAAAGTGGATGGAGTGCTGGACTTGTAGTCAAGAATACTCATGTTCCTGAGTTCAAATATGGCCTCACACACTTACTAGCTGTGTGACCCTAGAGAGATCACTTGACTCTGTTTTGCCTCAGTTTCCTCAAATGAAGACATGGCAAGTCATTCCAGTATCCTTGCCAAAAAAATCTCAAATGGGGTCACGAAAGAGTTGGACACTACTGAAAATGACTGAACAATAAGTTCTAGGTAGTACGGTTGTAGAAACCTAACTCAGACTCTTTGTTGCTGTTCAGTTAAATGTTCTTTAAAAATCCTTTACCACTCTAACAAAAATTTAATTTACTACTAGTACTAAATACAAGTAGCTTTTTTCTTAAAATAAATTTCTGTTACTATTTTTGTTGCCTAAATTTCTGTCTTCACTGGCTCAGGGTGCCATTTCCTATAATAAAGAATTTGGTAGCAACAGTTCTAAAAGTTTCCCCCTAGGGCAGCAAACCCAAAAGTTGCCTAAGTTAACTAATCCAGTTTTAGAAATCCCTCTCTCTTTGAGAAAACAGCTATGAACTATTACATTTAATTTCTCAGGACCCAGTCTTAAGACTAAATTAGAGAGGAGCTGCAGATGAAATAGCTAGGGGTAAAAATTCTTTTGTACCAGTCCCTGGTAACTGGATTGAAATGGGCAAATACACTACATCCCAATGGCCAGGAAGAGCTCTTCCTCGCAGGAGATGGCCTGAAAGATAACGGTTGGAAGGGTGGCTTGGCTGTCAGAAGTCCAAGGTTCCCAGCTGGCCTCAGACACTCATTCACTACCTGATCCTTCACCATATCACTTAAGCTTCTGATGTTCCATCTGCAAAAACTGGAGCTGTTAACAGCAGAGCTCAATCTGCAAGATGAGGATGATGATGATGATGATGATGATGATGACGACCAGCACTTTAAAAGAAGTTTACCGGATCTCCCCTGAGCCCCTCAGCGGCCTGGAGAGGCAGGTGCCATGACTCCCACTTTACAGATAAAGGAACTGAGACTGAGGGTTGTGAGCTGCCCAGGGTCCCCCAGGTAGGCGGCAGGACAGCTAACTTCAGGAAGGCTCAGGCACGTAGCAGCCGCACGACCTGACCCACCGCGTGCCTCAGTTTCTTCATCTGTAAACACAGCCCCGAACGCCCAGGATCGTGAGGCTCCAAGGGGCTGGTAACCGGAAGCGCTCCGCACAGCCCGGCAGACGTGGAGCACTACGGGCACGACTCCTCGGCGCCCCCGCCCCGGTAGCCCGGTGCCCTCGGATGCCCGGGGCACGCCCCCACGCCCTCACCTCGCGGTCCAGCCGGCCAGGCCTGCGCAGCGCCGGGTCCAGGGCGTCGGGCCGGTTGGTGGCGGCCACCAGGGGCACGCGGCGCTCGCTGCCCACGCCGTCCAGCAGGGCGAGCACCTGGGCCACGGCCCTGCCCTCCGGGGCCCCGCGCGGGCCGCCCCGCCGCGGGCACAGCGCGTCCAGCTCGTCCAGGAAGAGGAGGGCGGGCCCCGGCCCGGCCCGCTCCCGGGCCCGCGCGAACACGCGGCGCACGTTCTCCTCGGTCTCGCCGGGCCGCGCGCCCTGCAGCTCCGCGCCGCTCACAGCCAGCAGCCGGGCCCGCGCCTCCCGGGCCACGGCTCTCACCAGCTGCGTCTTGCCCACGCCGGGCGGCCCCACGAGCAGGAGCCCGCGGGGCGCCGCCAGGGAGCCGGCGGGCAGGGGCGGCGGGCGCAGCAGCTCCCGCAGCGCCGCGGCCGCCTCGGCCAGCCCGCCCAGCGCGGCCTCGGCGGGGGGCTCCGGGGGCGCCGACGGCTCGCCCAGCTGCACGCGGGTGCGCGGCGTGACCAGCGCGACGGGCTCCGGGCGGGGGTCGCCCCCGAGCACGTGCAGGGCGGCCAGCGGGCCGGCGGAGCCCGGGGGCGCCGTCAGCACCGAGCGCGCCCCGACCGGCCGGTTGCGCAGCAGCTCCCGCGCCGCCTCCAGCACCGAGGCCCGGCTCGGGAGCTCGCCCGGAGCCCGCGGCTCCCGCAGCGCGGGCCACACGGTGACGCTCCGCAGAGGCGGGCAGGGCACGGCGCGGAGGCCGCTCAGGCGGATGCCCCGGCCCGGCCCCCACGGCCCCGCGGCCGCGCCGGCGCTGGCGCACCCCGGGTCCAGCTGCACGAAGCCGTCGGACAAGTCGCGCCGCGGCCAGGCGGTGCACACGCAGGAGCCGCCGTCCGGCAGGGCCACCAGGAGGGCGGCGCCCAGGCGGACCTGCAGGGCGCGGAGGGCGGAGGGGCCCAGGCGGCAGCGCTGCGTCCCGCGGTCCCTGGGGTCCAGGGGGAGCAGCTTCAGAAGCGGGTCCGCCTGGGGGACCTCCGCGGCCGGAGCCATCGTGCCGGGCTCGGCCGAATCCGCGGATGACCCGCACGCCGTGGAACTCACTCGGCCGGCCAATCGCGTCCCAGCGCGATGACGTAGCCTTTCCTTCCCTCACCCTGGTCCCCGCGAGAGGGCCGGAAAACGATGGTGCGCACGCGCCAAGCGATTGTCGCGGACTCTGACTCGAGAGCCTGCGATCGATAGAGGGAAAGCGTGGGGTAGGGTAGCATTTACATACGGCTTCTGATTGGCTCCATCCCCCTTGGCTTCTCCCGGTATGGTAGGAACCTCGGTGTGTAGGCTTAGAGCTGCAATCTGTGACTCCGCCGGTTAGCGCTAGGTGGCGCTCTCAGGTAACCGAGCCTGGCACCTGCAGTCCGGAAGCTCCGAGTTCAAATGCAGCCTCGCACCCTTACCGTCATGTGACCCCGAGCGAGTCCCGTAACCTCACTGCCTCATTTACATCATCGTTAAAAGGGGGTAAATAGTAACACACCGCCGCCAGGGAACCCCAGACCGATGCTTTATCGCGCCAGGCAAGAAAGGCAGACGGACAGACAGACTCTGCCCTGCGGGGCCTCCGTGCTCCTCAGAGAGCTGGACCGGATCAGGGGAGCTCAGAGCGCAGGCGGGGTCCACGCCGTCTACACCGCCCGGTGCAGCAGCGGAGCCTGGCCCTGCCCGGCTGCCAGGGCATTCACTGAAGGAGGGACCTGGAAAGAGGTGGAGGACAGAAGCCATGCCGAGGCCAGAGGAGCCTGAGCCCGGGAAGGCGGCGAGGCGGGTTGGAGCCGTGTCTCCACTGGCGGAGGTGATCCACCCACCTGGAGGGCAGTGAGAGTACCCGGGTGGGAGAGGTAGTGCCGCCCGACAGAGACACGAAGGTAGAGGTTAACCCTTGTTTGTCTTCTTAGCCCGCCAGGTGTGCAGGTGCATGGGCCCGCTAAACGCCGAGCTAGGCGCTGTATGCAGAAGACGTTCTATGGAAGGACTCCCGCCTCCTCTTCTCTGTCTTCACGCCCCCGAGGCCTCCTTGCAAAGCTAGAGGATTGCTCTTCCGTCTTGACCAAGATTGACGTTTCCTAGCCCATCCGAAAGGACTGCAGGTAAGTGAACTCATGAAAACATGCCTTATTTTTTTAGCCTACTTATTTCATCTCCCCACCTTTATTTCCATTTCCTCCTGTGACACCGCATTTATGAAACTAGAAGTCAGGTTGCAGAAGGAATTCTTAACCTTCTTTGTGTCACGGACCTTTTTGACAGTTGAGTAAAACCTCAGACAAAGATTTTTCAATAATTGAAGGAAATGCTAAATTTCACTTAGTTTAGTGAAAATAAAATTTTTGATATATATGTTCTTTTATTAAAATATTAGTTTTCAAATTTTATGATTAAAATCTAAATGATTAATATATAACTTGATAAACATTTATCTATTTGTAATTTAAATTATTTTATTAAAATTTAATTAAAATAAAATGGTGATATTTAATATTCATAATGAAAGTATATGTAGTAATATTTTAAATATAATGTCCATTTAAATTTACATATTTATGAAATGTATTCTTATGAGAAAATATGTGGTTTTTTCCTATTCAATTTCATGGACCCTTTGAAATATCTTCACAAACCCCTTGGGGGTCTCTGGACCCCAGGTTAACAACCTGAGTCAGTGTGAGCCAGAGCAGTTGATGCTACATAGGGTTTGTGAATTATATGGCTGACTCCTTTTTATTCTTGTCCCTGGGCTTCTAGTATCATCTTCTACAGTGCATGGTCAGCTTAAGAATGAGAAGTCCAGGAGATATAAATTAAGCAACCTATTACCTTCTATTTTGTTACACTTTCAACAAATCAGTCAGTCACGAAACATCTATCAAGAGCCAGCACTTATTATTCTGATGAGGATATAAATTTTAAACAAAAATCTCTATGTTCAAGAATACAACATGTACAAATACAAATAGATATTCAGAATAATTATTCAAGAGATTTGAGAAGTTGAGGAGAGGAAAAATCAGGAAATGTTTTGTATGGAAGATAGTGTTTGAGTTGTGTGTTGTTGGAAGAGAGCTAGTCTATGCAAAGGAGTGCATTTCAGGAATGGCAGGGGCTAGGGCTAGTGGTGCCAGAGGTACCATGTGTCAGGAATAAAGAAAGGAAGCCAAGATGGTTATATTTAGCTAAACTCCTCCCTCTCCCCCCAAAAAACTCCCCCCGAACAAAAGTCTTTACCCTTTCCAGTCATTGAATTGGAGGGAAGGCTCTGTGGTGAAGAGCTTTAAAAACGAAACAACAGTTTACATTTGATCTTAGTGCCAGTAGGGAACCTGTAGAGTTTGAGTAGGGGAGTAGTGGAGTCAGGTCTATACTTAAGGAAAATCGCTATAGTAACTGTGTGGAGAACGTATGGGAGTGGGGAGACATCTGAGGCAGGGAATATGGTTAGAAAGCCATTGCAGTAGTCCAGGAAGAGGTGATGAGGGCCTCACCTAGTAATGATGAGGGGACTTAATAGGGAATCTCTGGGATAGAAATAGCAAGATTTGACAATTGATTAGATACGTGGGGTGAGGGAAAGTGATGAGGAGTAGAAGAAAATGCTGACATTGGAAGAATCGTGGTATATTCACCTACTGGCTTGTACCAGTGCAGAAGTCAGGAGGACCTGAGTTCAAATCTCACCTCAGACACTTGACACTCACTAGCTGTGTGACCTTGGGCAAGTCACTTAACCCCAATTGCCTCATCATCTCCAGTCATCCTGATGAATGGATCAGATTCAGATGGCTCTGGAGGAGAAGTGAGGCTGGTGACCTGCACAGCCCTCCCTCACTCCAAACAAAGGCAAGTGCAAGTCATGTCATTATTTCTCTAACAACATGGTCTTCTTCGGCAGTGAAGGATGAACACACACATATTCCATCCACATCTTTGATTTGTGAACTTTTCCTCCCCCCACTAATTGCACCATAAACAAAGTTTAGAAGCCAGTGCTTTGATGTCCCCTTTTAGGGGACACAGGCCTGGAAAGATTTCCAGTCTGACGTGACGATGAAATCAGAGGCAGACCATCTGCCAAACTCTTCCCTCTTGTGGAGACTAAGAGAGAAGTTCTTTGGCCCAGGCCCAGGCCAGTATTTAAGAGAGCAGTGATAAATGCTTAAATTAAGGGGAAAACTGTGAGGAAGGAAAGTGAGAGATGCATATAATAGACATTTTAAAATATAATTATGCTTTATTTTAACATTCCTTTTTTCAAATGCTGAGTTCCAGATTCTCTATCAACTTCCAGCCCCTCCCCTGCTATTGAGGCTAAATGTGATATCAGTTATACATGTGAAGTCCTGCAAAACATATTTACATGTTAGCTATGTTGCAAAAAATTAGAAGGAGGAAAAATAAAGTGAAAAAGTATGCTTCAGTCTGTAGTTCAGTCTGCACAATCAGTTCTCTTTTAGGAGGCGGGTGGCACCTCTCTATGGGTCCTTCAGAATTGTCTTGGATTGTTGTATTGATTAGAGTAACTGAGTCTTCACAGTTGATCATCATTACAGCCCTGCTGTGACTATACACAATGTTCTTTTGGTTTGGCTCACTTCACTTTGTATCAGCTCATGTAAGTCTTCCCAGGGTTTTCTGAAACCATACCCCTCCTCTAATAAATATTTCAGAGAAAGATTGGACCAGATTGGGCAGTTTAGTGGTTCTTTAGTATTTGAAGGATCTGTGACTTTATCAATGTGGGCATTTCCTCTCTTGACTAGAGACTGTAACTAGGACAGGTGACTGGAGCTTCTCCCAAAAGGCACACTCTCTAGGGGTGTGCTCCCCCTCCCCTTCCTAGTGGCTGTTTTCAGGTGAATAATTCCCTGCTTAGACTTAACCTAGTCTAGCACTCCCATCCTTACCCACACCTCACCCTTGTCCCCTACATTCCGTAGTCCTTCAGAAGCATAGAAACCTCATGGTTTACCTCATTGTCAGTGTCCACATCTCAGGTGAGCTCCCTGCTGCTACATGGCATCCTTTAGCTCCCTTCCCCAAGGTACAGAAGTTCCTAGTTATGGCTCTAATGCAAGTTAGCAAGTGGGCTTTGAGCCCACTGATAGAGAAATCATTCTGGGACCTGATAAGCTTTACCTAATCTGGCTAGGCTGGTCCTCAGAGACACAGAATCAGTTATGAGTGAGAGAATTAATGAGGTCTGACTGCTTAAGGCAGATCAAGAGGTCATTTATGACTAGAACTGGTCTGTAGGACTGAATGAATGACAAGTGGAAAAGCTTGTATTGAAAACGGTCAGCCCCATCTTCAGGCATCCATACATGCTGATGCAGAACTGACTCTGCCCTGAATCAGGAACCTTGACAATTAGAACTGATTAAGACAAACACATTGCTGTGATGTCAAAGGGATGCTTGTGGGGCAAAATGTTTTAGAATATAAAACATGGATATCATAGAATTAGAACAGAAACTGCAAAATGTTATAACCTCCTTGACATTTCCCCTTTAAAACAAATATCAGTTTAAAGCTGATATTGGAACAGTGTTCAGAGCAGCCTGACTGTGTTTCTCCTTATTAGCAAATAAAATCTCTTCTGGCTCAAGGGGCTGTTTTTCTTGGTCTGGGTTTTGAAAACGCAAAGAGACCTTCCAGAACACCATGTACCTCGTATGATTGCTTCAATATGCAGATACTCCACGTGTGTTTCTTAATTCATTTAAGAATATCATAGGGCTAAATAGATAGGGCTCTGGAGGCTGGGGAAAAGAGGAAGAGAAAATTGTCAAATCCTTGAATAAAAAAGAAACATTTATTTATTGTTGTGTTCCCTTTTCAACTTAAATTTCTCCCTCTCCCCTGATTCCTTCTCCTATACCTCATAATCATCAGCAGTCGTTCATTAAGCACCTACCAGTGCATAGACCCTGTGCTAAGGGTTGGGGACAAAACCTCCCCTATCCCAAAAAACAAAAACCTACATGTCTAATTCTTTCCCCCCTTTTTAATTTTTACTTTTAAAAAAGATTAATCTGTACTAATTATTCCCACTTACCACATATTTGCTCTTCCAAATTTTGCAATCTGCCTCCTTCCCCAACTATTTTCTGATTAAAGTGGCCAAATCCGATGACCTGTAACACCACTGACCACCCCCTCCCTTTAGGCTCCCTTTCTTTCCTTGACTTCTTTAATATCCTGGTACATCCTGGTTCCTCTCTTCCCTTTCTGAGCACTCTACTACCATTGTTCAGGAACCTTGGTAAGCACATCCATTTCCATGGATTCCTATCAACACTATGTAAATAACTCCTTATCTGTTTATCCAGCTCTGATGTCCTTCCCAAGTATTAGCCCAGCATTTCTGACTATCTGCTACTTAATATCACCACCTAGGTGTTTGGTAGGACCTTAGACTCAGCAAAATCAAGAACAAATTCATCATCTTTCTCCCAAACCTGTTTCTTGGTCCTCTTTCCCTTATCTCTAAAGAACTAGTTTTCCTAGTTACTGGTCAAAACCTGTGCTGGTTGAACCTGACTTCTCTTCCAGTATCTGATTAGTGACCTGTTGATTCTGTCTCCAAAATCTCTTGCTCCTGTCCCCTCTTTTTTTTTTCCAGCTCTATAGTGGCTGATTTTAATAATAACTAGAATTTATATAGCACTTTGAGCTTTGCAAAGCACTTTACAAGTATCTCATTTTATCTTCATACTGTTATTAACCCTGTTTTACAGTTGAGGAACCTGAGGTGTAGGTAGATTTACCCATGGTCACATAATTAGTAAGTATTTGGGGCTGCATTTGAATTCAGGTCTTCCTGACTCCATATCTAACTCTATATCCTCTCCTGAACTTCTGTTTTACATTGCCTTTATTTCCAAATATATTCCTTCCTACTCCCCTCCCCATCAAACCATTTCTTTATACAAATAATAAAAAAGGAACATTAGGCGGAGCCAAGATGGCGGAGTAGAAGGACGCACGTTTACGAGCTCCGAAACCAAAGCCCATAGAATTAATGTAAAAAGAGTCCCCCATAACTTCTGGGTGTGCAGAAGCAGAGTGGAAGAGATTTCCGTTCCGGGGAGCCCTGAAGACCCGTCCCCAGGGTCCGGCGCGCCCCGGAAAGTAAACCCGACCCCCAGCGCTGCCCTGGCCGAGGCCGCAGAGAAGCTGATCCGAGCAGGCTTCAGAGACAGAAGCTCCAGCAACCGGGAAAGCCCCTCCGCCCACAGAAGCGACAGGTCAGTGAGAGAGGCCGGGCTGAAGGAGAGGGGAAGCGGGGCGTCTCTGTGACTCGGGCCCCCTCGGGAGGAAGTGGCGGCAGCAGGGACGGGGGCAGGAAGTGGCGGCGGCAGAGGTGTGGGCGGCAGCTGAGGCGGCAGCAGCCCAGGACTCAGGAATCCCCCAGCAGCAGGCAGGATCTTCATTACGGAAGATTCCTGCATAAAACCTGACGGAGCTGAGCCTGGGAGACGGCCCTGCCCCCAGCCCGCTCTGTTGCTGAAGGCTTCTGCTTGGGACCCCCAGGGGAGCTGAGATTGGGAGGCGGCCCCCCACCCCGCCCCCACCCGCTCCATTCCTGAGAGTCTCTGCATAAAGCCCCCCCCCCAAGGGATCAGAGTCTCGGAGGCAGCCCTGGCCCCACCCCAGCACCTGAACTAAAGCTCACTGATTGACAGCCAGCAGGAGGAAAGCCCATTTAAATCTCAGAGGCCAAGCACTAGCTGGGCGGATCCAGGCGGGGGTGGAAAGGAATCTCAGAAGTCAAGTAACTGGCTGGGAAAATGCCTAGAAAAGGGAAGAAAAATAAGGCTTTAGAGAGTTTTTTCCAACAAATGCAAATGATCCCGACCTTTGGATCTGATGATGAGGACGTATCCTTGCCATCAGGGAAAGACGTGGAGGGCGGGGCCTCAGTACCCCAGACACCCCAGGGGGGTGGTGGGTGGGCTCAGGCCCTGGAAGAGCTCAAAACGGATTTTGAAAAGCAAGTTAGACAGGTGGAGGAAAAACTGGGAAGAGAAATGTCAGAGATGCAACAAAAGTATGAAAAACAGGTCAATACCTTGGTAAAGGAGACCCAAAAAAATGCTGAGGAAATTAACACCTTGAAAAATAGGCTCACCCAATTGGCAAAGGAGGTTCAAAAAGCCAATGAGGAGAAGAATGCTTTCAAAAGCAGAATGAGCCAAATGGAAAAAGAGGCTCAAAAGCTCACTGAATTTAATAGTTCTCTCAAAATTAGAATGGAACAGATGGAGTCTAATGACTTTATGAGAAACCAAGAAATCACCAAACAAAACCAAAAGAATGAAAAAATGGAAGAGAATGTGAAATATCTCATGGGAAAAACAACTGACCTGGAAAATAGATCCAGGAGAGACAATTTAAAAATTATGGGACTACCTGAAAGTCATGATCAAAAAAAGAGCCTAGACATCATCTTCCATGAAATTATCAAGGAAAACTGCCCTGACATTCTAGAACCAGAGGGCAAAATAAGTATTGAAAGAATCCATCGATCACCACCTGAAAGAGATCCAAAAAGAGAAACTCCTAGGAACATTGTGGCCAAATTCCAGAACTCCCAGCTCAAGGAAAAAATCTTACAAGCAGCTAGAAAGAAACAATTCCAGTACTGTGGAAATACAATCAGGATAACCCAAGATCTAGCAGCTTCTACATTAAGGGATCGAAGGGCGTGGAATAGGATATTCCAGAAGGCAAAGGAACTAGGACTCAAACCAAGAATCACCTACCCAGCTAAACTGAGTATAATACTTCAAGGGAAAATATGGTCTTTCAATGAAACAGGGGACTTTCAATCATTCTTGATGAAAAAACCAGAGCTGAAAAGAAAATTTGACTTTCAAACACAAGAATGAGAAGAAGCATGAAAAAGTAAACAGCAAAGAGAAGTCTTAAGGGACTTACCATGAGTGAACTGTTTACATTCCTACATGGAAAGACAATATTTGTAACTCTTAAAACTTTTCAGTATCTGGGTAGTTGGTGGGACCACACATACACATGTACACGCATGCACACACATACACACATGCACACACATACAGAGATAGAGAGCACAGATTGAACTGAATAGGATGGGACCATACCTTAAAAGAAACTAGGGTAAATGGTGAGAGAGAAATGTAGGGGGAGGGAAAGGGAAGGGGGTAACTATATGTCATTTAAGAGGCAGGTAGGAGTTTTTCTTAGTGGAGGGAAAAAGAGGAGAGCTGAGAAAAAAAAAAAAAACAAAAAACAAGAAGTTTACCCTCATCACATTTGACTAAACGAAGGAGTGAAATGCACACTCATTTTGGTATGAAAACCTATCTTACAGTATAAGAAAGTGGGGGAGAAAGAGATATTGCGGGGAGGGGGGGATGATGGAAGGGAGGGCAAAGGGAGGAGGGAGCAATTTGAAGTCAACACTTGGGGAGGGACAGGATCAAAAGACAGAAGAGAAACAATGAGGGGCAGGTTAGGAGGGATGGTAATCCAGTTAGTCTTACACAACACGACTATCAGGGAAGTCATTGGCAAAACTACACAGATATGGCCTATATTGAATTGCCTGCTGTCCCAAAGGGAATGGGTGGGGAGGGAGGGATGAGGAATTTGGAACTCAAAGTTTTAGGAACAACTGTTTAGTATTGTTGTTGCAACTAGGAAAGAAGACATACAGTTAATGAGGAATAGAAACTCATCTGGCCCTACAGGAGAAAAGAGAAGATGGAGACAAGAGAAGGGAAAGATGACAGAAGAGAGGGCAGATTGGAGATAGGGAAAATTAGATTGCTTGGGGTATTGGGGTGGGGGGAGGGGATAAAAGGGGAGAAAATTTGGAACCCAAAAATTTGTGAAAATGAATGTAAAAAAATTAAATAAATAAATAAATACAAAAAAAAAAAAAGGAGCATTAAAAAAACCCTGACTTCAGCAGAACTGATCCAATATCAACTGCAACTTACAGTATATATACTATTCTATACCCACATCCCTCTCCTTGGCAGGAAGTGCATTAAGAGGCCCCCTGAACTTGTCTTTTTGAATTGCCATATTTTCCAGAAACATTGGGTCCAGAGTATGCAGAGGGAAAGTACATTTTCTCATCTTCTCCCAGGCCAAGCTTGGACATCCCATAGCATTCTGTTTTATTTTGTTATCTTTATCATTCTTGCCATTTATATTGTTATAGTTATTATGTATGTTTTCCTGATACTATTTTCTGCATCAGTTCATAGATCTTTCTATGTTTCTTAGTCTCTTTATATTCATTTTTTATTACAGCATAATAATGCATTCAGATGTCACAGATTTTTTAGCCAATACCCAATGGATGGGAACACATCTTGTTTTGAGTTTTTTGCTACCACAAAAAGTGCTGTGATTAACATTCAAGATCCCTTGAACATGGACACAAGAATTCCTGAGAAGACTCAGAAGTTGCTGTCGAGCCCGTACAAGTCTAGGTGGGGTCTATTGGGCAAGGACTGAAAAGCTTAGTTATTTTTGAGCGTAATTCCAAATTGCTTTCCAGAGTGGTTAGGCCAACGCAGAGTTCCACCATCAGCACCAGCAAGCCTGTATTTCTGAAGCCTTTCAAAATTGGTTTCTTGTCATCTTTGCCAGATTGCTGCATACGAAATGAAGCTTCAAAGTCTTGATTTGCATTTTTCATGATTCGTGATTTGGAGCAATCTTTTATATAGTTGTTAATAGTCACAACTCTTCTGAGTACTGCTTATGTCCTTTGTCCACATCATTAGATAATCTACCCTCTTTTCTATTACTTCCCAGTTCCATTTACCATTACTTCCTTTTGGACTATTATAATAAATTCCCAACTGATCTCCTTACCTTTAATCTTTTCCCAAATCAGTCCTACGTATATTTACTAAATTAATCATCCTAATGAATAACACTGGTTTCATTATTCCAACTGTTGAAAATCATAAGTGGTTCTCTATTGGCTATGAAATAAAGTCCATATTCCTAAAAATGGCATTCAAATGTCTTTTATAATTCATACTATCATTCTATTCCAGTTTTATCATATACTCCTCTGCTTTATGTAGTCAGTATTGTAGTCTGTCTGAACTATTCACTGTCCCATTCTGAACTTTAAAGGATCATAGATTTAGAGCTAACTTAGAGTTCATCTAGTCCAACCCATAATTACAGATGAGAAGATGAAGCTCAGAGAGGTTAAGCAACTTACCCAGGATCACAGAGCTAGCAAGTGTGATAGGCAGGAGTTGAACTCAGATCTTGCTGACTTCAGGACCAGCATTCAATCTACTTCTCCATGTTGTTTCCCTGATTTTTATTCTTTTGCCTTTCTGCCTTTATCCCCGATATTCCCCAAACCTGGAACACTCCCATTTCTGCCTCTTGAGATTCTACCCCTCTTTCAGTGTTCCTTGAAGCCCTACGTGAAGGCATACAAGACTGTGCACACCATGGAAGGTTGGGAAATGACATTGAAGTTTAACCTTCCCTTCCCATTCAGAAGTAATTTCTTCCCATCCATCCAATGAACATCCATTGCCAAATACCTTGCCCGTGTCTCTCTTAGACCCTGCCCTCAAGGAATCTACTGGGGAGATATGAACTGTACCTAGATAAGTAAATATAAGGTGTTTTGGGGCAAGAGCACAACAGCGTGGAGGATTAAGGAAAGCTTCATGGGAGAGATGGCACCTGAGCATTGTTATAAGATAATGATTTCTGAGAAGCTAAATTGAAGAGGGAGGGCCTTCCAGGTAGGAGGTATTGCTTGTTTGAGTTGGAAGCCAGATATTACAAAAGCTTGGGAAGTGAGTAGGTGATGAGGAAGAGGACAGTCAGCGCTTTTTAGGAGTTTGGCAGTGAAAGGAAGGAGAGATGTAGGGAAATAGCTTGAGGAGGTGACAGGGTCAACAGATTTTTTTATTTAGTGAAGGTAGAGGCCCAGGCACTTTTGTAGGCAGTGATAAGAAGATCTTAGGTTTTGAGCCAGAAGAGACCTTAGAGGCAATCTACTCTAACCCCTTTATTTTACAGATGAGGGAACTGAGGCCTGAGAGAGTTATTCAAAGCCACATTGGTAGTGAGTGATTTGTGGCCCAGTAGATAACCGCCATGAAGATCAGTTTAACAGGGTGGGGCAGTTGGAGGAGGGTTTGAGAGTGTTAGGAGCAAGACTTGTACCAACTCTACCTCTTGGGATGCTATAACAGGGGAGGAGGAGAAGGAACCTGCAAAGTGTCATCTGGAGAAAACCAGACTTGTGACAGTACAAAACTAGAAAGAATATGAGACAAACTCTATTTAAAAAACAAAAAACAAGTCCAAAAATGTCATTAGTAAGGGATGGCTTCTGGAAGAGGAAGGAATGTAGGGGAACACTTAGGAGATGTAAAAACAAAAGATATCAGTAAAAATCTATTTTTAAAAGAAGGATATTAGAAGAAGACATCTAGAATGAAGGATAGATAAGGTGGGAAGCAGAATTGTCAGAAGCCGCAAAAACTAAGTTCTGAAGAAAGCTGGGGCTGACAGCTAGGCACAAATGAGAGGGGGAGAAAAGTGGCATTTTTGTTTTGGCCTAAGGCCTTAAGAATTCCCTTCATTACTTAGAGCATAGGACACATTCCACAGAGAACATGGCCAGGAACAACAGGCCTGGAGAACTGCCATCTTTCTATTAACAGATCGCACCTCACTTAATCTCTTCTTCCAAGACAATCAATTCTATAGTCATGGTATGGTGTGTCCCAAAAGTCTTAGTGAAGTCTTAAGATACTAAAACAGCTCAAGCTATTTTAAATAACAATTTAAATACATTTTGAAGCTATGGAGAGAGCTTAAAACTGCATTAAGATATTTGGAACGCTCTATAAATGACCGACCTGTAATACAGTGTCCAAAATTCTGTTTCTCCCTGCTTTTATCTGCTGCCAGCAGGCAGCCTCAGGGGAAAAGGGGTTGGTGTTTCTTCATTGCCTGTGCTCACAGCTGCTACTACTTACCCACCACAGTGTACTTCCTTAATATTGTTCATCCTTGTCTGGATGTGTGTGCAGCGTCAGGAAGACCTCAGTGCCTAAGCAGGCTTCAAATGATTACTAGCTCTGTGACCCTTAGTCTCTCTCATCCTGTCTTCTCCTCTGTTAAAAAGAAGATAACGGTAAAATCTGCCTCATTGAATAGTCCTGACGATTAAGTAAAATAATCCCTCCTACTAGACTATAGGCATCTGGCAGGCAGGGTGTAATGTTAATAGAATAGGAAGATTTTTCCTGCCCATTAATGGACCTAACACATGGAGTCTGTGATCACAAGGAGGAGAGAGAGAAAGTAGCAGGCTGTGAGTGGGAGCGTTGGCCCAAGGAGAAGAGAGAGAAGCAAGTTGTGAGTGGGTGGAGGGAGGAATTTGTTCAGGGTAACTTGTTTTTGTGGGGAGGGCTGCCGGAAAGAAGGCTTGAGGTATCAGAGATTAGTGATAAGTACCTTGTTAAATCTTACCTCCTGGTATTCTGATGATGTCCCTAGTAAATATTTTAGTTTTGCCTTTTAAGGAAGAGAGTTATTTATATTTTGTGAATTTACCCTGGAAATATGCATGCGTATTCATAACAGCTGCTATGGTATTATTGCATTGGCTGTTACACAGGGACTGTGTCTTGTTTAAACTCTTATCTCTGTGGATAAAAGCTTATGAAAGTGAGAGTCTCAGAGTTAGAAGGGACCTCAGAAGCTTTCTAGTTCAGCTTATACTCAAATAAGACTCCCTCAACCACACATCTGACAAAGGTTCTTCAGTAGAGCCTTTCCATTAAGGCTTTCCTCCAGTGAGAGAAAATCAATTATTTCTCAAGGCATTCAGTGTCTGGATCTTTCTAATTGTTGTTTTCCTTCCATGAAACCTAAATTTGTCTTTCTGAAACTAGCTTTCACTCATTGCTCCCGATTCTGTCCTCACCAAGTCAATGAATGTGTGGAGAAAGCAGCAACGTTGATGCCTACAGGAAAGCAGTGTTCATGGATGCCTCTCAGTTTTGCTAAGCTCCCAAGATTTGCATGCATCCGGGCTAGTATCCAGGGACTTGATGGAGTTTGAAAGAAATGGACTCCTCCCAACTCCAGGGGAAGGCTAGGTTCCATACTGAGTAAGTCTCATTTACCCGAACAATGAAGTTATGCAGTACTGTATATAAAAGGAAAATGCATCCATATGCCATGAGCCATTGACTGACATGCTTCCTGAAGCCATCTCTCTGGTGAAGCCTCAAAGATTCCATTTCTTGGATAAGGTGTATGATTTTCTCCGACTGTGGTCTTTTCACCTTGGAAGATCCCCTTTACTCCTGTAGCTTCTTACTCTAATGGTCATTTCCTCCATCCACTCATTCTTCGTCATGCTCTCCTACTGGTTCCCCATACCTTTTTCCACATGCATCTCCCTGCTCCCACCTCCATCTTTTCAGCTTCCTTTTAGGTATTGTTTTCACCCCTTTGATGGCAGGAATTGTAATTTTTTTGCTTCTGTTTAACTGCCCAATGTCCGGCACATTGTGATTCCTTATCCTTATTGTTCTTTTTTTGAGAGGGGAAGGCAAGGCAGTTGGGGTTAAGTCACTTGCCCAAGGTCACACAGCTAGTAAGTGATCAAGTGTCTGAGGCCACATTTGAACTCAGGTCCTCTTGACTCCAGGGTTTGTACTCTACTCACTGCACCACCTCATCCTTACTTTTCAAAGAGGCCCAGTAACATCATAAAGAAATGTCTTGACTGTGTGTGAACTGGATGTAAGTGAGGCATAGTTTTACAAAGTCACCAGGCCTCACTCTTTCTTCCCGAGTCATGTGTATGGGTGTATGGGGTGTTCAGGGAGGACTAGCACCTCTGGTGTGAGGGCTTGCTGAGCTCTTTTCAGGGCTGCTCATCTACCTTTGGTGTCCACCTGTCATCCAACTCTCACACGTGGCTTCAAGAAGCTGTAGCATGATCAGCAGTCATACCCAGGTAAAACTATTTTGGCAGATGGGCTAAAACAGGGTGAGGGTATCTGACAGGCCTCAAACCTGTCAATGAGTTAGGGAAATGTTTACCCGAAGCATGAGAAGACTTCCCTAGAGGAATAGGCAGTTTGTTCCGACAGCCATGAAGGACAACGAAGCAGGCACTGTGGAGCGCTTAGAGCTTGGTCAGACATCGAAGGCAGCAAGGTCATCCATCCACCACATTCCAGGCCATCGCCAATGGTTCCAACTTTTGTCCTGCTATTGAGCTTGGATAACTGTGACACATAGTAAATAATAAGTGCTTGTTGTCTTCAGGGACAGCAGCTGAGGCAGCAGCAAAGAATTTCAAAGGCAGACCAGAACAATTGCTCGCTGCAGGTTTAACTCTTAGAAGGGCTGAAATAGCCCCAGAGACTATGGGCTAAAAGAGTGGAATCAGCCTCATGATAGCTACAGTTCAGCAAAGAACCAGCAGATGGCAGCAGACGAGCCGACAGATTCAGCATAGCTAGCAGCTCAGCCCAAGAAATAGTCCAGCCAAGGACACCAGCAACAAGCTGGTAAAGTAGACCACCTTTGTTCTGCCTTTCTACAAGCAACCAGTAACACCTCTTTCCCTACAAATAAATGATTAAGGTACATCTGCCCAGAGAACATCAAAGATGTTAAGAAGAATGGAGATGACTCTACAAAGACAATGAGGGCCACTTCATGAAAAATGTTCAAAAATAGAAGACCAGTTCACTCTAGACTAGCCATCATTCACCCAACTGGAGACCCATCTCACATAAAACAGAGGAATTGCTTATCCTGTTATCAGTAGGACAAGACTGACCCATGACACAAAGGCCTTTTGAGCAACATCCGTTGGAAACTTTTCAGTGTGTGGAATAAGGGTCTTTGCAGAATTCCATCTTGCATACTCCAGACATGTTGAGAATCTGGCAAACTAATTATTTCCTAACTAGAGTTTACATCCCATGAGGGCAGAGACCATGTCTCTTTGTATCTTTCAGATCCTAGCAAAATGCCCTGTACCCTAGTAGGATCCTAGCAAATGTTTATCAGTATTCATAAGTTTAATAACTATACTTGAAATTTAATATTTAAAACTGTAGTTCTGGTGCTTCCTTTCTTTGTCTATTTTCTTTTCTAATCTCACATATTTAACAACGTTGCCATAATTTGGCTTAGGCATTACTGACTATATATCAAGCTCTGTGATATAAATCAAATTATGATGAAGTTTATCTGAAAGGGCTGTAACCTTTTGACCTAAGTTAATTCAGGGAAACCTGAATTAAGAGTATATACTACGTGTTATATTTTCAAGATAACAACTGTTGTCTCCAATAGCTTAGGAGACATTATACTGTAAAGGAGCATCTAAAAAAATGAGTCTCTGACATAGGTGAGAAAGGGACAATCAAAAGTTAAAAAAATAGGCCACGGTAATACCCAGGGCAAAGTGAAAAGAATGGGGACAGGTCAACAGGGCTCATGATGCTGTAGTAAACTTTGAGTTTCTTTTAAAGCTACTGGGCTTGCATAGCTAATCAGTGCACCCAGGAGGGGCAGCAATGAGGGATAAGATTTACTCTAAGCCTGAGGCATTCAGATCTTAAAGTTTAGCCTGACAGTTTAAAACAAGTGTAAGTGCATTTCTGCAAAATTCATTTCTGCAGAAAGGTTAAACCAGCCCAAGACTATAATTCATCCATGAGCCAGGTGTGCCCAGGTCTGAAGGTAACCATATATTTCTCAGTGGACATGCTCCTTGAAGTTTAATTTATTCATAACAGGGATGAGTAGGGAACTCCTGGTTTGCTGGACTGGGGCACCTCCCACAGAGCTGCATATGTACTCTGGCTCCTCGTTGAGGGACATGGATCTTGATGGGATGACACAAGGAACTCCACATCTGTCCCCAGTGACTAGCACTTGGTGAAGATGGTTGGTAGCTGGGTCAGGAAAGAGTCAGGAAGATGGACTCCTGTTACCATAGCTGCTCCCTTCATGGTTCAGCAGAGAAACAAGGAGAAACATCTCTATCTTCTTTTGTGATTCTTTTCTGGCTCTTTTTCTCCCTTGGACTTCCAGAAAGTGAAGAGAATGTACTTATATCACAAACAGCTATTCTTGGGGAGGAAAGAAAAGAGGAGAAAAATCCTCTCCCTTTGGTCCTTCCTAGAAGTCCAAGGGAGAGAGAGAAAAACAGAAAATAGGAAAAGAGTCACAAAAGAGGATAGAGCTATTTCTTTTCCTTTTTTGCACTCATTTGTGTTTTTTTGATAGCTTTTTAAAAAAATACATTTTTATTACTATCTTTTAACATAACCTAAATTTCCTTTTGCATTTCTTCTTCTCCTTTTCCCCATCTCCCAAAGGGCCATCTCATATAATTTTTTAGAAAAATAAAAAGGGGAGGAGAAAACAAATCAGCAAAACTGATTAATGTATTAAAAAATCTGACAACATATACAATATTCCATATCTGTAAATCATTTCCCCCCTCCTTAGGTAAAGACATTTCTCCTCAATTTCTTGTAGACTATATAAAGAGGGCAGCTCTTCTCAACAAAAATCCATCCTCTTGACAATCATCTTCTCGGAATGGTAATAACTGAGGAACAATTAGCAGTTCCCTGTGTCATCATAGCAAGGTTCCTCATCAAGGAATAAGATGACATCTCTGGCTCCATGGATGTTATCCCAGTCCAGCAAATCAGGGACTCCCCTGATCATCCTTTGAGGTAAGAATGCTATCAGGCCTAGTTTTTGCAAAAAAAAAAAAAAAAGTATTAAAATCATTTTTAAGACTTAATAAGCTGAGGGGGACTAAGATTCAGCCTTTGATATAGTTTTCTGTTGCCTAAAAAATATCTACAAGGTGAGTAGCTCCTTCCTTGGTTTGAGAGACCATCATGGCCAAAAGAGACAGTAAAACTGCACCCACCTGAATCAATACTGTATTGTCGTTGTATTTCCTTTCCCTTTTTTGACTGTCACCTTCCTTTTGTTAATTGAAAGTCTACAGAGCTGTTGTACTGGCACCGTGCCCAGAAACTGAATCATTTCCATTTGAACTGTTTTAGAAAGGTTCTGAAGATCACCGGGCAGGATAAGATACCAGATATTGAGGTCTTTATTTGAACTAAATTGCCAAGCATTTATACTCCATTGCAGAGAGTACAATTGGTCATGTTGTTCAAATGCTAAATGTATGCTTGCCAAAAAGACTATTTTATGGAGAACTCACACAGGGCAGATGCTCACATGGTCGTCAGAAAAAGCAGTACAAGGACTTGGAACTGACCATGGGAAACACTGGCACAGAACCACCGAGCATGGTGTGCCCACATCAAAGAAGACACTGTATTCTATGAGCAAAACAGAATTGAAGTAGCTCAAAAGAAATGCGAGATGTGCAAATTAAGAAAATCCACCCCAAATGTTCACATGGACAGTTTGTACCCAACGTATGGTAGAGCATTCTGAACTTGTCTTGATCTGATCAGCCACCGTTGATACGCTATGACTTGACTCCAACACACTGATGTCATTTTGGCCCTGTTTGAGAAAGGAGGACAGTAGCCAACCAGGTGGTCTACAAGTGTCTCATTGCATTCTGATTCCAAACCTGAAGTATCAGCCCAGCTTGAGTCATGCTGACCACACAGTACTCCTACCCTTAATATCTAGTTAATGAATATTTGAGGAAACTCAAATGTTGTTCTTCAGAGTGTGTCCAACTCTTTGTTACCCCATTTGGGGTTTTCTTGGCAGAGATACTGGAGTAGTTTGCCATTTCCTTCTCCAGCTCATTTTACCAATGAGGAACTGAGGCAAATAGGCTTAAGTGACTTGCCCAGGGTCTAGGAAGTGTCTGAGGCCAAATTTGAACTCATGAAGATGAGTCTTCCCAACTTCAGGCACTGCACTCTATTCACTGCACCATGTAGCTACCCAAATTATAGTCCTATCTCTAATTTACCAAAAACTCAAACATTCTTTGGCCCTTTTGGAACCACATAAACTATTGGCAGATCAACCTTGAATGTGATAGTGAAGACTTCTCAGGGACATAAGTCTAAAGTAAATCTGACCCTAGGTCTAAGTTTCAGTTTCTTGGGAATCAAGTGATATAGGGGAGCGCGAAATTGTGAAACCACTTTACCATCTCTCTCCTCTTGTTTGCTCAACTTCCATTTCCTTATTTCTTGTGTCTGGAGCAAATTTCTGAAAAGAAGTGGCTTGCTCAGACTCTTGACTAAAAGGGAAAAGGGGGTTGATTTGTAGTTTCTAGCTATATAACCATGCTTCTGCTTCTGTACTGTGCCTCCCTTCTCTAGACTGCCATCCCACCCAGTTTCTTGGGGGCTTGTCCGGGATCACGTGACTTCCCAGAGAGATGGTTAGTGTTTCAATTCATCCACTGAGAGGTTTTCTCCAACTATCCTTGGAACTGAGCACCGGATCTCCTTTTCTGTGAAGTACTAAGCCTGAAGTGAAGGAACTCGGTCAAACAGAAAGTATAAAAGTCTCTGAAGAAATCGCCCGACGGGTTGGTGAGAGTGTGTCAGTGAGGCAACTTATGCGCATAACCTGAAGGTAAGCACTTGTGGGTCCCCACTGTTAGTGGGGCTCTGGAAGGGACACCTGTAACAAGGGATCACCTGGGTGACTGCTGGTTGGGGGTGACCCCACCGTAATGCTGTTGTGCAAAATGGGAAAGGAACAGTCCAAGCCCTGAGCTTCAGAGCATAATCAGAATATACTGGTAGATAATCCCTTGGGAAATAAGTTACAAAATTGAAATGAGGCACTGAAATATAAGGGAAAGGAGAAGAAAAAGATGATTAAATACTACTGTTTTGTATGAGGTGATAAAGATATTGGAGGAATATGATCTGGCCAAAGCATGGATCCTCTAAGGATTGAGTAGCCTGGAGGAAGCCACCTACATAGGATTCTTTTGAGTTGATAAAGCAGAACAGAAGTCTTGTGGGGGATGCCCTATGAGCCCAATTACACTCTTTAAGTCAGAGGAGAGGATGAGGAAATCAAATTAAAAATTGGATGAAAATGATTTATTAGATGTTTTGTCTGTATGTGTTGTGTGTGAATGAAAGTCTGCATCTGTGGTTTGTGTCTCTGTTTTATCTGACACTTTGTAAGGTTGTAAATTTAGCCAGTCAGCCAGCAAGAGCAGAAAAGCTGAGCTGGACTGTCAGAGGAAACTTGACAGAGGAAACTTAACTTTTTCTCTCAGACCAAAGAAAAGCAGGCTAACTAGCATTTAACTACTTTCTGCCTTACCCAAAGGAGAAATTGTTGTGTAATGGGACACAACAGAAAAGTAATTGAATTCATTCTGGCCATATATGGAGTTGTGAATAGGTGAAATGTGTCACCCTTAATTTAGTGTTTAAGATAGGTTAGAATTTTTTAGACTCTGGTGGAAGTGGAAGATTAGCAAAAAAAAAATGGGCATTCTTTAAAATTCCTATTTCCACACCTAAATCCAATCAATAAATACCTCCTCATATTTTTCCCTTATGAATTCTTCCCTTCCTCTATCTCCCTTTATATGAATATAGGAAGGAAGCAGAGTTGACCGAAGCACTGACAAATATACAAGGGGGCAGTCCTTTTGTTATAAGTACAGATACAGAAATTCAAAATACAAAGGTAGATCAATGAATTATCCATTCAGAAGTTCCATCTCATACAGCCATTTGGGGAGGAACATCATCTGATGCAGTTTTCTGGTCTGGATGCTCATTCAAGTCATCTTCAGCACAGCATCTCTGCATCTTCTTCCCTTTATCTTCTTGTAAAATCCAGATGTTCACTTGCCTACAAAACTGACCTTGATACAATTTTAGATTACCATTCCTAAGCTTTATACTCTTATCACTCTTACAAAATCAAAATTGGGACTTTGGTCAATTGTCATGCTTAAGAAATTCACATTAGCACTATTCATTTCTCCCACCAGGAAGATGAGATTTCGTTAAGGAGTCAATACCAGACTCCAATACTTACATAAATACAATAAATAATCATTTTTAACACAGTATATATCATATCATAAAACAATTCCAACTTCTGGTCATGTGATGCTTCTTTTAAAGCATTTACATTATAGACCACAAACCATTCTTCTTTTAGCATTAATCAACTGAGACAAAAAACAATAATGTCTATATATGCTAACCTCACAAACCCTTGACCTGATTGTCTCCATACTATTACTAAGAATTAAAGGACCCTAACTTATTCTTGTTGGTCTAAAGCCCTATGCCTAATCGTTTAATTTTAGACTTAACCTCAGATGTTCCCCTACCAACAATCTATAATTTAATAGATCTGGTACTAAGTTTACAAAACCTTTGATTATAGGAGATTGCTACTAAGAGCAGGGACATTGCAGGGATACAATATCTCCCCAACTTCATGTAAATTCCAGGCAGGATTAGATTATCCACTTGCATTCAGTCAGGCTTAAAGTCAGCCAGGTGTCAGTGGGGAAATTGAGTCAGGAGAATCCTACCTCAGCCCAGGCTGAACAGCTTTCCCACCCTTCCCATGAGATCAATTTGAGTAGGAGTCTCACCATTCCACACAACCTTATCAAGATATATACAACCTACTAAATCAGAGACATCTTTAGTTTGGGAAAAAGAATTCCAATCTCAGTTTCTTAGAGGCAGGTAACGTCTGGTAAAATTTGGCATTGATGGAAAAGTTAAATGTTTCTGTTTTGATATGAATTCATTTCATGAACATAAGTTGAAGTTAGTGTTTGAACTTATATGTGTAGCTCATTTTTTAGATTGAGCAGGGTTAGGAAGGGACAGAGTAGTTTGGGAAACAGATATAAATCTATTAGAGCAATAACTTAAGGTTTTAATGGTAAATTTGATTTTATGATTGTTATTTAATCAGGAACCAGAACATGTATAGAAATGCTTGTAAGTCACTTAAGACTTGCTTCAAAAGATGTTGCTTAGCCAATGTGAAATTATAGTCATATATAGTCATATAGTCATTAACTGACTGTTCTTCTGAGTCTAACTCCAGGTATGGATAGCAAGAAAGGCAGTCTGACCCTCAGATCCATGATGCCAGTAAGCCTCTGGGATGCTGGTATGAACTGCCAAAAGGTGGTGTGAGAAGTCTTCAGAAGGATAAAAATAAGAGGGTGATCGTACTGATCCCAAGTTTGGATGGTTTTCTCCTTTCAGTACATCCTGGTTCTCTTGGTTTGGTGGGAGTTGGTGGAAGCAAATACTTTGGTTCCTGTTAATAGCAATCAGTGGAGTCATCCTGTCTGCCTCCCTTGCATGAAACCATTAATGACTAGAATTGGCCAGGATGCCCTGTCCAAAATGATCAGATTAGAAAAGAAAACTTGAGGGATCAGTACGACTGACGGTACTTAAGAAGCAGGGCTGGGTGCCAGGAGATCTCGAAAGGCCCAGTCCTGACTGACTAAATGAAGAAGATGAAATAGTAGAGGATATGTACCGATAGTGGTGTGAGAAGTCTTCAGAAGGATAAAAATAAGAGGGATTGAATGTGAGTGAAAACTTCTCAGGGACATAAGTCTAAAGTAAATCTGACCCTAGGCCTAAGTTTCAGTTTCTTGGGAATCAAGTGATAACAGGGGAGATTGAAATTGTGAAATCACTTTACCATCTCTCTCCCCTTTTTTGCTCAACTTCAATTTCCTTGTTTCTTGCATCTGGGGCAAATTTCTGAAAAGAAGTTACTTGCTCAGGCTCTTGACTAAAAGGGGTGGATTTGTGGTTTCTAGTTATATAAGCATGCTTCTGCTTCTGTACTGTGCCTCCCTTCTCTAGACTGCCTAGTGAAGGGGACACCTGCTACTCATGAGAACTTAATAAAGGACTTTCTGTTTGTACCTTGAGATGCCTCCAAGTAGTCAATTTGAGTAGAAGTCTCACCATTCCACACAACCTTATCAAGATATATACAACCTACCAACATGCATGGAAAGCTAGAAGGGCTTAACATACCAGCTCTTTCCTTCATTCTGAGTTATAGGGAGACATGAATAGGGCCTTTGATCCTTCCTTGCTTACTCCCAATAGGACTATATTTACATGGAATCTCATCACTAGTGAGATTAAGAATCCATTCTGTCTCCTAAGAACATTCTATTTTTAATATCATCATTCCAGCCATTTTAACAACTCAGTTTGCTCAATGAATCAACAATATCATCTTTTCTTGGAATAACCACAAAAAAGTTATTCTGGGCAGGAATTAGGACTTAAGAATAAAAAAAAAACCTAATGGACATTTAGACACTAGAGGGAGTCCACTGTCTTTTACATGAAGGCAATAACAGTATTGTTAATGTGCTGAAATAGTGACTTGCACTAGAATTCTCCTGAGGGTCATAGTCAAGTGGAATTACCTCCAAAGTCCTTTCTGGCTCTGAATGCATCATTTGAGATAGTAGGGTTGTAACTGTATTTATACAATAACTTGTATCATCAAATAACACTAGCATATTCTTATCTAGATTTCACATTTGGTCTTTTTTAGCCTATAGACCAATGTTTGTGGTCCATAAAGATTGTAGATCCCTCAACTAGATCACATACAATGAATGGTTCACAATATTATACAAGTATATGTCATAGAGTCATACATATATGTACTACAGATAGAAACACAAAATACATATATGCAAAATTCAAGGTAGTTTGGGAAGGAGGAATCAGGAAAAACTTCATGAAGAACATGGTCCTTGAGCATAATAAATACAGACTTTGCTTCTTGGTGAACTAGAACATGCTAAAGAGAACATTATAAAGCAAAACTATGTATATGCTTTCTTCAAGTTTCAGCTCATGTCCTACCTCAGAAGTCTTTGCCAGTCCTCCTTAATTTTAGTATCTTCCCTCTGACATTATCTCCAGTTCATCCTTTGTCTGTCTTGTCTGTACATAGTTGTTTACTCTTCTAGTAGACTGAGCTCCTTCAGGGCAGGGACTGGTTTTTACTTTTCTTCGTATGCTCAATGACTGGCATAGCATCTGGCACATAATAAGCTCTTAATAGATGCTTGTAGACTGACTGACTGAGATTGGTTGTATATTTGTGTTTTAACTAAAATAGCAGCTGCAATGGAAAGAATGTTGACTTTGGAGTTGGGAGATCTAGGCTCAAATCTCAGCCCATCTACCTACCACCTTTGTGACTATTAGCTATTTGTGACAATCATTTAACCTCTCTGAGTCTAAGTTTTTTCATCTGTTCTCAAAACAGAGCCCTCAAAAAGGCCCTATGATTCTAAATTTATGATCTTATAATCCTACTAGAATTTATACATCCCCATGAGCATTGTCCTTAAAAGTTGCCACTTTAGGAAGCCATGTGGAGACACTACCTTTGCTGAAAACATTTTTGAAGCTCTTAGTATTGCTTCCAAAGTCAGTTTAAAAGTCTCAGAACAGTAGTCACATTTATAGACCTACTTTATTTTAGACTCAGCATCATTCAATTTGATCATCCAACTTATTTTTTCAACAAACAAAACCAAATGCTTTACTATTTTTTTCTTATACCACTGCCTTCCCCAAAACACTTCCCTCTCCTCCTGTCAATCCCCCACAGAATCCTTCTTTGTAACAAAGAACAGCCAAACAATATTAAGCTAGCACATTCACTTTGTCTGACAAGATATGTCTCATTTCTCATCTGTGGTCCAACATCTCTGTGCCAAGAGGAGGTAGACATGCTTATATCTTAATCATTTTTAGGCAAGATGGATCATGAGAGCTATGATGTTTTGGGTGTTGTCTTCCTTACATTCAAACTCAAGTAGAAATGGGGCCACCAAATTACATAAGGATCCCTGTGGCTGTGTATTGACTTAGTAAACCACATATTAACAATATCTATGATTTATTGTATTTTTATTTACTTAGTTAAATATTTCAAGGTTATGTTTTAATCTTGTTCCTGCCCTCTGGGACCCATGCTCGACACCTCTAGCATTGTTTGCTGTCCTGGTTCTACTTATTTCACTTTATATTAGTTAATAAAGTCCTCCTAAATCATTCTGAATTCTTCATGTTCCTGTTATTTCACAACCAGAAAATTTCATTACATTCATTTGACACAGTTTGTTCAGACATTTGGCTTTCGATTTTTTGCTACTATAAAATGTGTTGCTATAAATATTTATGTGTGTGTGGGGCCTTTCTTTTGATCTTTGACCACCTTGAAAGATATGCCCGGTAGTGGTATCACTGGGTCAAAATTATGTGGTTCACTGATTTTTCTCATATAATTCCATATTGTTTGGACTAATTATAACAATAGCGAGCATGTACATAATGCTTTAAGGTTGGCCGAGTGCTTTGCATACATTTACATACATGATCTCATTTGATCCTCATTACAACTTATTCACCAGACTTGATTCCAAATAACTTTGGGCTTATGCCCAAAATCAAAAGCAATTATTTGCTACTATTGAGAAAATTCAAAGGACTGTCACAGTTCTCTGAACATCATTCCTCACTGGAAGCATCATTGGATAGTTAGCAAAAAAATTTTAAAAACAAGTTTGTGGATCCTGGGTTAATAATCCCTGACTTAGAATAGCCTATAGAAGGAAGCCAAGTCACTCTATAGTTATATATAGTCACACCACTCATTTTTTTTAAACCAGTTAGTATATACCTGTGACACTGTATTACTAATAAGTTACTGTTTTTACTGATTATGCCCTAGGTTTAATATTATCATCCAATAAACATTCCCAGGTAGCCAGGATACTGTACTTGGGATTATTTATACCAGAAAAGTAATTGTAAGGAACGAGTGAAAAAAAGAGCAACAAAAAGAATAAAGATAAGAAAAATGATCATAATTTCAGAACTGACCCAGATTAGCAGCTATATCCCCAGCTTTCCACCCAGGGAAACATAAAAGCAAGTTTAGAAAAGCCCTAAGTTAGAAAATGGTGTAGGTGATATAGAAATCCACAGGTTCTCACCAGTCAGCCTTGGACTTTAGAACATGTTTTATTGACAGAGGTCAAGGGATATGAATGTATTTGAATGAAAAGATAGCCCAGCAGCCCGTTTGTAAGAATATTACCATATTCAGTGGCTTTCTCATAGTCGGAGCTAATAGCAGCCTTAGACATTGGTCATCCTGATAGCAATTCCTCTGGGTCTCTTTGTCCCAACATTTCTTTCTTTAAAGCTGATTAGGCAGACCACTTACCTTCTCAGAGTCATATTTCCTCCATTGTAAAATAGAGGTAATAATAGTTGTACCTCCCACCTCACAGATCTGTTGGGAGGAATGCACTTTGTACATCTTAAAAAGCACTGTACAAATAAGAGTTAGAATTCTTTCTACTTGGGTTCTAGTTCCTGCCACTTTACCATACCTGAATGACTCTGTCCTCTCATTCCTCCTTTTCTATATATCTTCAGTTTTTCTAGGGAAGTTTATTCTCGTTTGTTTTCTTTTTTTTTCCCCAACCATGTGTCACATTTGATTTTTTGGTCCTTAAAAAATTATTGGTGTCCTGATTTTACTTCACTCTCATGTTTCAATCTATCCCTTCCTTGTCCCATTCACAGAGCTGTTCCTCATGATCTGGACTGTGTTTGATTCAGGCCAGGCCCCCCCAGTAGTTTAAGTTCAGTATTAAAACTAAATAAGACACTTGGCATGTGTCATTCAGCAGTTAACAGATTTACTTAGTTATCAGAAAAGAAGTATGTTTAACAGTGATGTACACAGAGGATGATACCTTGAGCTGATCCAGCTGAGAGGCTCTGGGTTGCCCATCACTGTCTACCACTGGTGCCTCGTGACTGTTTGGTTGTACTCAGGGGACTAGTATGTGATATTAATAGTCCCCTGGGCCACTCAAGGATTTGAGGATGGGCTTTAATTTTAATGGGATCAAGGATTTAATATATTGCTTCCACCAAGTCAACAAGAAGTCAACAATCATTTATTAAGAGTCTATCAAGTACCAGGCCCTCTGTTAAGTGCTGAGAATACAAAGAAGGTAAAATAACCCCTGCTCTCAAATTCACAATCCAGTGGGGGAAATGGTATGCCAACAACATACAGACAAGATACGTACAAGATAAATCGCAGATAATCGATAGAGGGTAGGCACTAGCATTAAGTGCTAGCACCATACCTTATAATGAAAAACAAAGGAAGAGGAGAGAAAAAGCCATTCAGCAGAAATGAATACATCAACAAAGCCTGGCGTTATCCACACCTATGGGCATCTACCTCTACAAAGAAGGTCTCTTCTTTGGAACTAAACTTGGCCTTTGTAGTTACAGTTTTTGGTTTTTATTTTTTTTAATTCCACTTATATTGTATATATAGTTATTGTATAGATTATTTTCCTGGTTCTGCTTATCTCACTTTGCATCAGTTTATATGTTTTCTCATGTTTTTCTGTATTTTTCACACTCATCATTTCTTAGAATGTGGTACCATTCCTTTAATTAACACAATTTGTTTAGAAATTCCCTAATTGATGGGCAATAACTTTTTTATAGTTTTTTTACTACCCCAGAAAGAGGGATTCCTGGATCAAAGCCCATGAATGTTTTAGTAATTTTCTTTGAATAATGCCAAATTGTTTTCCAGAATTGTTGAGAAGTCCAAATCTGTTTACTTCTCTCGAACCTCTGACCTGAATTCAAGATATGTTCAGGATAAACTGGGGATAATCTCAGAGGGAAGGTAATGAAAATTAAGGATGACTAGGGAAGACTTCTTGCAGAAGGAGAGACTTTAGCCGGGGCTTGAAGGAAGCCGGAGAGAAGCCAGGAGGCAGAGTGTTCCAGATATGGAGGACAGCCTCTGAAAATGCCTGGAGTCAGAAGGTGGAGTGTTGTATGAGAGGAACAGCAAGAAGGCCACTGTCACTGGATCACAGTATACGGGGAGGGAAGCATGGTATAAGACGGGAAAGGTAGGAAGGGAACCGTCAGTCATCTCCTGGGAACCAAGGGGCAGAGTCTGAACTGGAACCTAAGAGATGTAACTGAAGGTAAAATGAGATAAGAAAACCTGGCACCAAAATCTTTGTGGATTTTGAATGAGAAGTCAAATGATGGGATGCAGGTTCAAACTGAGAAAGGCAGAACTGGATCAGAAAATGAGGAAGAAGTTATCTTGGCAAACTGACTGTTGGAGTCAATCTGCCTTCTAAAAGCTTCGCCTTTTATGACATTGGTGTGTATTCCCTGATGACGAGAATGTTTGAGGGACAGATCTATGCTCCTTGTCTGACTCAATATACCAATATGACCTTACATGGGAGGAACATTTAGAATTAGGTCTTGAATGAACATTCCAAATTTGAAGTGACAGTAGACATGCAAGTGGAAATGTCTAGTAGGAAGTTGGAAATACAGGATTAGAACTCAGGTCAGAGGTTCCCAGGAGATGACTGATGCTCCTCTTGATAGATAGATCAATCCATGTTACCTCTAGGATCCTCTGGCTTAGAAGTCTTTCACACTTCCCTCTGTACCCTTCCTGTCTTACACCATGCTTCCCTCCCCATGTACTGTGATCCAGCGACAATGGCCTTCCTGCTGTTCCTCTCATATAACACTCCATCTTCTGACTCCAGGCATTTTCAGAGGCTGTCCTCCATATCTGGAGCTCTTTGCCTCCTGGCTTCTCCCTGGCTTCCTTCAAATCCCAGCTAAAGTCTCACCTTCTGCAAGGTCTTCCCTTAATTTCAGTGATTTCCCTCTGAGATTATCCCCAGTTTATCCTGAATGTGTGTTGTTTGTACATAGTAGTTATTTGTATGTTACCTCCCCTCATTAGATTGAGCTCTCCAGGCATGAGAAACTGAGGGCCTGAGCGGTCATATTACAGAATGGCACCAAGTAGGAAAGAGAAAACAAGTATTACATCCCTTCTTCCTCTCTGTTGAGTGATTGGGAGCAATGCTCCAGGACAGGATTTGTGGTTGGAAGGTGTAGGAGCAGTCTTTGGGTACAGGAACCTTTATGTGAGGGAATAAAGATTTACATGCCATCTTTGGAACTAATAACAGCCATGATAACATCTTCATTTTGTTTTCTTCCAGTTAAATTTTCTTCTTTTAAAATTATGATTGGCATGCTTATAAATAAGGAGGTGGCCTCACTCTTGCATACCTTTTTCTTTTTATCATATTTTTATTTCATTAAGCATTTCCCAATTATATTTCAAATTATTTTAACATTCATTTAAAAAAACTCAGTTTCAAATTCTGTCCTTCCCTGCTACCCTACCCACCTTCTTGAAAAAGCAAGCAATTTGATATAGACTACACATGTGAAGTCATGCAGAACACTTCCATTTTACCCATATTGCAAAAGAAGATGGACAAATCCAAGAAAAACAAAGAGTGAAAAAGAGTATTATGCATATTTATTTTGAGGCTTCTTTGTGTGAGCTAAGAGCCAAGAGTGACCTGAGATGCTTTGTGCCATCCAAGTGTCTAAACACAGTGGTATGAAACTCAAATAGAAACAGGCACCATTAAACTGTATGTAAGGATCCCTATGGGCCTCACTTCACTTAGAAAATCACAGATTAGTACTGTCTGTGTTTTGTTATGTGTTTATATATTTTTGAAAAATATTTCTCAATTGCATTTTAATCTCTTTTGAGCCCCATTAGGGAGTATTATGGGCTACAGACAGAGTCACCAGGCCAGTTTGTTTGACCCCTCTGGTCTAACAAGGTTCCATCTTGTATGGGATGACAAGACCCCTACTCAAATTGACTACTCAGAGGCATCTCAAGGTAAAAGCAGAAAATCTCCTTTATTGGTTCTGGCAAGAGTAGGGAGGCACCTTACAGAAGCAGAATGGCACTCTATATAGACCCTGCTGAGAAAATCCCCCTCCCACCACTGACCATTATTCTCATTGGCTGAGAAGCAAGGTTTTACATTCTAGGCACGAAATCTAACCAATCCCTTTTGAAACCTGGTTCAAATTTCCCGCTCCTGGATGTTACAAAGCCCGCGAAAATACACGTCATTATATTAAGGAATTAGTGAGTCATATCAATCATTGATCCTGAAGCAATACATAGCTTTATATGGAAATCACCCGACTCTGGAAAAATGGAAGCCTGGGCCCAAGGTCTCCTCGATTCTAGGGAGAAGACTCCATATTCCTGAGAAGGCTTCACTAAATCTGTACCCATTCAATCTGAATTAGTGCCATGCATTCATTCACTCATTTAGACGTTAAATTGTTTTCTTATTTCATGTATGTTGCCTCTTCATATGAGATTATTAAGCCAGTCTAAGGACTAAGGTCTTGTCTTAAGCTTCTTTTAGTTTATATAATTCTAAGTCTACACTAAATTTAATAAAATGACACTAAACATATATTTTTCTTGTCCTCTGACTTCATCATGGTAGGGAATTTCTGGTGTGGGAATCCCACCCATGAGACAGATCAACAATAGCTCTGTAACTTAAAATCTTAGAGAAGTTGCCTTGGAACATTAAGAGGCTAAAGTGATTTGCCACCCTCCTAAGGAGTTAGTGGCAGAACTTAAGCCCAGGTCTGACTGGGACGTGCCCCACCCCCCAAACCTGAGCCAGAACCAAAGCAGCCTCTGGGAGGAGAGATAACTGTCATGCCTTTAATACTGCCTTACCTGATGGAGTTCAGACTCTGGGAGCCTCCTTGAATCTTCCCACTTAATCTGGCCTTTCTTCCTCAAATCTCATCTTCCCATTTGTTCTGGAAAACTCAGGAAGCCCATGGGCTTTTCGTTATCATTCTGCTCAGGTCTCTGTTGCACCCCCCCACCCTTGATCCCCTCAAAACCCCATTCCCCAGGTTGCCAACCACTCCCATCAAGATCTGTATCTATTCCCATATTGCCCCTATCAAGATCTCTGGATTGCCCCACTTGCTTCCCACCCAAACCCTCCATTGTCTGATGTCTCCTGATAGCCTCCAGTTGTTTCCAGCCTTTGACCCTCCTTGGATTCCCTTCTTGGACTTCTCTTCAAGACCCTTCTTAAACCCCTCCTCCCATCACCCTGGACCACCAGACCACCCCCCAGATCCCTCCTATACTCTTTTCTGTATTTAAGTTCCATCTTGCCTCCATGAAGGTGCTCAGATGCAATCCAGCTCAGACTCTGTCTAGCTGGGATTCTGTTTGGCCCGCTTGTGAATACAAGCATTACAAATGCTTAGGTTCCTTAAGAGGCAACCCAATTTGGCAGATCTTTAATCAACTTTGTTTTCTTTGGCTTTAAGAAGGCTTGAGTCGAATTCATTCAAGCATGACCCAGACTGTTGGTATTTTGGGGTCCCCATCACCCCTCACCTCGTCATTACCCACCTTCTCTCCCAATCCTCTTCTTTCCTTCATGTGCTCTATTTTCTAGCCCAACTGGACAACTTACCATTCGCTGATTTTTCCCTGACCACTATAGTGTCCCCCATTTTTGGAATAAACCTCATATCACTTGTTAAAATCCTCTCCTGTAAGACCCAGTAAAGGTACCATACACTCTGTGAAGCTTTCTGTGATTCCCCTAGCTTGGAAGTAATCTTGTCTTCCTCAAGTTTTCCTACCTTTGTCTAGATCTATTGTTTGCCCTTAATAACAGTACCTAGCATTTACATAGCACTTTAAGGTAAGCAAAATGCTTTGCAAATATCTTATCTTCACAGCAACTAGTGAGGTAGGTGCTATTATTAATCCTGATTTTATAAATAAGGAAACTAATTTATATTCCTGTCTTACCCCCTTTATTAGACTGTAAGCCACCTGAGGACAAAGGCTGTTTTGATTTTCATCTTTGTATCCTTAGTATGTAGCCCAGTGCTTTGCAAACTGTAGGTACTGTTGACTTGCTGGATACCATTTGGGAATGGAATGGAATTTTGAGATTCATTTATTTAATAAAGCATTAGGATCAGGCAGAATGAATTCAGAAATGTCTCTTGCACACCTCTCCCCCAATAGCCCACCTTACAGCAGATCTGTTTCTGGATAACTCAAAATCTTGAGAGAGTAAGAATGTTGGATCTGAAGGAAACCGATCTATGGGGATCCAAAGTAGCCAAACTAAAGACAAAAGCAAATACACATGTTCAAGTTTCCTCAGACTGCTATAGAGCTTTCATTAGAATAGCATCATTGTCCTTGGTGCTGAGTACTTCCTTTGTTCATTGAATTAAGGTCACTACTCCCACACCCATGGACTAGATTGTATGTGTGCTTCCAGGAACATCTCAGAATTCTGTTTGGGCTTCTTCGGTGTTGCTTTGTCCCTTGGACAACCAGGGGAGGGGATTACATGAATTTGGCAATTTCTTTTTGAATGCTTTTGTTAGAGACTACTATTCAAACTTGCAGGAACAGAATAGCAAGAATTGGGAGAAGTCTGCAAGGTCCTAAATGGTTAATTACCCAAGGGAAGTTAGCTGTCATTGCCATGAGCTGTCATTTCAGTGACTGGAAGGTATTGTGGGGGAACCTGACCACAGCCTTGAAGAAAGGGAAGGAATGAGGGATTAGACTCTGGTGGAAGCCCCTGTGGTTCCTGCTGATGTTTCAAAGAGTGAAGCAGTAGAGCTGATGTTTTCACTTAATTATCTGTTAGAAGACCTATGTGCTCACCAATATTAGTACTAAGATTTCTAAACCTGCCCCGCATTAATTCAGCCATTTTGGCCTCCTCCTTTAGTACACACAAGCTTTCAGTATGGCAGGGCTCATAACAGATATCTTTGTCCACCTCATGTAGTTACATATTCAATTTTGCTTTTTTTAAATCATCAGATTAAAAATTTTAAGATACATTTTAAGTCAGATACATCTAAGGCTATGGACATGTTCATAGAGGGAGACCTCCTGTGAGTTTAGATTTAAAGGGATATGTATAAAATGGAGTCATTTTCCTTCGGGTTAACAGGACTTTCTCTTTTGGTTGAGCTGAGTTATCTCATTGACAACGGGAGAGCTTCACTCTGTATGGTCTGGTATATAATATATATTCTCTTATGTAAACTTGGTCTGATTTTTCTTTTGCTATCACTTTGGATAGTGGCATTAATTTGCTTTAAAAAAAAACACATATAAAACAAAATGAATATTAAAAAGCAAAATGAGTTTGTAAGAAGGTTAGGAGGTCCAAAGGCTAGAAATAATTGAAGCTTGAGAAAAATACCAAAGAAAACAGTACAGTTTTTTAAGGTGTGCCAAGAATAAGAGGAGCAAGGACGGAATAGATCAGGGGTAGGGAATCTGTGGCCTCAAGGCCACATGTGGCCCTTAAGGTCCTCAAGTAGACCCATTGTCTGAATCCAAGTCTCATAAGAACAAATCCATTTGGATTCAGTCAAAGGGCTGTACTTGAGGACCTAGAGGGTCACATGTGACTTTGAAGCCACAGGTTCCCCATCCATAGAGTAGATTATCCACTACTAGGGCAGAAAGTCTATGAAAACTTAAAAGGCTATTTTTCAAGGCTATGAAAACTGAGATGTATTGAGATTCTCACCTTAGTCTCCTAAGACCTAAATACACTAGCAAAATAGTCATAAATGCCCCAGGTTTCCAGAGCTAGGCTAAGTGTGAAGTTTTAATTTGTATTTCTCTAATCAATAGTAATTTAGAGCATTTTTCCAGAGCTAGGTTGAACAAATTGTGCCAAAAGACTGTGATGGAATACTATTGTGTTATAAGAAGTGATGAGGGGGAATGATTTTAGAAAAACATTATATGATCTGTAGGAACTGCTTTGAAGTGAAAATAACCAGGAGATGACTGTGTACAGGAACACCATGTTATAATGATGCTCACCTGTGAGACTTGGCTACTCTGATCAATGCAATGATCTAAGACAACTTCAAAGGACTCATGATGAAAAAATGCCATCTCCCTACAGAGAAATAATTGATGAACTGAGTACAAATTGAAATAAAATTTTATCCCTTTTTTCATTTTCTTGCTTTTTTGAAATATGGCCGTATGGAAATATATTTTGCCTTGTTTCACATGTACAATTGATATTATAATGCTTGCTTTCTCAGTGGGCGGGTGAGGGAGTATAAGGAAGAGAGAGAATTTGGAACTTAAAATTTCAAAAGAAAAGAATGCTATAAATAAATAACAAATTTTAAAATTAAAAAAAGGATAGTAAAACACTCCAAAAGTCTGTAACACACTCTCCCATAAGTACATACAAAGTCTGGGGGAAAGTGAATTCAGGCTTAGAAAACATATGTGACAAAGGTGTAATGCAGAGCTCCCATGCAATGGTGCAACGTCACTCTGATTCGTCCTTGGTTTTCAAGGGCATCTCAGCTGATCAAAGGCTCTTTCACACTTAGTCTAAATTTAGCCCATGATTGACTCAATAAAGAAGTGTTTTAACCTGGTTAAAATAATCACTCCTAAGTGTGGTCAGGTGATTGATGAAAAAGTATTTATTAAGTATCTAGTATTGCCAAGTACTTTGTTAGGTGAAGAGGATACAAATATGAATTGCAGAGGATGCAAATATTGTCTAAGTAGTTGTAGGGATTATGAGTGGCACTCTAAGGACAGTCAGAAGCAATGTAGTATTGATCTGATTACTGCGTCCAGAGCAGGAGATTGAAGGCAGAGTAGAGGGAGAGGGAAGAATCCGAGAAGGGCCAGCGCCAGGGTAGATGGCAAAATGCCCTTGGTTACAAGATGGAGAAATATAATAAGGATCACTATCTAGCTAGATAAATTCAGTGTTGGTTGAATGTCCATACTCAAAAGATAGTACTTGTTGATGTCAACATTAGGGGAGATTTTTCAACAGCATACTCCAGGATTCATTCCTTTACCCTATCCTAGTCAACTTTTTTGCACACAACTTAGATAAAGACATGACAGAATTTCAGGTAGAAGAGGGGCTAATGCATCACATAACAGACTTGAGATCCAAAAAGAATCTTCACAGGCAAAAATAATGGGACAGATCTGCCAACATGGCATTTGATAAAGCCTGAACTAATTTTCAGAAAATTTTTTTCTCTTATAGTAGATAGTAGTTTTCTGGGGGTTAATCAAATTAAGGAGTGATGGAAACACTGGTAAGATTGAAGGTCAGATAGTCAGCAGCTCAGAGGGAGCATTGGGATATCCAATAAGCAAAGCCTTGAGTCATTCAGGCAGGATGTGGACAGTCAGGAAACAGCTCAGGTAAAATGGGGAAGTCACACAGACTCCTAAGTGTTGTTATGTGGCATAAATTAGAAGAGTTAAACAGAGTAGACCAAAGAGGGATCCATAAGTTGTTGCTACATGGTAAGTGAAAATGTATTCATAAAGTTGTATCCACAATGGTTTTTATATCAGTTGAAGCTTTCTGAAGGTCATCCAGTTATCAGTGACCCTAAGAAGGCAGGATGACAAAACTTTAAAGGGTATCTCTTGAGTTTAAGGATGGTAGTTAGATGGTAATGACCAATTTCTCCCTTGTATACTTTTAAGGAATATCTGAGACCCCAGGAAAGTCCTCTTTTGATGGGTCTCGGGATTCTAGTTCTACCCTAAGAAAAGAATTTAGGCGTACAGCCTTGGAACCAACAAACACCAAAACAGAAGGACACAGTGGGAGAAAACTGGCTTAACATCAAGTCATATGCAAAATCTGTAGGGGTTTGACTTGACTGTATTCAGTTTGAGTCAACTGGAGGCAGCATGGAATACTAGAAAGTACAAGGGGCTGCAATCCAAACCTGGGTTCTAGTCTAGGTTCTGGCACTAACTCACACAAATACCCGAGTTTGTTGCTTAAACAAAATAACTTGAATGCATATTGCTCAGTGTGATGATTGTTATCTCAAAGATACATGAAAAACTATCCTCTGACTAATCTGTTGTTTTAGAAGTGGTTCACTTGGGACAAATCCAAGTACCTGCTTAATTACAGTATGTTACAGTGAAAAAATGAATGAGTTCTAGTCCTGTATATAAAACTAGTTAAATATATGATACTGGTCAAGTCCATTAAGGAGAATGAAACCAAGTGATCTGTAAAAAGACAGTAACTGTTTCACAGAAGAAACAGGTTCTTCCTATTGTAAAAGGATCAGAGAAGATAAAGGATGCAATGTACTTTGAAAAAGCACAAATTGGTCAATCCACAGCCACTGAAAGTGCTAGATTAAGCATGGAACCACTCTGGTATATGATTATTAAGTCTAACCCTGACATTGCCATGCCCACAGAGTCATTGCCATGGAAATGCAGCAACCATTGTTTTTGCCTGCAAGCATGGCAGAGTACTTAGAGTTCCTGAGGTTTCCAGTTGTTTTGTCTTGACTTTAAACAGACTTTTGGAGAGAAAAAGACACAAGAAGTGGCTTCAAGGATGTAGCCATGCAAGCAGGTTGGAGCATGTGAATGAAGAGCAGGCCAGTGGCTATGAAAGACCCAGCAGGTCCTAGAGGAGCTGGTGAAATGAATATACCTCATCTCAAAGAGTTCTGTTTTCCTCTTCTTTGGCACTGGCCAGGCTAGCTACTTTCTATTTACTTTTTCAAGCTGGTACCACATTCAGGAGATGGCAACTCACTGAAAGTTTTTGATCTGGGACATGATATGATTAGACCTTCCTAGTGCGCTACATGGGATCTGTGATCTTGACCTGGTGGATATTCCCTCCAGTTATACAGATCGCAACCCATGCATGCTTGCCCATCTTGCTTTACCCTTGTCCATGGCTCCCCATAATTCTTAGAAAAGGGGTCCCATCCAATGCTCTGGGGGTGTCTTCTGTGCATACTCCTGAAATTTCACAGATACTAATGGTACAATTGGGCTGTTTATCCATCATCACTCTTCCTCACTATGTGACTGTGTGACCATCTTTCCCCCCCATCATATGTATCTCTAATGACATCCTTACTTTGGTTTTCTTGTGTAATTCCTTGTTGATAATGTGTTGCAGCCTGTTCATATGCACAATGACCTATACATTAGAAAGATCATTTTTTACAATGGTGTAAAGTATGGGCCAGAGCAGAAAGAAAAGATTATATCTTGTTTTAGTAGCCCAGGTGAGAGATAATATGGACCCAACTAGGATCTTGGCAGCAGGTATGGGAAAGGAAGAAGAAAAATAAGAGGAAGAAATGCTAGGACTTGGGAATTGATTGATTTCCCTCACCAAGGGGTGAGGGGAAAGAGTCAGAGATGACTCTGAGCCCAGGATACAGAGAAAGATAATGTGATCAATAGCAATTAAGAAGGTAAAAGGAAGAGAAAGTTTTAGAGGAAGAAAGATGAATTCAACCAACTAAGTCATCATTGCTTTCTGATATAATTTTAAAAATTAGTCTGACAGAATAGGAAGACAGACCACTATTTTATACTGTATCCATGACAACTGTTCACCTGTGACCTACTGGAATGTGAGCAGTGGGTCTGGTGTGCCCATCGCATGAGACAGTAGCAGGGACTCATAGATGAGGCAGATATGAGAGATCAGAGTACAACAAGGGTCCTCCGGAGAACCACCTGATCTATTGGACTAGGAACTTTTCATGCAGCTGGGCATGTAAACTTTGGTTCCTTGGGAAGGAATGCATGCCTGCCCTGACCCCCAGCTGAAAGGAAGTGCACAGCCATCAGGTCAAAGGTTCATTCTTCTTTTTAGGTCAAGTTACAAGTTAAGACTGGATAAGCAATCCAGAGACATGGCATGTGCAAAGAGTATATAGGTCAGGGTAAATAATGGGTCAGAAATCAGATAGAAAGGAGGGAACCAGGATACCCAAACCAGAGAGTATCACAAAGGAGAAGGACTTCAGATAAAAAAAAAGGGATCCAGGGAGTTTGAAGGGGAGCAGAGCATCAATAGATGGGCCAAATGATCAGTCAAGTCAGGCACCAAAGAAATAGGACAAACAAGAAAAGAGATACACAAATAACAAGGAAAGACTTTTAAGAACTGCAGTGAAGCTTCAGATTTTGCATACTTCCAGTGACGGCAGGGGCCATGACTGCCTTTAGGTTTGCAGATACAAATAAATGAGAATAAGAGGGGAGCAGAAGGGTATGCCACTTTGTAGTTAAGAGGAGGTTTCAGTCACAGGATGACAGAACTAACTGAAGTTGACGTTAGAGGCTAAGTCTAGCCACCCTCATTTTGTAGAGAGAAAACTAAGACCTAGGATATTAAGTGATTAGTCCAACGCTATAAGGGTAGGAAGTGTCAGATGCAGGAGGTGAACCCACGTCCTCTAACTCTGTAGGCAGTATACTTGCCTCTGTGCCGTTCTGGTGATGGACTTTATTTCCATGAGCAAGGGTGAGAGTGCCAGTGCTGGAGTAAGGAAGCCTCATCTTCCTGGATTCAAATCTAGCCTCAGACACTGGCTGTGTGACCTGGGGCAAGTCACTTAACCCTATTTGCCTTAGTTTCCTCATCTATAAAATGAGCTGGAAAAGAAAATGGCAAACCATCCAGTATCTTTGCCAAGAAACCCCAAATGGGGTGACAAAAAGTAGGACATGACTGAAATGACACAGCCACAATAGCAACTCTCTTAATGGACTGGAATCAGTAGGTCAAAACAGGAAAAGAATCTTTTAATTCAAGGAACCTTTTGGGGCTGGTGGTAGATCCATTTCATCTTGATTTTAGCTTTGGATTCCCTTGTACAATTCCCTCTCCTGTCCCTGCAGGCAGAACCTCTCAGGTGCTGTCTCTTGAGTGTCCATGTCCTGTGCTCCAGGGCAATGGAAACAGGAACCAGAGAGTACAGAAGCTGTCTCTATAGACACACAAAGGATCTGTGTCTTGTGCCAAGCAAAATCTTTTCAGTCATGATTCCATGTAGTCGTTAAAATAATTCCAGCTATGACCCACCCGGCTAAAATTGTTCCGCCCCTTCTGATCCTGCACAGCAGCATCTCAGACCCAGACAGTAATAATGTAAACAGCTGATGTTTCCTCTGTCTATATAGGCTATTAAAAGGTAGTGTAACATAGTAGATAGGGTGCCATCTTTGGAGTCAAGAAGTTCGTCTGTGACATAATAACTGTGTGACCTGGGCAAATGAGTTCACCTTTCAGTGTCCCAGGCAGCACTTGAACAGTATAACTTTTAGTTTGCTGGTCTACATCAGTGGGAAGGTTTTTCACACCAGGAATTCCCTTTATTGTTGATGTAAAGATTTGATTGGCTTCTGCATGTAGGATTTTGCGTCCCTTGTTTAAGCCATAGGTGTCCAGGGTGTAGCATGATCATCCTTTGAGGGTAGCAGACTCCCTTCTGCCTCAAACGCTTATTATCTCTACCACAATGACATCTAATAGGTCTGGACCAAAAATAATCATAAAAAATACTTATTCAGCTTCCCTTTCTTTCAGCTCCTTTCACATTTTTAAACTATTAACTCTCCTCCTATGCCCCACCTAAAATAAACATTTCCAAAGACAAAAAGAGAAAGAGGGGGAGGAAGGAATAAGGGAGGGGTAAGGAAAGAGGGTGGTAAGAGAGGGAGAAAGAGAGAAATACCAGTTTGAGATTCTTTGAAACCTCACCCTATTTAAGCCCTGATGATAAATGGTTGAATAAGGGTAGGTGTCCGGGCTTGAGCCAAAGCGCCAGAGGTGAGAGGAGATAAAACATATTAAATTACCTTTCCTGGAATAGTGACATTCAGTCTCTTGCTGTTTTCCACTTACAACTTTGACATGATAGTCCCCTTAAGTAATATGAGCCATCCTTACCCAATAAGTCGGATTTATGAAATGGTTCTTTTATTATTTTAAAATAAGAAAAACAAATAAAGGAGACAGTTGTGATAGCTGCTTTTTTAGAAAAAGAATTATGTGCTATATCCATGGTGAAGAGTGTTTTATTCAGGAAATGCCATCATTTGGAATTGAAATGTTCTAGATTAGAACTAGGCTTTAGCTTAAATGTTCCTTTGCTTAATGATCAAATGTGTGTCCTAATGCCAAGCTGGCTGAGGCATTCACTGGTATTTATCAGATGGACATGACTTTTACTGTCCTTTAGAACTTGGCCTGGGAACATGTTCTAATACCACGGTGTTAAACTTAAACAGATAAGGGGGTCACTAAACTATATGTAAGAATCCCTGCAAGCTACACATTGATTTAAAAAAACCACATATTAATGTTATCTGTGCTTTATTGTATTTTTATTTATTTTGTTAGATATTTCCTAATTATGTTTTAATCTGGGTCTTGCTACTCTTGGGTGTGTTATGGGCCATGTGGGGCTCACAGATCACATGTTTAATACCTCTAGTCTTACAGGTAGTGCTGAGGGCATTTTTCCCTTTTTTTCAGCTAAAATATTTTATTTTTAAAAAACCTCAGAAATTAAATGAAAAATGCCTTCAAAATAATTGCTTTAGTCAAATATCAAGACATATAATAAGCTTACAAAAGTCATTAACTTTTCTACATATTACTAACAGAGATAAGTAGGTTAAAAATAGAAACTTTGTTAAAAATATGAAATGCATAAGTATACATAGGACTTAACATACCAAAACATGCTCCAGATTTACATAAAGTAAGACTTACATAGTTGGAGTGGTTCGTTTTTCTTGGTTGGACTATGCTGACACTTTTAAGTTTAGAAACTTGAGTTCATGGAATCATAAACTAGAGCTAGGAGGGACTTCATATGCCTTCCTTTTACAGAGAACTGAGGCCCAGGGAAATTAAGTGATGTTATCTAAGACCAAATAGATAGTAAGTGTTAGAGGTGGGATCTGAGCTCCAGACTCTGACTCAATGGCCAGTGCTTCTCTTTCCACTGTAGTACAGTTCTCAACCTGATACTCATGCTGTGTGTTACAGTGGAAAGTGGACTGAATTTGAAGTCTAAGAGCTGAGATTCAGTCTTGCCTCTGCCACTCACTACCTGGGCAAGTAGACCTCAGTTTCCTCAGTTGTAAAATGAAGATTGAACTTAAATGGTCTCTAAGATCCATTCCAGTGTAAAATCTACACTTGTACTTATTCCTTTAGTTTCCAAGGGAGAGTCACTATGCCTAAACCAGGGATGTGTGTGTGTGTGTGTGTGTGTGTGTGTGTGTGTGTGTTCATCCTTTGTTGCCGAAGAAGACCGTGACATCAGACAAATGATGACATGACTTGCACTTGACTTGGTTTTGAGTGAGGGAGGGCTGTGCAGGTCACCAGCCTCACTTCTCCTCCAGAGCCATCTGAATCCAATGACCAGATGTTCATCAGGATGAGGCAATTGGGGTTAAGTGACTTGCCCAAGGTCACACAGCTAGTGAGTGTCAAGTGTCTGAGGTGAGATTTGAACTCAGGTCCCCCTGACTCCTGAAACCAATGATCTATATGGCCACTGGATACACCTTTACTTTCTGTACATTCTCTAGGGATGCACAGAGAAACAATGATGTGGTTCTTAGGGACTATTTCCCTATCACTTGAAGAATGTCCACACCTTTGCATTGGCCCCTCAGTGACACACACATAATAGGAAGATAGAAATTCTCTTCCTCCCTCAGAGGAAAGGGTATTCTACATATATTTCTTTTTTTCTTCTTTCTTGTCCTTCTTCCTGAAATAAATCTGCAGAAGGTTTTCTCAGAGCTGCAACAGAACCAATTCCATGGACTCCATGAGGATTGACTACTCACTGACTACTTGCTGGGGGACACAGACTTTACTTTTCTGATATAACAACTCCTGATGGGTCATCATATAACCAAGTGAAGTGGCACAGAGCATCATGGTAGATGGACACATACTTGTGGAGGAAACTTTTCCTTTCAGTAGTCTAAGAAATACAGAAAGGCTCTGTCTGTTCCCTTTGGAACACCCTCTTTGCATAAATTCAATCCCAGCTCTCCCTTGAACCTCTAGAAAACGGTAAGAAAAACTGAACTGAAATTGAGTCAAAAACTCAGAATCATCAAGGAAGAGATTTTCCAGAGAGAGAGAGAGGGTTACCAGGGTGATGCCAATATCCCTGAAGCAAACCTGATCAAAGGGAAATTCGAATAACAAGAGGAAACAAGTTAAAAGAGGGGAGGAAGAAAGGAAAAATCCTAAAAACAGGAAGTAGAAAAAGTTTAAAAATCTCAGACATAACATCCCATATGTAACCAAGTGGGGGAGGAGGTAGGCTCCGGTGAGCCAGGATGGGAATCTTTTAACACTGGTAAAGGAGAGTTGGCTTGTCTCAACCAGGCCAAAGGGGAAACATGCACTCCCCACCCCTCCATACCCACATACAATCTTGTTTTCTTAAGTTTAAAAAAGTCCAGAGTACAGCATGTGAATGTTATCAAAATTTTAGATTCTCTCTCTAACCTGTTCTCCCCTTTCCCTGAAATCTAAGCTAAGGAAGATCCTTTTCCTCTCCCTTCCTAGTTTAACTTGCCAAAATTATGCTAAGTGGCCATCAAATTTAATAACAGCTTTAAGGGAATCGCAATGGAGATGAGTAAGGGAAAGGACAACACTTCCAAAAGCTGAATGTGCTGGTGGCAGAGGAGTATCTTTCTTCCCCTCCCACTGGTTGGAAAGAAAATAGAAAATAAGGAGATCAGATATCCGATGGAATAATCAGATCGGGGTAGTGGCCTCCCTAGACTATATTCTAGGGAAAAGGGGGGCGGAAAGCAAAGGACTGTGAACTGGGCACCTCAGTGGTGCAGCGGGTAGAGTGCCGGCCTTGGAACCAGGAAGACTCATCTTCCTGAATTCAAATCTGGCCTCAGAGCCTTACTAGCTGTATGACCCTGGGCAAGTCATGTAATCCTATTTGTCTCAGTTTCCTCATCTGTAAAATGAGCTGGGGAAGGACATGGCAAACCACTCCAGCATGTTTGCCAAGAAAACATGACTAAACCACAACATGAACTGGAGCTGGGCATCTCGTTGGCCGCATGTCTGCTGCTTGGTGATAATATTTAATACAAATTTTAGACTTTAATAAGGGCCAGAGTTTGAATTAAGAAGAGCCTGGACCTAACAGTCTCCTTTGTTTAGAGGATGCCTTTTGTCAAGCAAATGGGACTTCAGACCCTTCTTCTAGCATCTTAGTGATAAGAGAAAAACACAGATACCTTGGCTTGTAACTTCAGCTTTGTCAACTCTGTGAAGATACCACAACTTCAAAGGCCTGTTTAGGACAGGATGTCCTTAACCTGGGTGATGGGACTTTTTCCTTATCTTAAATCACAAAGGTATGCTAGGGAAGGAAGATGCCCATAGCCTGCAATCATTAACCCCAGTGGACGCCACTTAGTTTACAATGTGTCTATCTAAGAGAACTCCTTTCTCATGGCAAAATGTACTTAAGGCAGTCAGTTTCTGTAGCCAGAACATTTCTGTCTCCATAATGCATTATGTTACCGTTTTCTTTAATAGGGAATTAATTGTTTAATTAATTAAATCATAAAATGTATGCATTCAGCCTGTTGCCTTTTCTTTAACCAAGTTTTGAGGTTAACCTTGGTTTGATCTTTTCTCTGTGGCTCGGCTCAAGGGCAGGCCTATTTATGCCCCCAGCACATCTGATTAATAACTAAGCTTCCTGGTCAGTTGGTCAAAATGCTTTCCCAGAGTGGCATTGACAAGGCTGAGGAGTGATCGTGGACCCCAAAATACCGACAGTCCGGGTGGTGCTCGAATGAATTCGACTCAAACCTTCTTAAAGCCAAAGAAAACAAAGTTTATTAAAGATTCGCCAAATTGGGTTGCCTCTTAAGGAGTCTAAGCATTTGTAACGCTTGTATTCACAAGCAGGCCAGACAGAATCCCAGCTAGACAGAGTCTGAGCTGGATTGAATGCATGGAGGCAAGATGGAACTTAAATACAGAAAAGACTATAGGAGGGATCTGGGGGGTGGTCTGGTATTCCAGGGTGATGGGAGGAGCGGTTTAGGAAGGGTCTTGAGGAGAAGTTGGAGGAGGGAATCCAAGGAGGGTCAAAGGCTGGAAGCAGCTGGAGGCTATCAGGAGATATCAGATAATGGAGGGTTTGGGTAAGAAGCAGGTGGGGCAATCCAGAGCTCTTGATAGGGGCAGTATGGGAATGGATACAGATTTGATGAGCTTCCAGAGACTGCCTGAACAAATGGGAAGATTACATTTGAGTAAAAAAGGCCAGATTAAGTGGGAAGATTCAAAGGGAGCTCCAGGAGACTCCCAGAGTCTGAACCCAATCAGCATTCTGTCCGCTTCCTGCATGACTGCCTTGACTTCTAAAGACACCAGAATTCAGCAGTATCTATAGCTTCCTGCACACCCCATCCCCTCCTACTCTTTTTGGTCCTACTCTGGCATCTCAGTGGCTGTTCCCCACCCCCACCCCAAGGTGGGAAGGGGGCAATATGTTTACTATATGATACTGCCCTTTCCAGTCGATAGAAAAAGAATTGGACAGAATGTGGATTACATTTCTACGAGTCAGTCTTCAGCAAGACTATAGGAGCATTGCTTTGGGAGCAAGTCACACACATGGGGATGATCAGTCTGAGAATGATGAGTTAGTGGATGTAGTGCTGGACTTAAGCCAAGAAGACCAGGATTTGAATCCTGTCTTTGCCACTTATTTGCTGTGAGACCATGGGCATGCTCCCTGAGCCTCCGTTTCCTCCACTGCAGAACAAGATGACTTCTGAGGACCCTCTTGACTTTGGCTTTTTGATCCTATGATACACTTCAGTTTTTATGTCTCATTTTCTTTACCAGAAGACACTTTGCCTGTATTAGTAGTATTACACTTTATAGCATTGCTGCCAGTTAGCCAAGTCAGCAGACATTATAAACAGCATAATGCTACAGAGACGACTAGTGGGTTTGTATCTGGGTGGGCAATAACAATTTTGCTGTCTTGTCATCTGATCAGTCTGTAGTACCTTCTGGTAAACAGATGGTCCACAAGCCCCCATGTAAGAAGAGCTTCCCTTTGCCCTACAGAACCAGCCAGCAGTTGCTGCCAAGCCAGATTCTTTGAGGCAGAGTGGTAGAACGGCCAACCACTCTGTTCATTTCATGCCAACACCACAGAGGAATTTTCAGCTTTCTCTTCTCTGGTTTTATATGAAGTAATTTTTGAGGCACTGATCCACCAGGAGAACCTCAATGACTTAGCAAGCAACCCCATGTCCTTTTATGGCTCCAGAGAGGAAACGTGCTTTGGATGTTTTTTGACATATGAGTGAATCAGGAGAAATGATGGATAACAAGGACTAAGAAGAGGACAAGAAACTACACTAAACCCATGATTAGAAAGCACTATCACACCTATTATTTTAAAAATTAAATTTAACACTTTTCAATAGACAAAAAGGAATTTTCTTTCTCTCCCATATCCTCCTCCCCCACTGGGAAAAAAGAAAACTCTTGTTAACAAATGTGAATAATCAAGCAAAACAAATCCCCATGTTGGTCTTGTCCAAAGAATGTGTTTCAGTCTGCAACCTATGTCCGTCTCTTCTCTGTAAAAGTGGGAAATGTGTTTCTTCTGGATCATGGTCAGTCATTGCACTGGTCAAAACTTTTAAGTCTTTAAGAGTTGTTTCCTTTACTATGTTGTTATATAAATTGTTCCTGTTCTGCTCTCTTCATTATGCATTAGTTCATATAATTTTTCCTAGGTTTCTCTGAAACTAGCCATTTCATTTCCTCTACCACAATAGTATTTCTTTACATTCACATACCTTAATTTGCTCGGGCATTTCCCAGGTGATGGGAATTCCCTTGATTTCCATTTCTTTGCCACAAAACAAAGAGCTGCTATAAGAATTTATGTATCTACAATTCCTTTCTTTTTTTAATCTTTTTTTTGGGAGGCAGAGACCTCTTAAGGGTATTGCTGGATCAAGGGTATACAATTTAGTTAACTTTGAGGCATAGTTCCAAATTGCTTTCCAGACTGATAAGACGAATTCATAACTCTAACATAACAATAACACATAAATGTACCTCTTCTTGCATAGCTTCTACAACTTTTGACGTTTTCCTTTTTTTGTCAACTTTTCCAATCTGATGGGTTTGTGGTAGAACTTCATGCTTGTTTTAATTTGAGTTTTTCTAATTATTGTGATATAGAGCATTATTTTTTAGTTTGGATATTTTCCTCAGAAAATTGTTTGCTTGTATTCTTTGACCATTTATGAATTGGGCCATATAGCTCTTATAAACTTGGATGAGTACATATTTTGAAAATGAGACCTTATTAAGAAAAACTTCTGAAAGACAGTTTTTTCAGTTCCCTGCTTCCTTTCTAATTCTTCATTGTTTTTGTATGTTTAAAACTTTAAAATTTTATATATCTTGATTTTTGATCACTTAATTTTTTTAAATGACCAAATGTCAAATTTAACAAGCTTCTTTTATAAATCAGTCTGAATGAGATGAGGAGATTGGGAAGACTTTTCATAATAAAAATATGGGGAATACTGGATTTTCTAAATAAAATTTCTCTTCCATAAGGCCTCTCTCCCTGGATACCTGAGTTTCAGGTATCCAGGGCTTGTGGATGGCCAGTTGGTTCCCCCCCTTACCAGCTACCAGCTTTCTTTGTGAAAGTGCTGTGGGCTGTAGCTGAAACTTGAAAGTTATTCAAATCTCCCCTTTGTTTGTTGTACTGTGACCACATCAAGAACAAGAAGTTCCCCCTTCTCCCCGTCCCCTCCTTTCTAAAGCCACATTAGCAGTTAAGTTAGATATTAGATGAGGTAATTGTGTTGGGAGAGATGAAGATTTCCTGGGGTTTGTCTAGTTTTTTGTGCTTAGATTGTGAGCCCTCCTCCCAGCCAGTGGAGAGGTGGGATAGTGGGGAGGTGGGATTCTCTGCATTAGGGTGTAAAAATTGTGCTTCAATTTCTGTAAGTTGCCTCCCTCCACCAGATTCCCTGACCTGGTGGAAGGATGTCCCTTTCTCAAGAATTGTAATAGATCTTTTTCTTTCTGTTCTTATTGAGAAGCCTCTTCATTTACTTAAGATTTTGAGTAAGGGTCTTTTTATCCCACACAAGTCTCAGGTAGTGAAAGATAAAACCATTTGGAGATTGCTTGACTATAAAGATGGCTCCAAAAAACATTTCTAGTGACATTGAAATGACTGGAAGAAAAAATTGGCTTATGTTTTGCATGGTAGGGTGCAAGGGTGAAGAGAAAACAGCTAGCACAACCTAAAGCATCAGTATGGGGAAGGACCACTAATTCTGCCTTGACTGCTTCCTATTTCAGAATGTACTTGGCCCTTCCCAGCTCCTTTCAGCTTTTTTTTTTTTTTTTTTTTTTTTTTGGTGGAGGCGGGAATAGAAGAGTCCTGCATATAAAACAACTATTAAACAATAATGCTGCAAGAGCCACCCCAATTACAGCCTAGGGAGGAGGGGAGCTTTCACACCTGTCCTTTCACCTCTACCCTATAATCTACATATCCTAAGGGTGGTAGGATTGGAGATTTTGAACTGGAAAGGACCTCAGGGGTCAGCTTGTCCAACCCTTGTAAGTAGAGGAGGACACTGGGGTGCAGGGAGGTGAGATGTCCTTAAGTCACACAGGTACTAAGTGACAGAGGTGGGCTAATAACCCAGGTCTTCTGCCTGACTCCAGAGCTAGGGCCTTTCCCACTGAGCCTGAGTGCTTTCAATTGTTGCACCTCCACCAGATTGCTAATGATACAATCTCCCATTTCCATGGCACCAGCAGGCCCTTTTCTCATGTCAACCCCTTGAGGATGGAAGTGCAATCCTTGAAAGTATTTGTTATCCCCATTTTAAAGATGAGATAATTTAACTTTGAGAGATTCAATGACTTACCATAGTCACAGAGCTGATAACTGCAGTCCAAGTTTGTTGAACCAGAATTCAGACTCAGAGCTACTGAAGTAAAGCCCTTTTCACCCAAAGTTGGAGAGGCAAAGGTGACAGCCAAAGTATAAATGGCCCTGATGAGGTTCAGACTCTGGGAACTTCCTTGAGCTCCCCTTGAATCTTCCCACTTAAGGCTAATCTTCCCATTTGTTCTGCCAGTTAGGAAGCCCAGGGGCTTTTCATTATCATTTCAGGTCTCTTGCACTCCCCACCCTTGATCCCATCAAAACCCCATTCCCCAGGTTGCCATCCAGATCTGTATCCATTCCCATACTGCCCCTATCAAGATGTCTGGATTGCCCCACCTGCTTCCCACCCAAACCCTCCATTGTCTGATGTCTCCTGATAGCCTCCAGCTATTTCCAGTCTTTGACCCTCCTTGGACTTCTCCTCAAGACCCTCCCTAAACCCCTCCTCCCATCACCCTGGAATACTAGACCAACCCCCCCCCCACCACATTCCTCCTATACTCTTTTCTGTATTTAAGTTTCATCTTGCCTCCATGAAGGCACTCAGATGCAATCCAGCTCAGATTCTGTCTAGCTGGGATTCTATCTGGCCAGCTTGTGAATACAAGGTTACAAATGCTTAGGCTCCTTAAGAGGCAACCCAATTTGGTCAATCCTTAATAAACTTTGTTTTCTTTGGCTTTAAGAAGGCTTGAGTCGAATTCATTCGAGCACGACCCATACTGTCGGTATTTTGGGGTCCAACCCCTCACCAATTACCTCATCAGCCCTACTTTCTACCATTTTATGACAGCAGCCTAAAATAAAAAATTGATTTCTTAACTATGTGAAGTATACAGTACAAAGTGTTATGTGTGTTCTTTCTAGTATGACTGATAATGATATTCATTAAGCTTGTTTAATAAATTCTGAGGCAAGGGCCAATTTCGACACCTTAGAGCTAGTAAGGACATGTATATACAATAAGTTATAGGATATATGTGTGTATGTGTGTGTATATATATATAGGATATATGTCCAGTAAGTTATAATCAACTAGAATAGTTGAAATCATTCAAGCAAGAGGTATTTGTGGATTAAAAAGGTCTAATGCTGGGTTCAGTTGTAAATCTAAAGAGCTGGATTTTCTGAGGGCTTGTACAGCACTGTTTATGGGATTGGGAGTTGCCTATAGTATCAGGAACATCTAGTTTTTAAAATCCTGCCTCTGAACAAACTAGCTGTGGCACCATGGGCAACTAACAACTTCTTTGTGCTTTAGACAATTCTCTATTATTTGAAGAGTTCCCTATAGATGAGATCACAGTCTAGGACCCTTTCTTCTCTCCCCCCCAAAAATAAAGGACATAATTTGCCTCATTTTACAATTAAGTCATTAAAAACCAGGTTATATCATGCCACAAAAATGTGGCAATTTTTGAAGTTTATTAATTTATGCAGCAAATATTAAGGTTTTAATATATGTGATTCACTGTGCTGGATGATTGAATATCTGGTCACTGAACCAGATGGCTCAGGAGGAGAGAGTGAGGTTTGTTGAGGGCCAGCACAGAGTGTAGTTGATAAATTCAGGATAGACCTTCAGGGAAACTATTCTTTGAGACTGTGCTCATTATCATCTGGAATGGCTCTCCATGCCACCGCCCCCCGCCATGTTGCTGTCCCCTGAGATACATAAGAGAACTCCAGAAAACAAGGGATGTGTAAAATAGATGCCCTCTAGGCTAACAGTCTTTAAGACAATAAGACTAACCAAATCACTAGGACAGGAGAGAGCAGAATGTCACATAGACTTGCAGTTTGCAGTTTCTGTCTATATATACCCTGACCCTCGGATCAATAAACAGAGTTGCTCTCTTTCTCCCACCTCCCGTGTCTTTCTTCTTCACCACATCACCGAGCTGTATGGGGATGCAGGTTGTCTGCTACAGAGGTTAGTGATGTTGTACAGCTCTCTCTCACTCAAAACAAAGTCAAGTGCAAGTCATGTCGTCATTTCTCTGATGTCAAGGTCTTCTTTGAAAATGAAGGATGAACATAACAAGGATATAGAAAGAATATAGAAAATTAAGCAAGATATGATCCTTACACTCAAGGAATTGATAGTCTAGTAGGGCTGATAAGTTATTCATTAATTCCATAGCAATTAAAGGATTTCAAATGGGACTAGACCCCCATTTTACAGTTGAGGAAACAGAGGTTAAATGACTTGGCCAGGTTCACATAGCTAGTAAGTATCTGAGTTTGGATTTGAACTGTGGTCTTCCTGACTCAAGGTTCTATGCTCCATCCGCTGAGCCACCTAGTGGCTTCTCTTACTTATTACTTGTGTGACCTTGAGTACATTTCATTGATCAGAGTTTGACCTGGATCAGTTTCTTCACCTACAAAATGTGGGATTGGACTACCTGACTTCTGAGATCCCCTCTATTTCCAAATTTATGATCCTAAAAGATAACACTACTGCTGGAGGACTCAAGGAAGACTTCGTGCAGGAGGTGGTGATTGATTTAAAAGACATGTAGGCCATCAGCCAATCATGCAGCACTTAGTAGGTGTTTGTTTTGTGCCCATACTAAGCAGTGGACTTAACAAAGAAAGCCAAAAACAATGAACCAGTGGAGACTAGAAAGAAGTCACTCTGGACTTAGGTAATTGACCAGCAGCAGCATCAGTAATAACAGCTAGCGTTGATACAGCACTTGAAGGTTTGCAGTGTTTTGTAAATGTCAACTCCACAGGCAGCAACATGGAAAAACCTAGGAGGTGTCTGGGGAACAGTGAATCAGCCTGTTTGGCTTGAGCAGCATGAGAGGGAGAAGCGTGAGAGCAACTTCAACATGTTTTGGCTATCTGGGGATGGGCTGGGCTTCATCTTACCAACCAGTGATAATTCATGCTACAAACTGTTATAACTTAAAAAAAAAAAGTTCCAAGAAATTATCAATGACCCTGCATTGCTAAACCGAGCCCTTTGCCAGCTAGCAACCCCAGAAAATCTGTTCTCATCAAAGGAGGTAATCATTCCAGTAGCTTTCCACTGACCTGACACCATCCTTAGTGTAAGATTAGGCAGTGGTTTGTTACAGAGTTGGGTACAAAGTTAACAAAACCAGCTTTTAAAATGACGTGATGTTTCAGAAATGTCATGGGTAAAAAGTGTGTGTAAAACTGATCATTATGCCATGCAGTCCTAAAAAGATCAGGACAAACCATCTACTTGAAACTACTCCCACACTACTTTTTGCGTATAATTCACATCAGCAGACGTGAAAGAACTTCCTTATGGCCAAGAAATGTTTTGTTATCTTAGGCAAGTCTGAGACCTTTCTGAGCCTCAGTTCTTCCATCTGTGAAATGGGGATGATAATGTCCATTTGCTCTCAGGGTTATGTTGAAGAAAGTGCTGTGTAAACCTGGAAACCTTTTAGAACTTTCATTGGAAGACCTACTATTGTTCAGACTGTTCTTTATTCGTAGTATAGGATTCAAAAGGGATATAGAGGGAGCTAGGTGGCCTAGTAGATAGACCACCAGCCCTGGAGTCAGGAAGACTCATCTTCATGAGTTCAAATCCAGCCTCAGACACTACTTAGCTGTGTGATTCTGGGCAAGTCACTTAATCCTGTTTGCCTCTATTTCTTCATCTGTAAAATGGGCTGGAGAAGGAAATGGGAAACCACTCCAGTATCTTTGCCAAGAAAACCCCCAAAAGGGTCATGAAGATGCAGAAGGCATGGATGATTTTGTTTTTTCTTTATATCCTCATCAACATTATGGTTCCTCTTACTGTAATAGTCACTTAAAGAATATTTGTTGAATTGAACTCAAAGACTGTTGGACCAAGACTTAGGATGCTTGGGTTCTAAACCTGCATTTGCCACTGACTAGCTCTGTGTCCTTGATGAAGATATTATACTCCTCCCTCCATGCCTCATTTTCTTCATTTGTAAAATAAGATGGTTGGACCAGATCATTTTGAAGGTCCATTTCAGTTCAAACTAACTTTTACAGTAGTATGTAATGTGTATTCTATTAAAAGTTTTGGTTTTGTACTTTACTTTGAACATAACACATCAGCTCAGCATGAAAACAGCTCAGGATTGGCCTCCCAGTTCCCTCTCCATGTGTGTCTCATTGTAGTATATTAGTGGGTTGGCTCATAGAACTCCTAGCCATGCATACTTCAGATTCTTTCAGGGGGAAATATGTGCTCTGGCTGGTCAGTACCCAGGAGTTCCTGAACTTTTGAAATTATGAGGTAGGCATTAAGAGATGAAAAGGTCAGTGACTTAGGATCAATGTTCAGTCATCTGTACACAGGGAAAGAAAGAAAGCAGAAGAGACTGCCAGTCTTGCAATACAGTTTTGGCCTCACCTTGTCAAGCATTTGTTCCCAGTATCATATGCATAAAGCCATAGCAGCTGCTGGAAAGGGGCTGGGGAGGGTCAGATAGACAGAAACATTATCTCCCATCACTTGGAAATCCAAGGGAGAGCCAGTGTTGGCTGCTCTCCCAACAAAGAGACTAGCTGGAAAGAGACTGGAAGCTGTTTTTCCTAGTGGCTCACAAAGTGGGTCGCTCTACTTAATTTAGTCCTGATGCTTTTTGGCACAGCACCGCGTACCTCTCCTCCCCATCATGGGGACCATAGGACCAACTGGAAGCATCTGGTTCCACATTTCCTTTAGTTAGGGGACAGAGGACATGTGTCCCATGTATCTAAAGGATGCAAGTCCATCTCCACGGAAAGTATTACAATTCTATCCCTTTCCTAACCTAGGGTTAAACCCTAAAGTAAAGAAAATCCACTATCTAAATGTGAGGGAAAAGGCAGTAGGATTTGTCTTGTCAAATGGCTTCCTGAGCCTCATAAAAACCTGTAGCTATCATGTTAGAATATGCAACCTCAGACACTTTGCAGACCTTTTCTCCTCAACAGTGAATTCTGTCCTCCTAGAACTAGCTTCTTGTCCTTCTCATGTTACCTGTATGTTGCCTCTCCTGAGCTGTGTATCAAGAACTTGGAGGATAATGGAGTAATGGATGTAGTTTTTACCTTGCCTAAAGAAAATTTCTGACAGCACTCAATTCCATATATACACATAGATCCCTCTTCCCTTGAGTTCCTTCCTGAGGAATGGCCTAGTTTCTGTATCAGCAAGGACCCCAGCATACACAGGAGGGCCTGCTATACAGGTTCTTAGATCTGCTTTTCTAAAAGGAAAGCAGCTTTTGAGAGGTTAACAATTTACTTTAATCAAGCACATATATTATTCATTTAGTTCAGGGGGAAAAGTGAGCACCCTGAACTTCAGAGAAATAAAAACCAGCAGACAGGGCTTCCAACTGTCTGACCATAAGCAATATATACATCACAGTTCAACAGACAGATCCAACTGTCTGACCATTACATATGTACATAGGGTAAAGCACCAACATCTGTGTTTTCAAAGTCAGAAGACTGCTTAGCGACTGCTCAGAATGTCATCTGGCCAAACACATCCAGTGAGTAAGCCCCAAAGTAAGACCTTACCTCAGAGTATTTATGCACTTTTTAGAACAGGAAGGCACAACCCTATGCCCCAGTGCCTTAATAGAAATTAACAAAAGCTGTTGAGGCCTATTAATGGGCGGGAAGATCTTTAACTCTTCCTCCACCTACCATTAACCTTAAATTCCCATTACAGTTCCTTGCTATGCTATCTACTGAATACTTTTTTAGTCCTCCTAGCAGAAGTCTCAGAGTGTACTTAGCAAATAGTACACATTGTTAAGGTCCTTACTCTATCCTTTGAGGACCATAAAATGCAGGCGTAGCATCAGAGTCTATCTAAGGTTCTCTGATTTGAGTACTCCATAATTTCCTTGGGGGTCAAGAGATAAAGCTTTCCTACCCCTTCCATTTCCCCTTCCCCTTTAAAATCATTATGGGCTTAATACCATGATTATTTTTGGATGCCTGTTTGTCAGCTCTGTGTCCTTCAGTCATCTCTCAAGGTTAAGGTGCCAAATCCCAACTAATAAAATCAGGGCATGAAGGAGAGACAGTATGGTACAATGCAACAGATTCTACATTTGGAGGCAGGGTAACCAGTCAAGTCAACAAACATTGATTTAGGGCTTACTACATTCCAGGTTCTAGAGATGCAAAGAAAGGCAAAAGAAAAACGAAACCAAAAACCCATCCCAGCCCCTCAAGAAACAAGCCAGTCTTTGTTCTTGAAGAGTTCAGTGTGATGGGGGAGACAACATGCAAACACTATATACAAGTAAGATATGTACAGGATACATTTCCAACTCTACAAAGTATGTCTTTTGTGACCTTGGACAAATCACTTTACCTCTCCAGGTCTCAGTTTTCCCCTCTGTAAAATGAAAGGGTTGGACTCTGGAGTTCCTTCTGGCTCTAAAACTGTGGTCCTAAGTTCCATAAAGATATGGATGGTCTCATTTTTTATCTTTGACACTTAGTAAATACTTGTTGAGCTGAATGAGGAATAAATACAGACTGTAAATCTCTCTGTAAATCTTGAGCTTAGAGGTTGTCCCAGTTTTGAGTTCCAAAATCATCTTTTTCCATTTTTTTCAATCTCAGGGTGCAATTTTGTAATAGTCACATAAAACTACAGTAACAAAGACATTATGATCTCATGAAAGAAGCACTGAAAGAGGAGTCAGGACATTAGGGCTTTAGTCCCTTGCTATGCCACTTAAAAGTAGAGTGACATTGGACAAATCATTTAAATTCTGAAGCCTGAACCAGATGATCCATAGGGGTGCTTCCAGTTCTGTGATTTGGGGCATTTAAAAAATAATTTCCGGGGGGCAGAGCCAAGATGGCGGAGTAGAAGGACGCACATTTACGAGCTCCAACCCACAGCCCATAGAATTAATGTAAAAAGAGACCCCCATAACTTCTGGACCAGTGAAAGGGGTACAGAAACAGAGTGGAAGAGATTTCCGTGCCAGAGAGCCCTGAAGCTGACCCGAGCAGGCTTCAGGGACGGAGGCTCCGGCAGCCGGGAAAGTCCCTCCTCCCACAGAAGCTACAGGTCAGTGAGAGAGACGGCTGGCTGGCTGAGGGGAGTGCGGTGTCTCCGTGACTCGGGTCCCCTTGGGAGGAAGCGGCGGTGGCAGGGACGGGGGCAGGAAGTGGCGGAGGCAGAGGCGTGGGCGGCAGCGGAGGCAGCAGCGTAGCGGCCGCAGCAGTAGCAGCGGCCCTGGAACTCCCCCAGCAGCAGGCAGGATCTTCATTACTGAAAGTCTCTGCATAATCAACCTGAGGGAGCTGAGCCTGGGAGACAGCCCTGCCCCACCCTGCTCCACTACTGAAGGCCTCTGCATAAAGCCCCTGAGGGAACTGAGCCTGGGAGGTGCCCCCCCCCCCCGCTCCGTTCCTGAAAGTCTATGTATGCATAAAGCCCCTGAGGAAGCCCAGCCTGGGAGGCGGCTCTGCCCCCACCCCAGCACCAGAACTAAAGCTCACATTGATTAGCTCGGAGAGCACATTTGAATCTCAGACCCCAAGCACTAGCTGGGCGGATCTAGGCGGGGGTGGACAGGAATCTCAGAAGTCAAGTAACTGGCTGGGAAAATGCCTAGAAAAGGGAAGAAAAATAAGACTATAGAGAGTTTTTTCCAACAAATGCAAATAATCCCGACATTCGGATCTGATGACGAGGACGCATTCTTGCCATCAGAGAAAGATGTAGAGGGCGGGGCCTCAGTACCCCAGACACCCCAGGGGGATGTCAGGTGGGCTCAGGCCTTGGAAGAACTCAAAAAGGATTTTGAAAAGCAAGTTAGACAGGTGGAGGAAAAACTGGGAAGAGAAATGACAGAGATGCAAGAAAAGTATGAAAAATGGGTCAATACCTTGGTTAAGGAGACCCAAAAAAATGCTGAGGAAAATAATACCTTGAAGAATAGGCTCACTCAATTGGCAAAAGAGGTTCAAAAAGCCAATGAGGAGAAGAATGCTTTCAAAAGCAGAATGAGCCAAATGGAAAAAGAGGTTCAAAAGCTCACTGAATTTAATATTTCTCTCAAAATTAGAATGGAACAGATGGAGTGTAATGACTTTACGAGAAACCAAGAAATCACCAAACAAAACCAAAAGAATGAAAAAATGGAAGAGAATGTGAACTATCTCATGGGAAAAACAACTGACCTGGAAAATAGATCCAGAAAAGATAATTTAAAAATCATGGGACTACCTGAAAGTCATGATCAAAAAAAGAGCCTAGACATCATCTTCCATGAAATTATTAAGGAAAACTGCCCTGATATTCTAGAACCAGAGGGCAAAATAAGTATTGAAAGAATCCATCAATCACCACCTGAAAGAGATCCAAAAAGAGAAACTCCTAGGAACATTGTGGCCAAATTCCAGAACTCCCAGGTCAAGGAGAAAATCTTGCAAGCAGCAAGAAAGAAACAATTCCAGTACTGTGGAAATACAATCAGGATAACTCAAGATCTATCAGCTTCTACATGAAGGGATCGAAGGGCGTGGTATAGGATATTCCAGAAGTCAAAGGAACTAGGACTCAAACCAAGAATCACCTACCCAGCTAAACTGAGTATAATACTTCAGGGAAAAATATGGTCTTTCAATGAAACAGAGGACTTTCAAACATTCTTGATGAAAAGACCAGAGCTGAAAAGAAAATTTGACTTCCAAACACAAGAATGAGAAGAAGCATGAAAAAGTAAACAGCAAAGAGAAGTCTTAAGGGACTTAGCAGAAGTGAACTGTTTACATTCCTACATGGAAAGACAATATTTGTAACTCTTAAAACTTTTCAGTATCTGGGTAGTTGGTGGGACCACACACACACATGTACACGCATGCACGCACACACATACACACATGCACACACATGCAGAGATAGAGAGCACAGATTGAACTGAATAGGATGGGACCATATCTTAAAAGAAATTAAGGTAAATGGTGAGAGAGAAATGTAGTGGGAGGAAATGTAGTGAAATGGAATGAGGTAATTATCTGTCATTTAAGAGGCAAGTAGGAGACTTTTTAGTGGAGGGAAAAAGAGGAGAGCTGAGAAAAAAAAAAGACAATTAGTTTATCCTCATCACATTTGACTAAAGGAAGGAATAAAATGCACACTCATTTTGGTATGAAAACCTATCTTACAGTATAGGAAAGTGGGGGAGAAGGAGATAAGCAAGGGGGGCATGATGGAAGGGAGGGCAAAGGGAGGAGGGAGCAATTTGAAGTCAACACTTGGGGAGGGACAGGATCAAAAGACAGAAGAGAAACAATGAGGGGCAGGGTAGGATGGAGGGTAATTCAGTTAGTCTTACACAACACGACTATCAGGGAAGACATTTGCAAAATTACACAGATATGGCCTATATTGAATTGCCTGCCTTCCCAAAGGGAATGGGTAGGGAGGGAGGGATGGGGAGAATTTGGAACTCAAAGTTTTAGGAACAACTGTTTAGTATTGCCGTTGCTACTAGGAAAGAAGACATACAGTTAATGAGGAATAGAAAGTCATCTGGCCCTACAGGAGAAAAGAGAAGATGGAGACAAGAGAAGGGAGGGATGACAGAAGAGAGGGCAGATTGGAGATAGGGAAAATTAGATGCTTGGGGTATTGGGGTGGGGGGAGGGGATAAAAGGGGAGAAAATTTGGAACCCAAAATTTTGTGAAAATGAATGTAAAAAGTTAAATAAATAAATAAATAAGAAAAAAATAATAATTTCCATTTTTTTTAGTGCTCTCAAAGTGTTTCAAGTGTCAACACTAAAAAAGAAAAAAGAAAATATAAGGCTAGATGTGGACAAGGAAAGCTCAAGAAATACAATAAAAGTACATGACTTAACCTACCCAGGGGTTTGGAAGAGTTAGATTTGTAATAGCAAATCCGTATTTTTATTGGCTGGGTATGAGAATTTGGGGGTGGGGGTAATCCTCAGATGCTCCCAGAGCCCAGAGAGACAGGCATCAGGGCTAGAAAATCTGGTTGTTACAGTACTGACCGCGGCTATGCACAGGGTTCTCATGTTTCAAGTACGGCCTCTCTAGGGAAGGTTAATCTGAATGACATGTGTCTCATGGCAGGGGCTTAACTGATGTCACGTGCACAGCACAGCTTTCTAGAAAAGGCAATGTATGAAATGTCTTAGTCTATAATTACGAAATCAGTCCTTCATGATGAGTTCACTCCCTAATTTCACTTTCATCATCTGGCTTAGCATTTTTGGCTTGTAGAACCTTGCTAATTTTTACTTAGCAAAGGTGTGTGTGTGTGTGTGTGTGTGTGTGTGTGTGTGTGTGTGTGTGTGTGTGTGTGTGTGTGAATGCTTATATATAAATAACACAAAATACAGTATAGTAATATAGTTAGAACAATTTGGGCCCCGAAGCAGAGATACAGAGAGAGAAAGGACCCTACCCCCACTCCTTCCATTGTAAGCTTGCCAGCTAAGCATAATAAATGATTTTCTCAGTCCCTGGCACAAGTTTCTGAGTGTACTTAACAAATAGTGTGTGATTAAGGGCCTCACTCTACCATTCGGGGATGCCAGCAATTCAGGCATGGAATTATAATTTAATTTGGAGAGACTCTTTTTTGAGTCATGCTGCACCATAGAAAGAGCCAGGCTTGGAGTCAGGAAGACTGGGGTTTGAATCCCACTTCCAACACTGAACTAGCTACATGACCACAGACAAGGCATTCAGCTCCCGAGCTTCAATTTTTCCTCTGTAAAATAGAGATAATAATAGCAATTCATCTTACAGGATTGTTCTTAAGGATCAAATGAGATGTTTATGTAAAGCATTTTGTAACAGTAAAATGCTACATGTATATGACCTATTATTATTAATTTGCTGCCAAAGGGCAAGGTTGTCTTAGTGGGACTATGTATACCTTTTCCTAGAATTTCAGAGACCAGGAGGGCCAAGGCTTGGGGAGAAGTGTGCTGGGGGAAGTAGTGGCAAGACATAGGAGAGGACTACTCTCTCAGGCACCACTACCCAAAAATGCTTCTTTCCAGGAGTCAAAAATAATTCCCAGAAAAGCACTAGCAAAACATGGGAATTGACAAAAGCTGCCAAATCAGCTCTCTCCTATCGGGGTTGCAAGTCCAGGGAAAGAGGTGTGCAAATGGTGAAAGAAGTATTACCAACAAGCCCAGGGCTGAAAAAGAAACAGAATTAGACAGCCAGTGTGACAGAGACATAGATAACCTGTATGAAACAAAGAGGGGAGAAGGGAAAGAAAAGTAGAGACAGATGGACAGAGACAGAGAAAGACAAAGACACAGAGAGAGGAGCAATAAAGAGGGGAGAAGGAAAGTGGGGAAAAGAGGGGAGAGGAAGAGGAAAAGAGAGAGAGGGTGAGATAGAGAGAGAGAGAGTGTGAACATTTAGGTGGACAGTTAATTAACATAAAAAAAGACAGGAGTGATTTCCTCCACTAACTCTCCCACCATTCTTGTCCTTATACTGAATGTGGAAATTGGAGATGGTTCCAGGAAGGGTTTTGGAGGCTTCTCTTCCAAAACGTTGCCTTTTTGTCTTTGACACAGAGTAGGAGGAAGAAAAAGCAACAGCTCTGAAAGATGCATCTAAAACTCTCGATACTTTCCTCAGAGTTCACATTCATTCATTCAACAAACTAACTAGGTGTCTGGGTATCTGGAATGCCAGGTTTAGAGCAAGGAAGACTGCGGAGTTCAAATTCAGTCTCAGACACTTAATAGCTGTGTGAGTCTGGGTAAGTCACTTAACCTCTGTTTGCCTCATCTATGAAATGGGGATAATGATAGCACCTACCTCCCAGGGTTGTTGTGACGATTGAATAAAATAATAATTACAAAGCATTTAGCACATTGCCTGGTACATAGTAAAAGCTGTATAAATGTTAGCTATTATTGTTATTTATCTAGCATATGCCAGTTACTGCCTTAGATGCAGTAGAAAAACACAATGAGAACACAAAGGTGGGGAGGTTGCAATCTGCATCAGTGAAGGGAGTTCCTGAGCTGATGAAATTACAAACATGACTGCAGACCAAAGTAGCAAACATGCCACAAAATCATGAGATATGTTGGCTAATGAGATGGCTGCCTTCCCCACTCCCACCATGGCTGCTCCAGGTATTAGATGTGTCTACTGTGTTTCTTTCAGTTGTAGGGGGAAATACTTCTGCCAGGGCAGGAACTACTTATTTTTTTTCTTTATAACTCTAGGGCCTACCATCATGCTTGGTATATAGGGATAAGGACTGGACCTGAGAATGCACTGGCATTGGGAACTCCCAGGTGAAGAAAGTCCCTCCACCAAGGCAGGTCTGCATGTTCTTCCCATTTCACAGTCTTAGATAAACTTGCCCAAGGTCACACAAGCCAGTACGTGTCATTGGCAGAACGACAACCCCAATTTTGCTAGCCTTGAGGCCCATTCCCTAGCAGTTACACCATGCTATCTCTCTGCTTGCTGGGTATCATAGGCACTTGTTGAATTGAATTCATGGTTCTTCAATTTTTTTTATATATATGTATCTGTGTAGATAGATACATGGAGATGCATACACACATACTGAGGTTTTCATCTGTGAATTCTGGATCCATTTGTACCAAATTATAGCATTAACCAAAAAGATGTGAAACTGTAATGGACACCGAGATAAAACAGAGGCAGAGACGGGTGCTAGCCAAATTAAAGGAGCGTTTATTAGCCGGCCGGTGGCAGCCCTCCAGACCTATGAGGAACTGCCCCGAACCTTCATCAGGGTATCCTTTTTATTTCTCAAAACCGCAGAAATGGGGAAGTACAAAAAGGAAGGTTCAGGCTATTTCTGCAAACTTTTCTTGCATAAGGGGTTTCGGCAGTTAGGGTATGTGTCTCAGCAGTTTCGGGGAAAACTGCTACTGTCCAGATATCCTGGGGCCCTAATGGAGTGGGGGAATTATGCAAGGGTAGGATATTTCACTAAGGGCTGGATATTTCAAAACTGTTACAGTGTCTGCAAAGCTCTGCTTAAGTCTGAATGGTAACTCCCAAAAGGCAGAGCAAGGTTAATGATAAAGTCTGTGAAAAGGCTATTGTTTCAAGTGTGAGCAGCCTTAGCGTTCTGCTTATCTAGGCTAAAGGAACATTTTTATTCTTGGTCATTTATTCCTGAGGTCACTCTCTTGGGGGGTGGTATTTTTGTTTTGGAGGGTTTTTTTAAAGGAAGGGGGAATACTTTTAATTTCATTATCTTGTGGACTGCATCTGATAATTTTTTTCTCCCTCTGAGTTTTAAAATAACATTATTTTTCTTTACCTGAGAAATTTTAAAGTTTCAATGAGAGGAGTGGGGTGGAGTGGGGTTTTCAACATCCGGATCAGATGCCTCTTTGTGGCAGGGGTGTGACCCTGGGCTCTTAAAAGCTATGCCCGGAGTTCCTCAGCTTTGGAACATCCTACCAAACTGGAAAAGCACTGAGAAGAGACCCAGTGACAGATGCTGTCTAAGGATCAGTTGAGGAAATTTCACAGAATCTCACAACCAAAAGATTAGTCACCAGCTGTTGAATTTGTGGGCAGGGCAGTCATTCACTAAGGCATACTGGGATTAAAATCAGTGGCACACTTGATGTGCACCCACATGGATCTCTTCTCCATCTCTTCCTTCTGCTTCCTGGTCCTTCTTTCTCCTCCTCCTCAGACTCCCTGGCGCTTCCATCTTGATCCAAGGTCACCCTTTGACTGAGTCATGTAGGTGATGTCCACAAAAAGTCATGAAAGTCCTATGTGATAGCACTCTGCTTTCCTTTCAAGTCATGGTAAGAGGCAGAGAAAAGAATCAACAAATATTTTTATTAAGTGCTTACTATGTGCTGGTCACAGTTTGTTTATTCCTTTAAAAGCACTTGAGTTGTAGATGAAAATACTGCCTTAAAGGTTTCCTTCCAACAAGATGATTCATATCGACACATCTGAATTATTTGATTCCTTGAAAGATGTAACAACAGAGAAAAACCTAGTTAAATGACTCCCAGTCATAAATAAAAGATAAGGCAGAAGACATGGAGACATGCTTGCCAAAGTTTTAACCATTGTGATAGAAAAGATCTGGTGTAGAATCCAAATTTAAGAGAGATTCCCTATGGGTTATGAGGTCCTCCAGACACTTCTATTTGCAGGTGACACTGTGCTAATTATCTCAGTCCCAGAGACCGCATAGAGATCTGCAAACACCAAAAGAGTTTGGCCTAACTATTCATATAGATAAACCAAGTGGATGAAGACTATGTACTGTCTAGTCGGTCAACAAGCATTTATTTAGTACTTCTACGTACCAGTCCCAGATTATGACAGGTAGTTAGATAGATAACCCATAGAATTTGTCCATTAGTATATTAGTGAATGTGATAGTAAGATTTCTCAGGGACCTAACTCTAAAGCAGATCTGACCCTGGGCCTAAGTTTCAATTTCTTGGGAATCAAGTGACAAGGGGCACTCGAAATTGTGAAGCCACCTTACCATCCCTCTCCCCTTGTTTGCTCAATTTCATTTTCTTATTCCTTGTATCTGGGGCAAATTTCTGAAAATAAGTTGCTTGCTCAGGCTCTTGACTAAAAGAGTAAGGGGAGTGAGTTTGTGGATTTTGACCATATAATCATGCTTCTGTGTGGGATAAAAAGACCCTTACTCAAAATCTTAAATAAATGAAGAGGCTTCTCAATAAGAACAGAAAGAAAAGGATTTATTACAATTCTTGAGAAAGGGACATCCTTCTGTCCTTCCACCAGGTCAGGGAATCTGGTGGAGGGAGGCAACTTACAGAAATAGAATCACAATTTTTATACCTTAATGCAGAGAATCCCACCTCCCCACTATCCCACCTCTCCACTGGCTGGGAGGAGGGCTCACAATCTAAGCACAAAAAACTAGACAAACCCCAGGATATCTTTACCTATCCCAACACAATTACCTCATCTAATTTCTAACCTAATATCTAACTTAACTGCTAATGTGGCTTTAGAAAGGAGGGGACGGGGAGAAGGGGGAACTTCTTGTTCTTGATGTGGTCACAGTACAACAAACAAAGGGGAGATTTGAATAACTTCCAAGTTTCAGCTACAGCCCACAGCACTTTCACAAAGAAAGCTGGTAGTTGGTAAGGGAGGCTGGGGGGGGGTGTGTGCGGGGTGGCAACTGACTATCCACAAGCCCTACATACCTGAAACTCAGGTATCCAGGGAGAGAGGCCTTATGGAAGAGAAATTTTATTTAGAAAATCCAATAGTCCCCATATTTTTATTATGAAAAGTCTTCACAATCTCCTCATCTCCCTCACTTCTGCTTCTGTACTGTGTCTCCCTTCTCTAGACTGCCTAGTGAAGGTGATGCCTGCTTCTTGCGAAAACCTGTTTGTACCTTGAGATGCCTCTGAGTAGTCAATTTGAGTAGGGGTCTCGCCATCCCACACATTAGTCTATAATTGAACTATTATATATGCACGTGTATGCATGCATACACATGAGTATGTATACATGTGTATGTGTGTGTGTGCGTGCCCATGTAGGGACAGAATGGACACATTCATTGGGTCCAGAATTAAGCTAGAGCAGGAGATGAGGTTGGAAAGGACTGCCTTCAGAAAACTTCAAAGTTTCTTTAAATACCCCAAGCTTCTTCCCAAAAGGCCTGTCACTTAAAACATGAATATTATTCTTATGGTGTGTGGGTCTTAGAGTCTCCTTACCAATGATAAGCATGGAGAAGCACAATGTGGGTGTAAACAGACTGGCAAGCTACAACATATAGTCAGTCAATAAACATTTATTAAGTGTCCTTTATGGGCTAGGCCCATTATGCTAAGGGCTAGGCATTCTAAAGAAAATCAAAAGATAGTTCCTGCCCTCTGGAATTCACATTCTGATGGAGGAGACAGTACATAAAAAAAGCTGAAAAGGGTGGTGGTGGGGGCTAACTGGGCCATGATGAAATCCAGGAGTGTGGTGGTGGTGGTGGTGGTGGTGGGGAGAATGGTGAGGTTAGGAAATGAGGGGATGGCTTTCTTATGCCTTCCTTAAATGGAGGATCTGAAAGGAGCCCCATCAACTTCACCCTCTCTAGTCAGAAAGAGACAGGGGCATGAGGTGGGAGTGTGTTTCAGGGTTGATGTAATCTTGCAGGATGATGAGGCTCTGGAGAAAAGAAATCAGGAATTTAGAAGAGGGACCAGAATAAAATAAATAATCAGAGAAATATAAAATTCAACAAGAAGGATGGGTTCCCTGGCAAGAGACAATAAAACAGGCAGAGAGCAGCACTACTCATGAGGACCTGGAAACCAATCACCAGTGATTTGTGTCTTTGAAGGGGAATACCCAAACTGTTGAGATCACAGATTCACATTACATTCAGATTCGCTCACCATTCACTAATGAATTGAGCAAAAAACAATGGGCTTCAGTACTGTCATCTCAGAATCTGAGGTATTCTTAGCTGAGAAGGCCCTACCTCTCCGTTGAGCAAAACAGGACCTATTGCTTTTAGACAAACACCCAAAGTGAGCTAGATTCAAGTCTAAAAATAATGAGAACTAAGAAATGAGAAAATAGCAGAAACTCTCTGGTTCAGATTTACTTTCTTAATTTCACAGTATCTTAGAGGTTGGAGCAGCTAGGTGGTACAGTGGATAGAGGGCCAGGCCTGGAGTCAGGAAGACACATCTTCCTGAGTTCAAATCTGGCCTCACACACTTACTAGTTGCATAACTGAGCAACTTAACCCTGTTTGCCTCACTTTTCTTATCTATAAAATGAGCTGGAGAAGGAGATGGCAAACCACTCCAGACCACACTCAAGAAAACCCCAAATAGGGTCATGAAGAGTCAGACCCAACAAAAACAACCACAACAGAGTTACACTGGGCATTTTTGTCCATCGTACAAATATCTTCTCTAATATCTTTGACATATAAGCATCTAGACTCCACTTTGATATTTCCAGTGAGGAGGGACTTATTAAAATGGCAGGCTGTTCCATTTTTGGACATCACCAGTCGTTAGGCAGTTCTTCCATAATGTAGGAGAAGGTGCACTGCCTCTGGAGTCACCTGGTGTGCTAACAGCCATTCTTGCTTTCTGCAGACATTGTGAGCAGTTAGGGGCTCTTCACTTGTTATCCCTCCCCTCTATCCAGGGACATGGGTTCAGATACTACCTGTGATACTTCTCAGTTGACAGCATCCAGCAAGCACTTAACAATTCTGCTTCCTCATTTGTGAAAAGATGACCCTGGAGAGCCCTACCAATACTAGGTCTGTGATCTAGAAGTTCCTTATATTGAATAGAAATCAGTCCTCATCTAGCATTTTCCCATTGGCCCAAACTCCACTTGAGAGTTCTTTTCTTTTCAGGACACTTTTGGCTTCAGAATAATTATCAATAGTAACTGTTGCTCTTTCCCTCCCAGCTCTATTTACTAATTTTTTTCCTTTCTTTTGCTCATTAATGGGGCCATTCCCTGTTTACTTCTTAAAGAGGCCTATTCACAGAATGGGAATTACCTCACTCTAAGTGAGTACCTCAATAGGCCAGGTGCATCCTGGGCCTTCTCCAGTCATCCTGATGAATATCTGGTCACTGGATCCAGATGGCCCAGGAGGAGAAGTGAGGCAGGTGACCTTGCACAGCTCTCCTTCACTCAAAACAAAGTCAACTGCAAGTCATGCCATCATTTCTCTGATGGCATGGTCTTCTTCGAAAATGAAGGACGAACACACACCAGGTCCGTTGGATCTAGTTCCCTACTGGAGTTGGTTACACAGCCTAAATTGACTCCCTCTTCCAGATGATAGCAATTCAAAATATTTAAAGAGAGTGATTATCTCTCCCCTGAGTCTTCTCCAGCCTTAACTTCCATTACTACATCAGGACTTTTAAGTCCTCTAACCAGCCTGGCTGCCATCCTCTAGATACCCTCCAGCTTGCCAATATCCTCCCTGGTGAAGAGTGCAGTGATATTAATGAACTCCACTATTCCAGGCATTCTGCCTTTGTATCATAATGATGACAATGCAGCATGATGTTCCTTGATAGTCAGGACATACCGTGAAATCACAGAACTTGAAGAAAACAATAATTCCCAGGACATTTTCACAAGAACTGCTTAATCCAGGTCCTGTACTTAGGGTTTTTATTTTTTTAAACATAAGTAAGGGACTTTACATTTAGCCCTGTTTCATTTCATCAACTTAGAACAATGGTTCTGCTGCATTTGGTGTCGCAGGAGCCGTCTTTATCTTGGCTCTTCCACTTACTACCTGTGTGACCTCATGCCCCGGTTTCCTGGACATTAAGATGAGTGAGTTGGACTAGATGACCTCTTAAAGTATCTTCCAGGTCTAAAAATATGAATTCCTTAGATTCGGCCCATTGTTCCAATACTGCCCTTAGTATCTCCCAATGTAGTAGCTGTGCAAAGATCCAACTATTCGAAGGTAACTACAAACTGTAGAAGTCAGCAATGTGTTTTATAGGCCTGTGTTGTCACTGATAGAAGGAATTCCTAGATAAGGAAAAGAACTGATGGCATCTGAATGCAGATCAAAACAACTATTTTTACTTTATTTCTTCACGTTTCTCCTTTTGATCTATTTCTTCTTTCACAGCATGACTGATGTGGAAATATGTTTCATATGATTTTATACCTATAAGCTATAATTGCTTATTGTCTTAGGGAGAGGGCAGGGGAGGGAGAAAAATTTGGAACTCAATTTTTAAAAAATGAATGTTAAAAATTGTCTTTACATACAATTGGAAAAGTAAATTACTATTTCAAAGAAAAAAATGTCTTAGAGGATTCTCTAAGCTTAATTAACCTGAAGGTTAAAGTAATTTGTCCAATCACACAGTTGGTATTTTTGAAAATTGGGATATTTGTCTCTTCAATCTTTCCTATCTCCTTACCTCTATTGAACTCTAGTTCCTTTGCAATCATGTCTGTTTGACATTTTCCAGATCCTTCTTGATAAAGGAATTGAGTGAAGATTCGATAGATGTGATGGGAAGAAGAGTAAATTTGAATTCTGGCATGGGTTCAAATCTTGGTTCTGTCACTTACTCTATGTCTCTGGGCCTCACTTTTCTCACATGTAATATGAGGGGATTGCATTACGTGACCTCTAAGGTCCCTTCCAGCTCCAAATCCTATAAAAATGACTACTTTAAGTATCCCTTCAAGAGTCTGAGTTCTGCCTTCTTTGTCATTAACATTTTGCTCATCTGCTCCATCCTTGTTCTTCTGAAAAGAAGCCAAAAGAGCTTTTTTTGTAGTTCTTATCACTTTTGCAAACATCAGCCAACACTGAGCTTTATCCTTCTTGGCACCATTTTCATAAGGCTGCACCATTTTGAAATTTTGCCCTTAATTATTTAGAGAGCAGGACCATAAGCACACTAAAACATCTGAGATCAGTTTCCTAATTGGCCACACTTGGGCCCTACCTGGTAGTCCCAACCTCCCTCCTTACCTAGAAGATAGATACCAAGAAGCAGTCTGGGAATGAAGCCAAGTCAAGAAGTATTTATTAAGTACTTACTGTATGCTAGGCACCATGCTAAGCCCTGGGGATACAAGAAAAGTGAAAATAATTCCTGCACTCAAGGAGGCTCATTCCTGTGCTGAAGGAGGCTCACAGTCTCATACAACTCCTTACAAGCACCACAGAGGAAAACTTGAGAGTGGTCTTAGAGAGAAGGCACTAGCCATAAAGGGAACTGGAAAAGACTTCTTGCAGAAGGTGGGGTTTACTTGAAGGAAGTCAGAAAAGCACCAAGGTGGTGATGAGGAGGGTGGAGGCAGACATAAGAGGACCTAGGAGCATCTGCTGGAGCTACCCATTTTCACAATAATAATAGACATTCTCCATCTTCAAACTACTGGCC